>CM017579.2:21106222-21116222 GCA_007844105.2 Rhamnella rubrinervis | reverse complement strand
CCGAGTGGAACGAGCATAATAGAGATAAATTCTAAAAAGAAAGAACTCGCAAGGAAACCTTCTCAGCGGAACAACTACTTGCTAGTTGTTGCTAATCGACAGCCCTCAGAATAACTCCTTATTTAAAGGTAAGGGGAACCTAGAATGAATGTGAAAATAAGATTCGACGAATCGTGTGATACTATAGAGAGAGGTCGATTGTGCGACAAGAGGCTTTCTCAGTTCATTCGCTTGTTCTAATGCGAGTTTGATGCTTAACACATTCAAATCGTAGAACTACCACTCATAAGGCCATATTGGAATGAAAGGATGACAAGAGTGCCTGCCAAAGCTTCAAAGCAATATCCGATCAAGTGGAAGAAGTCAAGGCCTTACTCACTCTATTCTTAACCTTTGATCATCTCTTTTGATTCTCTTCTGATTGAAGTCTTGTTCTAAGCCTTCGAAGACTGTTAGGCATGGAATGATAGCGGACTGGACAGACCTAATACCACACTAAGAGATTTCGGCTTACCGAATGGAAGACGAGGGGCTTAGTCAAAGGCTCCTGCACCTAAACACAAGAAAGGATGGGGATGTCGCGGATCCGCTGTCCTCCCCTTTCTCAAGTTCCTAGCCCAATCAAGCGTAGCGATCACTGAACTTTTAATTCCTATTATTATTATACAAGATATTCTTGGATGATATAGATGGCGGGAACAATGAAGCGGATTCTTCATCTGCACCGGAGAACAGGCATCTCAGAAGGAAAGTTTTTGCTCTTGTCTGATGAATGACAAGCGCTATAAGGTCATTCTGTCATTCTAAAGTTTCTCTAATAGGACAGACAGGGTAGAAGGTTCTGTTCTTATTGAATCAGATCTGGCATTAATTAGTTGGAAAAGAGGATACCTGAGATTCCGACTATAGGAAAGAGAGCACCGGATGATTGAACACTATCCCAATTTCTAGCAAGAGTACCAGCGCTTACTAATTCAATTGCAAGTGGTGGTTGACTCTTGATTCAATTCATCTGCACAGCTATCCCATTGCCCTAAGAGCAAAGATAGACGGTGAACCAAGCCCCTTTACGCTTGTTATCCCCTCCGTCAACAGATCAGTAGAGATCCGCGAGTGGGGACTTTCTTGAATAAGGAGCTGGTAGAAAGACTTGGCCAGAACTACTTGTCCCAGTTCTAACTAATCTAAGGGGCATTCCCCTAGTAGCATTGGCTATCTATATTGTTTGTTTTTCCTGCGGGACTCGTGAGAATGACATCATCACGAACAAAGAGGGGAGACAGTTGAGGGATTGTTCACATCCCCAGGCCTTAGCCAGAACATGATCTAATTGGTCAAGGAGGTACCACTCACCAAAGACAAACCAAGGTTCGTCGAGAAGCGAAGGAAGAGGTCCGGCTATTACTGGAAATGAGTTTCGCCCCTCAACTGGAAGGAGATGTTGTAAACTCGACTAGACGAAGGAATCGGAAAAGAAGAACACAAGCAAACAGGAATTGGGAGTGAATGTCTACGCTCTTGACGATAGGTATGATGGGAAAGGAGTAAATGCTATTCGTGCCGGATCATCGCCCTTGTCTTCGGGTAAACTGCTCAACCAGAATGCAAGTCTTCTGCTCCGCTCTCATCCACCAAAGAAAGAATAAGATAATCCAACCACAAAGACCCTCCTAGCTTCACTGGCACGTCTGAATAGGCTGGCTACTGCTCATAAGACAGGGAGGATTCCTCCTTTTGCTCCTCAGCCTACGGGGTATTAGCAGCCGTTTCCAGCTGTTGTTCCCCTCCCAAGGGCAGGTTCTGGAGCGTTACTCTCCTACTTAGACCAGCTGCTTCCGACTTGCATTCCACTCCTACGGTATCGAATTGCAAGTGTTAAGCATATAACATATGTACTAAAGCTTTCACTGCTTAACCAGCTTTCAGTGCTCTAAGCTTCTCTCTTTCTAATTGACTTTCTTCTTTCTAAGGACCCGGCTCTACGAGGTTCAACTAGATAATAGAGAAAGCCCGAGATCAGTGGTACAAACAATGGAAAAGGTTCCCTCTGCGGAACAAATCCTTAACCCCAGTACTCAACCCGTCTCTGATTTCCCCTTTCCTCTCTAGTACATGAGTCGATACGATCTCCCTTACCTCCTAGTCAATAAAAAGATTGAATAAGCGAAGCGCACTCCCATCATTCCGGTCACTCCGTGAACTGTGAAATCCGGAAATTGGGTGGTTGGGAAGAGTAGGGACAGCGGAGTTCTACTGCGACGGTGGCTCCACAGGAAGAGTCCGGCCTAGCCCTATTATAGGCCTTGTTCAGAGTGCACAATTGTTGGCAGACAGATATCTCACATTGCTTAACTAGCTTTCCTGCCTTACTTCGTAACCTTGCTTTCATTAATGAATTGAGTTTTCCGCGGTCTAAGTCCGGAAAAAAATATCTCATGTAAAAGAAAAAATAGATTGAAAATCCCACACACCCATTGATGGAGAAGAAGACTGGATATGCAAGGATAAAACTTCCTTGAAGGCACGGTCAAATAGTCTACAGTATAGTAGCCTGCCTACCTATCAACGCGGTCAATGCATTATAGCGTTTACGACCAGCAGGCAGGTAAAAAGAAGCGTGTATAATGAGAGGCGGTCCAACCACAAGGACAAGGACCCCTTCAAGTAAGCCTCGTGCCTTTGCAGGGTTCTACCTCGATTAGTTACTTCTTTAACAAGTCCGTTTTTGAGCCATAGTGACTCTCTCTATCGATCACGGCTTTAAAGAGATAGACTCCCCTAAGTTGATAATATAGGACAAACTCACTATATCTATTTTTTCGTTCATTGTCACAAGACAGACTTCAAATCTATTGTCTTATCAATATAGAAGCACAGATTACCCAAAAGCGATGAGCTCTTTTAGTGATGCCCGTTCTTCTTTCGTAGTTACCAGGTCTTCTTTCCTACGTGGGAGCTTTCTCTGGAGTTCCTTATTTCTTTTCTTTCTCTTTCTGATATTCAAAAGTGAAGAAGAATGAATCAATAGGCCCCGGGGCTCACTACTTTCTGCGCTTAGGAGTGCCTTTTTGCTTCTTATAATCTAATTAGTCAGTCTCTCTCCGCCGACTGAGGCATCCTTCATTCAGTCTAGATAGATAGAATCGCAAAGAGTATGTTTGAAAGGGGGTGTTAGCGGGTTTCAAAGCATTGAACGGGTGAGAATAAAGATAGAGGGAGAAAGAAATAGCAAGTACTAATCTTTCCTTTCTCTTTGAACTTCGAATTCTTTCAAAGAGCGGATTCTCGCCTTGGCCAATCACTTTTTTAAGGTAAGGTTAGGATACTCTATCTTTTTATTGTACTATTCCCCCTGATGGAAAACTCTTCAGAAAGATAAGGTGTCATGACCGGTTGAATACTGAAATTCATATTTCATTTTAGCCCTTTTATTTTAATACTTGTATTGAAGCCAATGTAGGTGCGCATCTATAAATTAGACCAATTAAACTTAACGATATTAATCTGAGACAACTACTTTGTTGGGGCTACACCAGTCCGAATGTTGGCTTAAACTAAAAAAAACGGTATGTTGCCATCGCTAAACTTGCCTTTATCGCGGGAATATTAAAGAAAAAGAAAGAAGATTCTTTGTTTATACAAGTAAGTTTATGCAGCTAGTTTTCCCATATACATATGGATTATTCACGATAGGTTTAAGTACATACACGGTCATGGAAAGATTCGTATTTTCTGAAGAATTAAGAGGAGTAAAAGGACGCGTGTCCTAAGCTTTATAGTCTAAAGTTAAAGTAAGAAAACATACCTGCCCCCTCTTTACCTCTATGTGGTGTATTCCCCGTGGGGAGTCTATCCAATAAGCAAGCAAGTGCGCAAAAAGCTCTAGGGTTATCGGGCAAGGAAAAGCAATTGAAATGAGGAGTATCTCAAGCGAGCGAATACGGTTCCTGCGAGTTCCCTTACGTATCCTGCTGTCCTTGTGTAGGGCTTAGAGCGAGAGCATGTGAGCAAGCCTCTTTATTGAAAGCCTTTACATAAGGCATAAGGAAGTCCCTTGCCCTTGAAAGTAGTCCCCTGTACTGTGTCTCCCTATTCCGCTTCCTTAGATCTTCTCCTTAGCAAAAGCAAGATAAGGGCTCTTTATGTACGTAACTCTTCCTACTCTAGAAGGGCCTTATGCTTATGCCCTTGTGCAGTAAATAAAGCTTTTGAGGTGGGCTACTAAGGTACCAGGATTCGATCTTGGACCATCTTCAACATCCGGGTTTTTTAAGAATGTTATGTTAAAAGGACCAAGGACGGTGAAGGAGGAGAATTCAAAAAATGAATCCCTTATGTTGCAAGGCGCTTTATACATATTTTCTTGTCCAAGAACCCCTCAAAAAGGCCTCTGTTTCACTGATTTTTTCTTGGGTCGAGCAACCCTGTCTTGGTACTCGATCGAACTATCAATTCAATGCCGAACTCTCAATAATTTATGCGCAAAAAGGGCTGTTGTCTCGCCTTTTCAAAAAAAAATAATAATAGAAATGCATTTTCTTTATCTATCTGTAATGCATACTTTTTAGCCCCAACGAAAAACGAACTAGAGGACGAGGCATTTTCGGGGACTAGCCCTTTTCCCATTACTCAAGAAATCGATATCACCTCACCAAAGGGAACGATGATGCTACCGAACACCAACCCAATCTCGATTTCAAAAAGAATAACCCAACTCGAGACTTACGCTTCAATGCTACTCACTTACGAAAGGTTACATGAAGGAAGAAATAGACTTTGATAAGTAAGTTACTACCACGTTCCTTCTTATGGTAGACCTAAGTCGTTTTGGGGTCACCCCGAATCCGAAGGTTACGTTGCGCTATCACTTTCAATCGATTAGGATTGCTGATTGCCGTTCTCCAGCGCGTTTCTTCCTGTTGACTCTCTTCATAGCCTTGTTACATTAAAAGATCAGTTCTCTTCTTCCCTTTAGTTATTGTTCTTTTTCGACCGTTACAAAATGGGTCGGATAGATCTCAACCACTATTATAGACTAATCTTTCTAGGCATAGCAAGCTTTTCTATCTATAGGGATAGGTCGCATGTAATGACAGATCACAGCGATATTCAAGTAGTAAACTACCTGTCCTCTAGCAAGCAAGTAAGCCAACTACCTTATCTCATTAGCGAAGCTAGAGTACATGAGTAGACTGCTTTCTTAGTTATCACATTGAAATGAGAAATTTCTCTCCGCTTTGCTGCTCTTCAAGTTAGAGAGGGACTTAGACCATGCGGGGACCGGCTTCGCGAGACCGTTCCGTTCGCCACGCACCGGCCCCAATCACTTGCTTATCGTAGAGGCTGTAAGTACACAGTGCCCCACAACATAGTCCGACTTGCATGTGTTAAGCATATAGCCAATAGCTTCTTAGCGCTTAGCTACTGCGTATAAGCTTCAACCTGCTATTACAAGAAAGTAAGTAATCTCAAGGCCCGGGAGGGGATCGACCACTAAAAAGATAAAGAGGGCTTAGATTAAAATGGAATTCGAGATTGAGTTGCCACTAAGGGAGCTCGGTAAGGTTTGGAAGGAAGGATTTGGGGCTGGCGTTGGTGATCTTAGGTCGAAGTACTTTTTTTCCCTCGATCAGTCTTCGTTGGGTTTTCCCTCTCTCATAATGTCGTGAGAGGCTTTCTTCCCCTAGGTCTAACTAGAGAAAATCCCTTCTATCTTTCTTTTCTTACTTGATTTCATTTTTATTTGCTATCGGAAAAAAGTTCAGGTTTAAGCGAGACAATGAGTTTTTGTAATCCTGTGATCAAGTCTGTGATAAAGCCTGAGTCTTGAAAGCCAGTTGCTTGCCAGGCCCTTGCCTATGGATAAGTAGTGGAAGACTTTGGCTAAATCATGGCAACCCCAGGTTCAGCCAGTTCTCGTGTAATTATATCTAGTGTAATTCCTTCTCGCCCTCCTTCGAGTCTAGGATTGATTCTGCTGGCGAGTCATTGTAAGTCTTCTGCGAGCAAAGCAAATTGAAGTTGAAGTAGGAAATGAAATGCGCGACCCTCTTTTTTGCTAAGCCTAAGGCTGTTGTTGGATAAGGATTGCAGTTCCAAGGCACGCTGCTTTTTTTTCCTCTAGGTCGAGGGTAAGCCCATGATCTAGTGCCTCTTCTTATTGATCCAGTGAGCAAGCCTCTTCTTGAGAAAGTAGTCCATTTTTTCCTTGTTGAAAGGCGCAGTCCATCCCGTCCCGGTGGGGGTTCCTTCCACACCGCCTAGTGCCTTTGTTTGAAGGAGTAGTTGCTATTTTAATTCCTTCTTTTTGAGAGCCTGTGCTATTCCATTTGAATGGGAGGGAGTTTAATACGAGCCAAGAAAGAGGGTGCTTTCCTTTTCCATTGGAGCGAGTGGAAGTGCTAAGTTTAGGGTTGTGTAAGCCCGCCTGTGAGAAAGTTAGCTAGAGATTAGGTATAGAGCCTGTTATTGAGAGTGCTTTTATTACAAGCCAGTTCCCTTCCAGACATTTTGAGTTCGAGTGCTTCGCCCATTTACATTTAATCATTCTCTTCTCGTTGGGATCTTTCCTCCAGGCAGTCTTCAGTCTCTCCAGTTTAAGTCCTAGGGTAGGCCCCTGTTCCTTTCATTTACTTGCCAGTATCAGCAGTTCCTTAGGAAAGAAGGTAAGCAAGAAGGTCAGCCTTCGGAGTTGCATTGGTAAGCCCTAAGGCAAGGGCACCCCTTCTAAGTTCTGCAGTCCTTTTGTAAACGCATCCAATTTCAGTCCTTTCTTTAGCCTAGTGCAAGCTATCCTGTGTTAGTTGTAGTTTCTTCTCTTCGTTCTCTTTATGCTGCTCTGCCTTCTGATCTCAGATCTGGTTTTAAGAAAGAAAGATAGATCATAGATAAGAGAAGAGGCACTATCAAAAGTAGGTGTAATAGGCTAAGTAAGAGGCTACGTTAAAGAACTCTATTGAACTAGTGTTTCTTTCCTCTCTTCAGATACCCTTCAAGCCCTTAAGTAGGTTAGACTTTTTTTGGTAGGACTGGCTATAGATTGATTTGGTAAGTCTGATGAGAATCTATATCTTTCTCTTTACCTGGGAGAGATTCCTCCACTTTTTTTCTGGGTTTACGTCTACAAAACTCTTTAGAGGGTATATTCATATACTTTTAAGGAGTACCATAATATGGTTGGAAGAAGACTATCACCTTCTGGGCATGGTCCAAGCAAGAAACCTTCTGCATTCTGACACCCTTTGAAAAGTGCCGCTTCCTTCTTTTCTTTTACTTTTTTAGTTATTCCTAAGGGCAGTCCTAGTCTACTAAGAAAGTTCAATCAGTAAAGCTAGTATCCATAACTCTTTTTGCTTTCGAGCGAATAGGTTCCTTTCATAGGCTAAGACTTTGAAGGACATTTGGCGATGGAGTCTAAATATAAGTTTTAGTCCTAAGCTAAACTCCTGTCCTTTGTAGTCCAGTATAATCCTGTAGTAGCTTTCCTTATGTAATAGCCTGTTGTTGGAGTTTCATTCTTTTGAGTAGTGCTAAGCCCTTAGAGTTTCCTTCCTAATAAAAAGGATTAGTAGTAGTAGCCCTCTTTTTTAAGCAAAAGGTATATCCGCAGTGGAATCAATAAAGGAAGAGGTTTGGAACCCTGTATCGTCCTCAGTTGCATCTCTGGTATCAGCATATTCTTGACCTCCATCGCAACCCTATTTCGCCACTGATCTCGACACCAATCCGGCATATATATAGAAATTCAGGGGTTCCCTCACTCCGGCCTATCCGACGAAGTGACTCCCGTAGAAGACAGAAAAATTTACAGTAGAAGATCTTGCTTGCCAAACTATCTCCCCGGTATTTCTATCAATCATTGGAAAAAGATCTCTATCCACGGGTACTAACGTTTATCCATTGGAAGGCGTAACATACTCCATGTGAGCTAGGGTAGGGGGATGATAAAAACTGTCGAGTTTGGAGGCAAGATAAAATTGGCAGGAGTTTACCCTTCTCTGTCAGTATCATTCCCTGTAGCTCCATGAGCCGACGGTTTTTCAAAAAGGTTAGATTCATAAGTAAGTTCCCATGGTTGGCAGGTGGAGATGAATCACGACAGCTTTTCACTCCACCATTGGTATGGATGGAGCTCCCTCTAATGGTATACTCGTACACCCGCTATACCAGAACATCGGCCAGTACTCGTTTTGAAGTGCCGGTGAAATCGATCCAAAACCATTCTGAGCTATACCAATCGATAGCGGATGGAAAGGGCTTTGCTCCGTTTTGGTATAGTAGGTAGAGCCTTTTTTTGCCTTTGAGCCTTAGATAAATAACTTTACTGGATAAAACTAATAAAAAATAGGAAAACGAGAAGCTCCAACTGGATCAATTGGAACTGGAACACCTATGGTGCCTTTGGCTTCGCCTCCGTTACGGTTTCCGGTTCAGGGTCAACTGGAACTTGGTCAGGTACTAGAACTACGAGTTCCTTTCTCCCGAGTGGCTTCCACTCCTCCTCACATACGAATGTGTAATCTCCGGATGTTCGCCATGGAGATTCTTGATCCAACGAAGGGGGATGGAATGTGGCTGCTTCTGGGGTTTCAGTTCATGATGATTCTGAAGTTGATGACAGGGTCGCATGCAGGGTTCCAAACCCGCGGGTAAGAGACTATATCTCAAAGTCCAGCTGGCTTTTACCAGTCTGGTGAATTCCCCTAAAAGGAAGAAGTGGAGGATTAGTGTGTTCACCGGTGTTGGAGCTTACCTTAAACTTAGAGAAAGGAGAAAGGGGTGCTGGTTAACAGTTTACTTTATATGGGACGGGCCCTTTCTTATGTGTTGGAGCCCGCATTATTCCAATCTGCGGCATATATTTAGCATATCTTTCTTGTCTTGTCCTCATCTCGCTACGGATTTTTTTATTCTAGTCACTACAAGTGGGCGGGCTGCGAGAATAGCCACCCACGGAAGCACAAAGACCCTTTCCTCGAAGATTCCAATCCCTGGAGTCCCGAGCTCTTCCCTCCTTCTATTCTTTTTTCTTTCTTTTGTTTTCTGATATATAGTGGATTTTCATTGGAACTAATCCTTTCACTAAGCCATAGGCTTGCTTTCTTTTCTTCTTAGCCGGCCGGCGCACTGACCACACCTTCACCATATCTCTTTCTGAGTCAAAATGCAAGAGAATGAAAGCCTTGTCCAGCACGGATATGGATTTAGGGCTGTCTCTTTTCCGCCCATAGGAAAGGAGCTCTGGATCTAATCAAATAACATTAGGTCTCTTTCCTTGAAATTTTCCGAAAAGGCATTGCACTCATACACACTGTATTTTTAACTTTCTAATTGAAATCCACTGTGTTAATTCCATTTTTCACATACGGGGTAGGAATTTCATACCTCTTTTGACCTTTGAAATCCGGAGCAGCGCCCATACTACTAAGATTTTCTGGAAACCCTCTATTTGAAGACTTTTCGTCGGTTTCCGCTAGGGTGACTTTATTAACAACAAATATTAAAGTATAACCAAAACTTAAATTTTGAATAAGTCCTACATCTCCTCCGAAAAAAGAGTATCATGCAACTCGATGGAATGACCCGACTCTTAAGAAATAACACAAAGTCCTACTCCTACGACCCTCGCGCGAGCTTCGTTCCCCATGTAAAGGCTTACGTCTCACTCACTTAGCTTCCTGAACCCCTGCAAAGAATTAGAGACATGGACCGAAGCCCCATAGTCAATACACCAGGAGTTCTCAGGGCCAGAAATTGGGTTAGATTCAATAATGAAGAGAGAAGAGACGTTACCCTCAGATTTCTTCATTTGGAGAGAAGCTTTGAAGAGCCTGCAGTCCCTCTCTCTTGAAGTGGCCGGGTTTGCCGCAAAAGAAGCAGTGTTGCCATAAGAACGCTTGTCTTGGGGTTTGGGTTTGGGCTTCTGGACTCCTCTAGGTGCACTAGGACCAGGTTTGGCTTTCTTGGATTTGTTCTTCTTAGACTTGCTTTTCGGCTTGCC
>CM017579.2:21073722-21101222 GCA_007844105.2 Rhamnella rubrinervis | reverse complement strand
GAGCCTAGAAGAAGGTGACTCGCGCAGACAGCTGACTCCTTTTCAATAGAAAGGAATAGCCAAACCAACCCAGCTGGCTGGTCAATCTCAGAGATCTTATCGGCCGGCAAACCGGAGACGGACGACCACGGTCCCGACCTTACCAGCACCGGAGGTGTACTAATCAATGAACCCCCGAAACCTACTTTCTTTTCTGACAAAATCAACCAAGCCTGACCGGTCACGACATGTTGTTGATATTGATTGAGTTTGAGGGACTTTCGCTGACTGAATCCATCCATAAACCTAGAACCCGGCAACCTTCGTAACCAAAGCGTCACGACAACATCCAAAGGTCCCCTTTGGATTCTTAAGTAGGGGGCAAGGAGGAGCACGTAGGAATGCCGACCACTACATAAGCCACTAGTGGCTGAGAGAAAGCGAGCAGCACCTTGTATAGGTTGGGCGGAGCTTGAAGAAGCGAGCCCCCATCAGAGAAATAGCTAGCTAGCCTAGCTAGCTAGCGTTTTTCAGCTGGCTGTTATGTTAGTTGTAGCGCGCCTTCCCTCCTTCTCTCATTTCGGAAAGATTTTGCAGTATTTTCTTATGATGACCTGGTCGAGAGAGTACGATACATCGGTGTAAAAGATTGAGTGGGATCTGTGAGGTTGGGGGGGGGGTGGTTGGAGTAAGACTACATACGTATTCGATTAGCCGGGAACAAGCAATCATCAATCGGAGGAACAAGCGTAGGCACGGGGCAAGAGGCAAAGAAAGAAGGCAAGCTGAGGTGGAGGGAAGCTAGGATCGACTCGGTCTCTGGAGCTGTAACCATAGTTTGCGAGGGTCCGAAGGAGAAAGCCGTAGCTTGTGTGTTTCTGGAATCTGGATTGGCTTCGTCTTCCGAAGGGACCCTGCCCACGCACGGAAAGCAAGCGCCAGTGGCGGTACGGCCTGAGCTATCTAGGCAAGAGTCGTCCGAGACAGAAACAAGTGATACTGACTACACGGATGCCACTCGAACTGATGACCCATATAGGGGGAGCACGTCGCATGGGAAGAATCGGCGTTTAATGCGGGCATTGTTGCAAGTAGGCATTCTAGTAGTAAATGGACATGACAAGTAGTGGAGAGTACTACTCCAAGCGAGACTCGTCTAAGGGTTCAAAACCTGTGACAGCGGATGCGGACGGTACTGAATGGCGGGTTGGTGAACCAATAGGAAGGTCAGGGGCATACGGATCTTGGGAGTGAACTGATCCAAATGTTCAACACTTCGGTGCTGCAATCCACCACGCGTTTTCTTTTCTATTGTGATCACCCGCCTTCGTTTGGTTTCGCTCCTCCGCAAGCAGAAACTTTTGCGAGGTTCAGCGCATAAGGAGACGAGGAGACATTGCTCTAAGAAGCCCCGGCTAATGAAACAGCATACTCCTAGTCAACTTACTTGCACCCGTCTACTGGAGAATCATCGATTTGAGCCTGAGCCAACAATTGACTCAATCCCGGCCCTTTTCTAGGTATTTTCTCTACTTAAGCGTTCACACGCCCATGAGAAGGCCCAAGATTATGCATCTTTCTTTCAGTCGGAAAGCTTTACTTGACCGAACTACTAGATTGCGTCGATCCTTGTGTCTATAGTCAGCTCAACTTCGTCGAGCATGATTTCCATTATGAAACAGAAAAAGCTTTACTATTAATATAATAGCAGCTTTACCCATTTTCATTCTTTTCAAGGAAGACTTCAGCATCTGTAATTCGATCTAGGCGAGACGGCTGACTCGTATTTATTCCTACGGATCTCGAGACAAGCCTCTCTTTAATTACATCAACCGTACCCGGACTCACAGAAAATGAGACCTTATATCTTCGTTATTGAGTAGCATACCCTTTTCTTTCCGGAGTCACCCCTCGCCCGGCACTCCAGTAGCAGCTCTTCCATCCAATGACCCGGCATACATGTAAGCATAGAAAGATTTTTATATACTCTTTTTGATGGAGCGGGGAGCTAGTCTTCTTTCAAATAGAAAGGGACCCCTCTTTTCAAGTGGATAGCCCAACCAGGCTGAATTGCTAAATTTCACCTGGAATCAACGGATCTCGCCATGAGACTGGAAACCGCCTTAGGTGAGCCAACAAGACCAAGACCGAGATCCGCGTTTGGGACAATTAGACTAGCTCACTTTTAAGTTTTTATGGTTTACCTAATTTTGTTAATGCATGAGTAGCTCCTTTCCTAGGAGCAGCCTGCTCTTTATACTAATGCTGTCTCTCGGGTTGCGATTCTTCCTAGCACCTTAAGAATGCCTATGAGCAATCTAAACTCTCAAATAGAAGGGTTTTCCGCTCATGATTCACTAAGGCGAACGGATATGGTTTGATTTTTCTTCGCTCTTTCTTTCGTTGGGAGCCCCTTTGTTTCAGGCTCATATGAGAGGCTGCGGTACTTCTTAGATTAGATCTACACCCATGGATTCTGCCTCTACCAGGGACCTATCCCCTTTGGCAGCTTATGGTACGCCTCCCTTTAAAGAACACTTTAAACTCGGAAAGCGTCGAAGGAACACTTGAAACAAGGAAAGATCTACTCCTTTCGCCGAATGAGAGGCTTAATGAGAGCTGGGGTGAATGATGATAACCACTTAGCGCACAGAAAATTCTTCCTTACCTACCAGCACCTAGAAACTGCACCTGCAGCTTCATCTACTATGCAATACCAGCTCCGCTGCTTCTCCCAGACCGAGGCAGGAGGACAACAACAAGCAGGTAAGCCGATGGATGACCGGGCGTAATAAAGCCAACGCTCTATCCGTCTTCTACTCCTCACTTAGTAGACGGAAGAATCATCCTTAACTCTCTGAAAATGCTGCTTTAAGGTTGACTCTTCCATCAACAAACAGCTCTCTCGCTTTCCACGGGGAACTACTTTTCATAGGCCGATCCGAATTAGGCTTAGGCTTTTAGGTCTTCTACGCGCAGGCATACCCTTTCTTTCTTCTAGTTAAGGTAGAGACAAAGACTTATATTAGTATACCGACCCCCCCCCCTTACTCAACAGCCCCTCGTTAAGTACACTTCCCTAAGTAAGGTACACTCCTTTGGTCTCGGGTTTCAACTACTTTCTTTTAGTTCAAACTGGGAAGAAGGCTTGCTTTTCATTGATCTCTTACTGGTGAACCATCACTTGAACCTGGAACCGAAGGACTTGCCTTTTCGTTGAGCTAGGCCCGTAAGCTCTTTTAGGCGTTCCAAAGACGAAAAAGATGACCGAGGGCCCTTATAGATGGAGCCTGGTTAGGTCACTTCGATCGCTTAAGCCCTTACTGCGATAGAGTAGGCCGCTTTAGTTGGAAAGGTTATATGGTCTAGAATTCTGCCACCTGTGAAAGAAAGGTAGCGAAAGATGCAATGGCATTCCCCCCGATTGAGGAGAAAGCGCCTGCCGTAGTCCCACTAATATAATACGGGCCAAGCTTTCGAGAGTCATCCTTATTGCTAGGGTTTTTACTCCTTTTCATGGTCGAGCTTCTTTTATTTCCTCAGATAAGGCATCTCGCTAACCTCCCTTCTGTGAAACTTACTTTTAAGGAAGCAGATGAGGGTCTCACCCATGCAAGCATCAGAACATGCGTTCTTGCGATCTACAGAGTCCTCATGGCTTGCTCTTGAAAATAATCAAATCAAGCTTGTTACAGAACAGACATTCCATTCTTTGCTTCCCCAGCACTTACTTTCCTCTCTGGTCGGATGTTACAGTCGGCTCTACTTCTTAGTCAACTAGTAGTCTTTCAGTCGGAAATCGCTTTCACATCTCATATGACATCTGTACCAACAGACATCTTCGGACACCCGTAAGGTAAGTCGCTACTCCAGCTGATCTAACTCCAGATGATCCAGCTTCTTCTTTTAAGGATAGGTTAGCCTCTTCTCCTTCAAGGGATGCAGCAAGACTACGTTCTCATCGGAGTTCCACTTCTTCCTCAATCCACTCTAAGAAAAAGGCAAGTACAGCTACTCTACTTTAGAGTCAATCCAGCTTTCGCTTCTCCCTCGGGGTCTCAATCTAATAGGGTATGTCGTCCTAAACTCATTGCCTCTCTTGCCTCGCTGAAATAAAGGGTTTCACTACCTCTGAAGGGGCCCCCCTTCCGTACCACTCCGCATGGTCCCTTCCTCCTTTTAGTTGAGAAAAGTACCTTTCCTCTACTGTAGGAAATAAAAAGCGGGCATTTCCTTTTCCTGCGAAAAGACTTTTACCTTACCTCATGTGGCATCCCGCACCTCAAGTGTCAGGAGTAATGGGCTAAATCACTACTCATTCCCCGAGGGTACAAATTTCCCGCTACCTCTTCGCCGATCAATGGTCCTGATTCCCCGAAAACAACCCATTTTCCATTTCTTCTGGATGACTACTCCCCTCTGAACTCCTACCCTGCGGCGATATCTCTTTAATCCCCGAAAGGGCTACCATTCAAGGGGAGACGGATTACTTCCTTTCTTTCTTTAATCTCCGCCCTAGGTAAGATCCCCTTTAAGGCCCTACGGGGCACTTTCTATGAGATAGGAATAATTCCTTTATCCATCCCCTCCTGCGGTCCGATTTTAACCCCCGGAAAGGGGATGACTCAGCCCGTTGGAGACTTTAATAACATAATAAGGCTCTCGAATTAGCATCTGAAATGAAAGATCATAGGAGCACTGGAGCATTTGAGAAGATTTTCATCAGGGTCTTAATCAGAAAGCGAAAGAAAAGACGGGCGAACCCGGCTAAAGTAAAGGGACCTGGGCTTGGCTAGACCAACTGGGAAAAGGCTACCGCTCTCAGCAATCAAATTAGTAAGGGCTTCAATGGATAAAGTCCTTGGTTCGGAAAGACCTGAACCGGAAGAAAAAAACTGCTTTTTTATAGAGATCGGCACGGATAAAGGAGCTTTAAAGACTGAAAAAGGCGCTTACAGTGGGGTGAGGAAGAAAGAAGTCAAGCTGCAGGCACTCGACAACAGCAAGAGACAGGCCAGTCACTTAACATCAACCCAATCTTAATGAATAAGGGGATAAACAACGACACCTGTGAACTCGGATAGCCTTGTAGCAGACCGAACTAGGCGACTTTCTTTCTTATATTACGAAATGGATCGTTTTACGATAGCACGTAAGGTATTTTAGGGCGGCTATGCTCGCCCGAAAAGGATTCGATCCAGCCAAAGGTCTAACCAAAGGAAATTCACCATCAACAAAATCACCCAAAGCCTTTCCTTACCATGGTTCAATGCCCAGTCCAACTTTCCAAGCATGGCTATCTTGCATCTCCTTGCGCTTCGAATACCCCAACCACCTCTTAATCCGCTTTTCGTAATATGGTGCCAACCAACAAGATGAACTTTGCCTTTCTCATCCGTAGAACCCCAGAGAAAATTTCTATTCATCCTATCCAATTCATCACAAACCTTTTGAGGGAGGAGGGCTGTTTGCATTGTATACATAGGCAGAGCAAATGTTGTAGATTGAATCAGTGTCTCCCTTCCCGCCATATTCAACAATTTTGCTTTCCAACCAGAGAGTCTTCCTTGCACTTTCTCTAAAAAATCTGCATAAGTTCTCCGAGAAACCCTTTCATGAATTAGTGGCACGCCAAGAGACTTCCCCAAGTTCTTTGTGACAGGCATCCCTACAATTAACTTGATTTAACACATCTCGAGAGGTATTCGGAGACACAAATACCTGGGATTTACTGAGACTAACTCTCTGACCGGAAATGTTACAAAACTCGCACAATGTATGGCGCATCACTGACGCTTAAGGTCAAAAACTTTGGCTCAGGTAGAACTCGGAAAAAAGACTTGATAAGTGGGGTGAGTGTGTGGTCAGAATGGATGAAGGATGTCATTGCGCATGAGATCATGCTATTCATGAAACTGAGACCTGAACATGGTGTGAATAACAATGTGGCATCCCTTCCTACCTTAAAAGAAAGTGTAATCCGCCCCCTCTCCTAGGACAAATCTCTTTCTCATAACTAGCTCTTCTCTAGAGCGCAAGCCTACCTGACATTCCCTTCTTTCGTTCCTGGATAGCTGGAAAAATTCCACTTAGAAGGAATTCTCAGTATCTAATGAACCGAACGCTTCAGCCGTGTCGTGGGAAGAACAAAGTCACTGCTGGACCAATGTGTTTGTGCCAAATCAAAAGGCAATGACAATTGTCTCAGTAGCAGAGTATGGAAGCTGGATCAGGAAAAATCGAATCGGAATCTTCGGAATTGGGACAGACATCTCCAACCGAATTGGCACTGGAATAAATATCTGCAAGATTTTTTTCATAGAGCCTTCGAAAGCGTACGTCACATTCCTTTCTCCAGTCAGAAAGCCTCATGCATGGGAAAGGAAAGAAAACAATCCCCATTGGAAAAGTCCTCAGCTGATGGATATTGAGTGGGGAGATTTCTTGACCGTCTAGTTGTTTGTCAGCACCGAAGAAAGGGGATCCGGGAAGCCTAGTCCAATGACGGTGGAAAGCAAGTAGCTAACAGGGACCCGGCTTACAGGAGACTATTGAAGACGAAAAGCAAAGGCGAAGGTTACTTTACAGCTCAGTTGAAAGCGGTTAATCCGGATCCATTTCATAAGTGGACTCTCCCGGGGAATATCAATCTCAAAGGTCTTCGCTCGGTTCCATAGTCCAATCTAAAGCCTGTTAGGCTGGAAACTTCTACAACAATATGTAATATTCCCATCACCACAAGAAAAGTAAACGATACAGTAAATGGAGAATCCCCCTTTAAATAGGTTCACTCTCGGTTAATTCCATGCTCAAGGGGTAAAGCCAGTCGTCCTTCTGAAAGGTCCTCTTCTACGGCTCAAGGTTCAAGCTAAATCAAGTTCCTTTTCTCACTCAAGATAGGCGGATACTACAAGTCAAATCAATGCTTTAAGGAAAGACTTCCCAGCGCAGTCAAACAAGATAGGATTATCAACACATGATGGGATAAGTTCCGTGGACAAGGCGAGCTAGCAGCGGTGCCTTCGTTCCGTGCCGTAGGTCAATGAAATTCTCTTTTTCAGCACGAGAAGTCAGTTCCTGGAGAAAGAAATCTCAAAGAGAACCCACAAGAACAAATAGGGGCGGGTCTCGAAAGGGACAGATCTGGGAGAATCCTTTGTTCCATAGCTCTGGGGCGCTAGATCATATCCAGGCCCAAGGGGCAAGCTCCATGGTACGTCGCTCAAAGGTTAAGCTCAACTCAAACCAGTAGCTCAAAGGGGGTTAGCCGGCAAGAATAGGGTGAAAGTAAAAAGAAGGTCTTTGAAAGGAATAGCCTTTATCTTCTCTGCCCTTGCGCTTCGAAGGTGCTTTATTCCTCAGTCGGAGGGGAGAGCTATTGTTTTATCTTCCCTTTTGAACCATATCCTCTTCTCTCCCTTTGTTTTCTTTTTGTGAAGGAATCGATTAGCCCTCGTAAGGTATTTCTCCCTCGTTACGCCGACAATAGGTGTGATTTGAACGATATGCATATCCTCTACTTCCACTATACCATAAAAGATGTCATCATAAGATATCAAATCACTTCCGGATATGCTATTAGATAGGCCCAGAGAGAGATCTATGCGCTCAGATCTGAGTACTGCAATTGGTTCGGGTGAATGAATAGAATCTGGGGGGGCTGGTACGACATCGAAAGCTACTCCACCTCGATTAAGATAACAAAAACTCCTAATGTCTGAAGGAGAACTTCCAATGGTTGGAAAAGACTCCTACCTTCACTTCATAAGGAACTCACTGGCGCACTCGCTCTAATGAATGTAACGTGCCCCTACCTTCCCTGAAAAATCCACTGCGGTTGTAAGAGATTCAGGGGTGAAATCCCTCTTCCCTATTGTTCGAGTGATTGTTGCCTTGGAAGATAATCCTGGCAAGCCTCGCATTGAAGCAAGTTCTATAACAGGATCGCAGGCATAAACACTGGAAGGCGATGGAACTGAACTAGCTTAGGCTCTTTCCCTTGCGGCAGGGAAAAAAGGAAATCCCTCTTCATAAGTTCTTTTATATCTAAAAAAGTAAGAAGAGGTATAAAATAACTCTACTCTATAGAGAGGGAGAGGCAACCATGGAATAATCCAAAGTAAATCGCAAAACAAAGAGGGGTAAGGGCCAAATCTTAATACCTCACAACAGGATCAATGGCAGGCCTTAGGACTGCAGCAAAAGGAACTCACCCGGACCTCTTAGATTGGCTGGATCGTCTTCTCGACAAGAGAGAGTATATTAACCCTATCAAAGCACATGGAAAGACTTAGCACTTAAAAAGAGAGGAATTCAAAAAACGGAAACTAGATTGCTGGCAACTGCAACAGGACCTCCAACTCCAAGCGCAAGGAAGGAAAGAGCCGGGGCCGGGAAGATAGAATTCAAATTGTGGAACTTCAACCCCAGGTAAAGGAGAAGCATTGTAAGGACGAAGCACTAGGATTAGCGAAATGGGAGTTGCTTAACTAAAAGCCTATTACATTAAAGCGTTACATCTATTACAAGCCTTATTTTATTCCGTCTTAGCCTTATACACGCCATATCTGACCTATCCAAGATAAGCAGAACAGAAATGCCTGGAAAAGTAATTCTCTTAGGTCTGGCCTCACAACTGTAAGGAAAAAGAGGCCTTAGGCCTGCAAATGCAGAACCCCTACTTGATTAAGGGGCAGGGACTGCTTAAAGTAAAGGTTTAAAAAGGATCGCTGGGGAACTCCTTCGTATGGACCACAAAAAAAGAGGACTCCAACAGGCTCGCAGACAGAATCAATGGCTGGAAGAGGAGGGGCTCACCTTAGAACTGTTATAAAAGCTATCCCTATGGTATGCCTGTTAGCTCTTATGCTCGGTATTAAGAGTAGAAATGATAGCACTCCAATTGGAAGGCTTTCAAACTACCTAGCTTTTATTCGCTCGAAAGCATTAGCAATTTAAGGCGAAAGAAAAGACAAGTAATCTTTCATTTTTCTACTGGGCTTAAAAAGGACTAGAAATGGCTCGCAGAAAGAAGAGATCCAATTCCAACTTCCATTGAAACACAGGAACTGAACATTCTTCCACATGGAAGGCAGAACGCATGACAGAAGATATGACAGGGCTTGCGGAAGCACTACAAAGGGCAGGAGTGGACCAAGAGCCAAAGCCCAATAGTTCTACCAAGCAAAGTATATTGGGCCTGTAAGATCGTTAGCTTGTTAGCTTATTAGAAAGTCAAACAACTGGCTATGCAACTCCAGGAGATGAAAATACAACTCTTTCTTTCAATTCTTTAGAAAGAGGAGTTCGCACTACAACTAGATTAGATGGGCTTTCAACAGGAGGAGCTTACCTTTACCTTAAGACTCAAATTGGGCTTTTTTACTTTCTTGAAAAAGGGACAGCTCTCACTGGAACACTCGCTGTAACAAGGGATGAAAGCACTTCACCTGAACCGACGTAGAAGCACTGATTAGAATAGCCCGAGAGAGCTAGCCCGGATAGTTATTGCTGCTGCCTTTCCTAAGAGGGGTGAGGTATGAGAGACTTCCACAGGTTTTGGCTTACTTTGCTTTCTAGCTTACCCGAGAACCTTCGACGTCAGATGGTGAAGAATTAGAATGAAACCCTCCCTCCAAGCATAGGGAGACCTGGAAATAGATACTCATAAGCACTCAAGTAATATGAGATATTTTATCAATTCACTCAAGGAATGGAAATGGCACGGGTAATCCCTTATGATATATGATAAAAAACTTTATTAAACTGAACAGGCTCTAGCCCTTGCCTTAGTCCTCTCTTGCTCGCTTGAAAAAGAAGTAGAAATTGTGGCTTACCTAAGATCCTTTGCTTTCGTTTCTATCCCAGGCTTTCTTGCGTAAGGAATCTAGCTTTCAAACTGACTTGCTCGCCTAAGGACTGCAACAGGCTCGTTAGATTAGGGGTTTGCTAGATCAGAAGTAGAATTGCCTGAACCATCACTGGCGATAAAAACGACTCCCCCTGCCTTGAAGAATAACTGTAACCTAGCTTGAACTCTAACCTTGCCTGAAATGAAAACTCGCTTTCTATAAGCATTTTAAAAAGCTTGTCCCACAGAAAGGGACGGAGTTGCTCGACGACTAATCAATAAGCAAGGAGAGAGACATCTTAGGAAAGGGCACTTTGAAAATAAAAAGGGCTAGGAGGCTGGGGTAAGAAAATAAACCTGTAAAAAATGCAATCGTATAAAAGCTAGTTGCTCACCTGGATCGACAAGCAAGGAATTTGGAAAGGGCTCTTATCCTTTTGCTGCATTTAGAAGGGCTTGCGTAATAGGAAGTCTTACAAAAGGAATATAATATTATGGAATGGCCTTAAGAAGGACTACAATTTCTACTGGTTATGGGTAGGCAACGACTTCTTCAGCATAATATTAAGCCGAGACTACCACTAGAAAAATTTCCCAAAGATAATGAAATCCAAGGTGGAAGTAGTTAAAATTAAGAAAGAAATGGAAGAAGCCCTTCTCAGGGAAGAGAAAGAGATCAAGCGTCAGACCTAAGGATAAGATCTACGCTACAATTCATGGTATCCCCCAAGAGATTGAATTAAAAGAGTAAGGAAAAGCCCTCTCATGACCGGAACTGAATCCACAGCTGCTGATTATGAAACTCGATCTACTGATTCAAAGTAACAACCTCCTTCCTCCGCTTGCTACTGGGCTTGCACTCCTGAACCTTCGATCAAGTCAAGTGGCTTTTCCTCTGTCTATTCCATCTCCTCTTCTTTTAGTCGACTCTTGACAGATCGATCCTCCACTTGCTCTGCTCGCTCGACTTTCATTAAGCTTGAACCTTGCATCCATTCCTTGGGGGCCCTATCTGGGTCTCGTTTATCAAGTGCACTGCTTCTTCATCAGCAGGTAGGGAATTCGAGACTCCGTGCTCCCCCTCCTCATAGACGTTCTCAAGCCGACCTGTGAATTACACTTTGTTGCTTATGGAAGCTGGGCCCTACGTTTGCTCCGTATAGCTATTGAGCAGTCGATCGAGTTTACTATGAAGCCGACTCCCTTTCTAGTGGTGTAGTCACGTGTAAGAAGGTTCTGAAAGAAGCCGAACAACCTGACGCGCGTAGGAGGGGCCTCCTTTAGAGCAAACAAATAGATCCGGGTAGGTGCTTGTGCCTATCTATTCAGTAGTGCGCTTTTCAGCCATATCTGCCGAATATAAGTAGTTAGGTTCTCTCTTGCTGGGCCTACTTCTTGATCTCCTGAACGAACCTTTTAGTCGAGTAGCTTTCTTATATTTATTTCAGAACCTTCTCGCACAGATTCAGCTCCATAGCCCGTAGCTTCCCCTGGCCCAGTCCCAGAAACTACTACTTCACCTGTTCTTTCTTTAATCCCTTGGGTTAGGATCAAGGGCGGATTTCGCACACTACTGATTTGAAGCGGACTCCTTTCTACTAGTCCCGTCTTCGCTTTGATAGGTTGCTCCGAATCCCCACTCTCTTTCTTCCTGGAGAGGACTTTGTTTTCTAACTAGATTATTTATTCCCGCCTGGCATCTTATTACATAGATCTTTAGATTATCAATTGCGTGGTTCGTACTTACCGAAAACTCCATTTGAAGTTGACTGGCACTTTCTTCGATATTTCATAGATCTTACTTCATCCTTCCCACTCCCTACTTCCCTACTGAGCGGGGCTATCAACGTGAACGAGATAAAAACAAACCCCATTTACTCGATCAGGGGATCTAAGCCACAGCTCTATTCCCGACTCGAAATCCATAAAGGACTTTAAGGGGGAACTGCTCTCTCTATCTCAGCAGCTTTCCCTACTACCGGCACAAGAGGGACTTTTTCTCTCTCCTTACGGACCCTCTCTCTGATCTCCAAACCCATTTTGTCCCGATACTGGAAGCCGCGTTTGAAGAATCGGAAATCTAACCCAGCGAAGAAAACGCCTACTTATAAGTTAAGTCAGGCGCACTAGCGCACCAAGCAAGAAAACGGCTGGATTGACTGGCTAGCTCGTGCAATCAACGAAAAAATCCTTCGCGTTAGTAAAGTAAGCTAAGCAAGCCTGGTTCTCCGGGCACTACGGTAGGACGTGGATCGATCATGACGAGAATGGACTTCTCCGTAATGTAATAGAAGAGTCACAGCCCAGTTCCCCCGGCTTTCTCCCTTCTCGACCAGACGAAGGAGATATGAATTCAATTCAGGCGGGTAAGGGCGTGGCTTGACCCTGTGTTCTCTCCTGGTCGGGTCGGAGGCAAAGACTGGCAAAGTTCATCATTCAGTGGTGGGGTGCTCATAGAAAAGAAGGCGTCGCCCAACGAGTGGCAGATTTTGATGGAGTCTCGCTTTGATGCTGGGGGGATCCATAGATCTGGATAGAGTCTCGCTCATAGATAGAGGAAGAGTACGCGCGCTAGCGCGCTACGGCTTACGCAGTTGATCGGATCAGATAGCCCTTCGGGCAACCAACCAAACCCGGCACATCAAATTCCGATCAACAACTTGGAGGTATGGCTGAGTGGCTTAAGGCATTGGTTTGCTAAATCGACATACAAGAAAGATTGTATCATGGGTTCGAATCCCATTTCCTCCGGCACGGAAGTGGAACGGGTGGGCGAAATTACGTGAGAGAAAGCACCTCTTGGTGGAGTCCCCCGGAGGACAGAATAGCACTACTTAGTTACTAGGAGCGGAGAGCCCGTTGCGCGTTGTTTTTGTTTGACCGACCTATCTTCTTTCTATAAGCAAGCTCCCCCCGGCCGTCCAGTCCCTGGGCGGCTCTCGGTTCTTGAGCATGTTGGGAGATTAGGCGGCAGTTGAAAGAGCTGCTCGAAAGCTTGACAAACCTGCTAAAAAGCCCTAACTCTTAAATTCGTAAAGGGCTGCTTTCTTTTCCCTTACTAGTAAAGTGGTAAGGTAGGGCGCTATTCGATGAAGAAAACAGACTTTAGGAAAGTGGTTCAGGTAGCTCAGCTGGTTAGAGCAAAGGACTGAAAATCCTTGTGTCAGTGGTTCGAATCCACTTCTAAACGGGCGAAGGGTCCAAAGGACACGTAACCGGGAGCGAGCCGAAAAAAAAAAAGAAATGAAAGTGCAAGAGGAAGCAAAAAAGCCGTATAGTGCAGGAGGCATCTTTTCTAAAAAAAGCGGTGGATTACTCGGATTGGTTCTCGCGTCCCTGTCCCTGTGCCCAAAAGGATGGGCGAGTTCGGTTCAAGTGTTCATCGATCGGGCGGATCTATATGCTCCGGGGGGGGGGGTGAGACGAGGTGTAGCGCAGTCTGGTCAGCGCATCTGTTTTGGGTACAGAGGGCCATAGGTTCGAATCCTGTCACCTTGATGTGGCTAATACAAATGAATGTCGGATAAATAGTGAAAATGAAATTAATATTTCGTCGAATTTTTTTTTTGCCTCTTCTCGGTAGTTCCGTAGCAGGTTTTTTCGGACGTTTTCTAGGATCAGAAGGAACCGCTATAATGACCACGGGTCGAAATCTGCAATACTTATTTTTTTCTTGATCTTTCTTTTTCGTCTTTATTCTCTTCGTTGGAATAAAAAGTCTCGCTTTCCACTTTTATTTTTTATGTATCTTTTTATTCTTTTTTGAATTTTTTTCTTAGGCTTTTTTATCCGCTTAGACCGGATTTATCCTTTTTTATCTTTCATTTTGGGTGTGGGGACCATCATTACGGCCGAGCCCGAATACGGTAAGATGATGATGGCCTCTTCGGGGGGTTCGGGCTCGTCAAACTCGACCTCGTGGACGGGGAAGACTGCCTTCGAGGAGCAGGTGCTCATGGAGTCTTTTCCCGAAACCGACACGGATAGCGGTTCCGTGAATCAACCGGAAGCAAGGCCTGCGCTTCCCGCTAATCAAGTAGCTTCCCCGGGGGCGGCTCAAGAGGCTCTGCCGCAGGCGCCAGCACCGGCAGAAGTAGCCCACCCCGCTCCCGATCAAGAAGAGCGTGCGGCACTTCGAGAAGAGGTGAAGACTTTGATTGTCCACCAGTTTCAAGAGGAGTCTAAAAAGGCGCAGGGGGTGCGGCTGTCCGTGCTATTTCCGGAAATGACGGAAGTATACTCCAGTGCCGCGGAGTCGAGAATGTCTTACGACTTGGAAATCCCCAGGGAGACAGATGCGGAAAGCCTCCGGGAATGGAGGGAGAAAATCAGAGATGAGCCAAATCTCCTTAAGCCGCTCATTAAAGATCACCTACCAAAAAGAGGGGGGTCTTAAGGGCCATTCGGAACTATGATCTCTCCCTCTAATTTATTTTGTCTCTGGATTTTATTCTTTCTTTTTTTTCCGGTATGCCGCTCCGCGAGCAAGGAGCGAAAGAACCAAGTGGGCTGTGTTGATGTCAGAATTTGCACCTATTTGTATCTATTTAGTGATCAGTTCGCTAGTTTCTTTGATCCCACTCGGTGTTCCTTTTCCATTTGCTTCCAATAGTTCAACCTATCCAGAAAAATTGTCGGCCTACGAATGTGGTTTCGATCCTTCCGGTGATGCCAGAAGTCGTTTCGATATACGATTTTATCTTGTTTCAATTTTATTTATTATCCTTGATCCGGAAGTAACCTTTTCCTTTCCTTGGGCAGTACCTCTCAACAAGATTGATCCGTTTGGCTCTTGGTCCATGATGGCCTTTTTATTGATTTTGACGATTGGATCTCTCTATGAATGGAAAAGGGGTGCTTCGGATCGGGAGTAATCACTAGTGATAGGGCAAAAATCGGGGGGAAGGACAAAAGAAAGAGTGATGCCTACATTAAATCAATTGATTCGTCATGGTAGAGAAGAAAAACGGCGCACGGACCGTACTCGAGCTTCGGATCAATGTCCCCAGAAGCAAGGAGTACGCCCGCGTGTTTCAACGAGAACACCAAAAAAACCTAATTCAGCTCCACGTAAGATAGCCAAAGTACGGTTGAGCAATCGACATGATATATTTGCTCACATTCCGGGCGAAGGTCATAATTCGCAGGAACATTCTATGGTGTTAATAAGAGGAGGTAGAGTGAAAGATTTGCCAGGTGTGAAATCCCATTGTATTCGAGGAGTCAAAGATTTGCTGGGAATTCCGGATCGAAGAAGAGGCAGATCAAAATATGGTGCGGAAAAACCCAAATCGATATGAATGGAAGATGCCTCTGGAACTAGTTTTTCTCGGTCAGTCGAGGTCTTCATTGAAAAGTCTCAATGCTATCTTCGACAGTCTTGAGAGCGAGGGCCGCAATAGCCCCTACTTTCGCTCTTTTGTTTCTAAAAGATAAAAAAAAGAGACCGCCCTTGATCTGGGCGGGATCTATCAGCAGCGGCATTCTCCCTTTTCTCGATCTTTATTTAATTGAATTATGGAATTTTATCCCAGAGCTGCGGAACTAACGACTCTATTAGAAAGTAGAATTTCCAACTTTTACACGAATTTAAAACTGAATGAGATAATAGACTTACATCACGATATCTTTTTCTTCCTCATTCTTATTTTGGTTATTTTAGTAGCATTGGTTCCATTTTTTTTTTTTCGTTTTATGGCTCGCCTGTGGGTGGGTTCGAAAGTTATATATGGAGGGGCTGCAAGGGCAACGGATTGGCGCCAACGGTCCCCCGGCTCCGCGCGGGCCAGCCGAGTCCGGCGTTTCGAACAACAATGATTCGGAAAGATAACGTCTACGAAAGAGAATTCGTCAAGCTTTTGCCCTACTCCTCAAGAAAGACTGCGAGCGGTCTTGTAAAGGAATGGGCTTTTCAGGTCGATTTTGCTCAAGAGGGTGGGGGGACTTCGACTTTCTCGAAGCAGCACATGAGATTGCCCAGAAGGATTACTTTTTTATTAACCTAGTGCGGATGTGGACTCCCTAAAAAACCTGCTCCACTTTGTACGAAAACATAGTAATTCCGCTAATTGGGAGTCTTACATGAACGCGCACTTGATCTTTGACTTGGTCCGCCGCGATCCATAAATAAGGAGGGGGGCTTTCGTTCGCAACAAGGTAGCCGTAGGGAAAACCCTATGGGCTGGATTGAATCTTTCCTTTCCTTCTCCCCCCCACCAGATCCATTAAAGGAAAACAGACTCAAGGATTGGGCCATTTTCCATATGTCTCTAGAAAGATAGGAGCTAATAAGAACTTTTATTACTTATGTAACTCTCATTTTCTTACTCCATGTGTAACGCCCAAGGGGCCTTGTATTCTATTTAAACAGAGGATCTCTCACATTGATATACACATCCTTCACCCAATCTGCTCAAAGTCTTTTCAACTCTTTCATGGTATCAGAGCACTAGCTCTTGGGAAACGTTCAGTTGGTTCGTGTGAAGTGTGGTCTGAAGACCTTCGCTGTGTCTGTATCCTTCTCCTCCGCACTTAGTTAGTATCCCGTCCATCGACAATTTTTTGTCCATAAAATTGACACAGACGAACTACCTACTATGGAAAACTAAGAGAATGTCTTTTATTGAAGCACAAGATCTTCTCAATTTCGTTGATGGAACTGGAAAAGAACCAAAGGAGTTTCTTGAGACTGATTACAAAGGTGAGATAATGAACCCTGAGTACGTCACCTGGAGAAGAACAGACCCACTACTCAAAAGTTTAATGAGGGGCACCATGACCGAAGACGTTCTTAGTCTTGTCGTTGGACTAAGAACGTCTCGTAATATTTTGATGTGCTTAGAAAAAACGTTTGCCCAATCTTCAAAGGACCGAGAACTTCAACTACAGTGTCAATTGCAGCTATGTCCGCAAAGGGTTCAAAACCTCTATCTTCTATCCTATTGTAGGCCGATAGGTCCGCTATAGCCTATCCGCCCACAGGGGTACCCAAACTCGTCGCCCTCTCTAGGGCAACCTCTGTCTGCCTTCTAAAATGAGCTGTACCGAGAGAGGAATAGCCTCTTTTTGGTTCCCCGTGCTACGGCTGCTGCTACCAGCATCATATGTCATGATCCTCTTCTCTGAGCCGCACCTGGCATCTCAGTTGTTGTTGTTATAAACCGGTTTTTATTGGTAAATCATTGAATACATTCACAACCATTAGTGAATTCCCACAGCAATCCCAATCCCTTGCTGATGTGATGTGTTTTACATCGCACCGACGCCATTGTGTTTGCGTGAAGCTCGAGAGTCAACAAATGCAGGAATAGCTCCTCTGATGACTCAAGCAGAGTTGGTTTCTGATTCCCTGGCCTAGGTAAAGGGTGCTTTCGCTTTGGATATAGGAATTATACTTCCTGCTCGAGTCGTAATAGCTCCTGTCCTGGGCTTTTTAGATAGTTCACTCTGCTTCGCTTCGGGCCGGGCCGGGCCGGCTTTCGAGTTGAAACTCCGCTCCTCGGCTTAAGAGCTTTAATAGCCCCTCTTCGGAGGTTTCTGGCTTTTTTCTTTCTAGGTTTTGAGGTGAGGTTTGGAACCCTCGCGTTAGGCTTTCGAGTTCCCTGTTCGAGAGAGCTCCTTGACCTGGGCTCTCGACGCTTATAGCCTTGTGGTATAGTTCAGTTCGTACTCGCACTGTGGTCTCCGTCCCCTTCGATTATTAGTAGGGGCTCGTGCCTTCGTTCCGTCGGTATAGGTATACCGTAAAATACCTGCCTCGAAGTCCCGTCAATTGAGTGCCGTCAGTCAGTGTTCTCAAATCCCAGATCCCCATAGTCTTCGGCGAGTGGAGGACGAAGGACGTTTCCGCTTTTCTGTCAAAAGAGCTCGTGTAGTTCTCAACCTACTTGCAGGCGTTTTTTCTAAGAAGTTTTTTTACCAACAGCGCTCGCTGACTGAAATTTTCTAATAGGGGGACTGGACACCGATACCGCCAAGATGGCATCAAGGGCGATTAGGTGTGGCTTGCTTGATAAGGGAAACAGAAGACGCGCCCCTCAAAGCCCCATTAACGCAAAACAACTCGACCCCTACGTTTTTAAATTACCAGAAGCTCTTAGCTACTCAGCTATACTATAATAAAGACTAAGGGGTCTTACTTGACTGAAAGAGTATTCATATTATGGGGAGCTTCCCCTTCCAACATCTGACTTAAGATAAGAAGCACGAATACATATAGTAGCTACCTCGGGAGAGGGATGAGAGTAGTGTTATTTAGTTCCATGAGGGTAGCTGCCTATTGCAGGAGCTCCTGACCTGAAGGGACACCCGCAAGCTTCTACTGAATGTAAACAAAGTAAAGGAGATGGAATCAACTCAATAGAATTAGGTCTTTTATATTACTTCTGAAGTGACCGAACGAAGTTAAGGATTGATTCAATACCCGAATCCCCAGATCCCTATAGACGACTAATGGTAGGGGCCCCAACACCCATCGCGAACGTAGTTCATTGCTCGGGCAAGGGATATACGAATATACCGACTGAACGAAGTGAATACCTTATTCAATTATTTTCCTAGAACCATCAGATCCGCTGAGATGCCGAAAACACCTACTGAGATGAGAGTTGTTGGCCTAGAGGGCTCCTTGCTTGGTCCAGGATGGATTTTTTGACCCGTAATCGCAACAACCCAATTGCAAGAGCGGAACTCTACCAACTGAGCTATATCCCCCCGGCTATTCCGGTAAGCGAGTAGTCCGTTATGGATCCCCCCCCCCCGTACTCCACTTTGTTGTTGACCCTTTCCGGCTGTGTGAGTCAATATATCCCTTAGTCCTCCGAAGGAGCAAGTGAAGTTACTGCAGAATTGCTTGGACTAGCTTAGACTTGCTTGACTGGACTAGCTGGACTTAGCGGACTTACCCCCTGTTGCTTTGTCTGTCCCCCCGTTTACCCCCATATCCCCGCTGCGTGGGCGTCCCTGTAGAAAGGAACTAAAAACGAACCGAAAACTACTGCTTATTGCTTTGGCCGCTGAAGAGGAAGAACAAGAGTCTGGTTGCGCTTCGGGACGACTTCCCCTACCACTGTTAAATACTGCCCTCTGCTCTTAGTATAGTAAGCTGGCGGGCTTCTCCCAAGAGAATGCCTTCACTCCACTCCCCCTTCAGACGCCTATGGAGAACTAAGGTACCATTAGGAGTCTCCTTTCCGAAGGCAGGGGGAACTCGAAAACAACAAACGCCACTATTTTACTGTTTAGGCGAAACTCCACGCACAACTCGCATTGAAGACGCTCCACTCGTTCGTAAGCACAATGGACTCGCTGTGAGTATGGAAGAAGGATAGGGTCAGCAGGCCTTTCTATCTCTTGCATTCATCTTATCCTTATTGTTGTACTCTTTCTTCAGTGTGGGGCGAACGGCGCCCTCCGTTTGCAGGATTGAAAGCGGCAACCGCCCTCAAGTCAAGACTAGAACGAAGGTGGAGCCTTACTCTATTCCTTCGCCCGTGAGACATCTACTTAGTTGTACATCGGTACTCGGACACCCAATCCCATCCCCTATGACTAGAAAGACAGAGGGAAAGACAAAGATTCCCATTAGCTGAAAGTTAGTCTACAAGGTGAAGACTCTCTATCGTCAGATCGTTGGCAGTCTGGTTCTGCTTTCTCTGACGCCAAGAATCAGAAAAGTAACCCCTTTCCTTTCTTTCAGTCTCGCAGCTTCTCTGTCTTTACCAGAAGGAGAATCCATGACGGTTACGGTCTATGAGAAAAGAATCCTGCCACCACTCAACACCTATGAAGTAGGCTAAACTACTAACAAAGCAAGCATTGAAGGACGCTCACCGAGTCCTTCTATCAAAGGAAGCTCTCGCGGAGGGCTCTTCGTATGTCCATCCTCTCCTCAGCCATTTCGGGTTAAGAAGATGTGAAAGCGCATTTCTCTCTATAAGAAAGGAACCCTGCGCGATAGCAAAAAAACAGCAAAGAAAGCTCCTACCGCGCCAGAGAAGCAAGGAATGAGATTGCAATTTAGTTTAGCTTGAACTAATGAGTGAGGCATCCTTGCGTCTAATGCTTCCGAGCTTGACTTCCTTTACTTGCCTGCTAGCGCTCTAAGGTTTCTTTCTTTAATAGAAGTTCCTAAGGGTGGTCGAAGACTATGGAATGCCATATAACCTATTAGATGTAGCCATCTCTTTCCTGCCTTTCTAGTAGCTAGCCTTTCCTATTCTAGTAGTTATCCTTCTTTCTCTTATCTTTATCCCTCATGTAGCTACCTATTACTACATTCCCTTCCTTTCTAGCTTCTATCTTCTATTGATTGACAGCTCCTATCCTAGCTTCTATTAGTCCTATCCGAGTAGCTAGCCCCTTTGTAGTTCCTAATAGTAGCTAGTAGTGCTATCCCAGTAGCTAGTGGGAAGCTATCTCCTGGCTGTGCTTCTATTTCCCCTAGTGTCTTCTAGTCTGAGTAGCTAGCCTTCCCTATCCTAGCTGCTAGATGGTAGCTCTTCTTCTTTCTTGTCAGTCTGATGTAACTACGGGTGGCTTTATTTCCTTAAAGTTCTGGTAGTTGAGTAAGGTCTCTAAGCTTCGTTGCTAGTGAGTTCTCTCTTGCTGGCTTTCTAGTTCTTTCAAGGCTTCTTCATGGTTATAGAAGACGCAGACGAGAAAACGAAGATGATAGCTTCAGCAGCTTCCTCTTGCGTCTTCTCCTATAGGGTTATAGCCCGATAGGCTAGCTAAGCCTGGTATTCTATCTGTAGGCGGGTAAATGGAATTCTTTCTTTATTTATTGAGAAATGCTCCTAGGGCCTCTTTCTCATGAGCAAGCGAGGGAGAGCTCCGTCTATAGCTAGAGGAGCTCGAGTAAGCGCAGGGCCTAAAGGAGGGACAGAAGGCAGTGAACTCCTCCCAAGGAGCTCCCCCGTAGCCCCTAAATCTCGTAGGGGGAGTGCCATTTGGAGGAAGAGAAGGCAATGAAGGACCGACAGAGCGAAGCGCGGGAAGGGCTTCGGTTATAGCTAGAGAAGCCCGAGCGGAGCGCAGCAAATTCGTAAAGAGGTAAGCTGTTCTCGAAGTAATGAGCTTTTCCTGCCTAACCGTAAGCCTAATTCCTTACCTGCCTTTGTAGCTTTCTTTATAAGGCAGGCAGCTTCCCCCACAGACGGTCATAACTCGTGAACTAAATAAAGAAAGTAGTTTTTCCCCTGCCCTCAATTCCTGCCTTTAGGAAGTACTAGATTCAGTCCTTTACCTTTCTATCTCTCTAGATGGCAGGACTGAGTTAGTATAGTCAGGATAGTAGAAAGCCTTTTTCCTTCTCTGATCTACGCCCACCCTGATCTAGTAAGGATTGGAATTGGGCATTAGCATTAGTCTTTGAGTGCTGCCTTCTATCTTCTTTTCTTTCTTCCCTTGATTGAGAGCTTCCGATGTAGCGTCCTATTCTGTGCACCAAATATGAGTATCCTAAGTCCGCTATCTCTCCTTTCCTGTTTCTAAGAAGGTAGTAGGGATTCTCACCTATTAGCTGTCTCCCTCTCTTTCCTTTAGGTGTTCCCTGAGGAGCCAACCAAGCTACGAATTCTCCTTGCTCCTGTGGGTTTATACCAAGCTAGAACGGCTAAGAAGCCTTTCTATCTATCAATCTCAGGTAAGAGAAGGACAGATAAGACTAGATGAGTTAGCTGCTGTTGTTCCTAGTAGCTAGATGGTTTTGAGTAGCTAGGTTCTTTGTTTTTGTCATTCCTCGGCTAGCTAGTATGAAGCTATCCTACTTGCGTCCTATCTTGTGTCCTAATTCTTTATGTCGCATAATAGGACAGGACGCTCTTCTTTCTTTTAGATTGATCCCTCACGTAGTCATGCTTTAAATAGGTAGCTAGCCTATTCCCTTCCTATCTAGCTTCTAGGATGTGGATGTTTCAGAATTCCTCTATTTGCGAGTTTTTAGTTGCTATCCTAGTAGGAATCTCTTCCTTATAGTCCGTCTTTTCTAATATGAATATGGGCGCATTCCTTTCCTATCTTCTCTATCCTAGAGAGCTTCCTATCTTCTTTCTGAAATGATTGTGTAACAGAATAGTTCGCTCGTTCTTCCTTTCCAGCCTTTCTATTAGCTAGCAACTCCTTGAATGCACTCCCAGGCAGTTGAAGGAATTATGAAACCCTGTCCCGGGCTTCCTTAGGAATGGGCTAAGGTCTTCCCTTTCGAATATGAGCTAGTTCGTTTGTAGCTGGACTTCCTCTCCTCCTCCCCCAGTCTGGTCCCCTTCTTTGTCTCGGTATCAATGCGCAAACGCTCATATCTCTCTGTATACGTTGTTTGATTAATTGAATCTTCCTTCTCTACGCCCACCCTGTGAAAGCAATCTCATAGTTTATAGGAGATAGTATACCTTGAATAAGTCTCAAGATGCAAGAAAGCAAAGAGGTAATAGGCGCAAACAGGGGATAAGCTGGCAGGCGCAATCAGGCTTTCATTCCTTCCTTTAAATAGTTCCTCCTTTACTCTAGTACTGTACTTATGGCGCAATCAGTTAAGCGATATCTGTCTTAAATAGGTATCTTCCCTGTTATCAGTCTAGTACTTCTTTTCTAGGAACTGTCTGAAAGTGGAAGCATAGGAGCTAGCAGAGTGCAGTTCGAGCGTTAGAAGGAAGCAAGCGCAGGGATAGGACTAGTCTGGAGCCGGAGCAGCAGTAGGCATAGAAGCGGACGGATACTAGCTCTTTATGTGTAGCCTGTAGCTGGTAGCTCTATGCTAGCTCTTGCTGCTCTTCTGTCCTCTAGCTGCTAGCTCTGCTTAAGGTAGCTCTCTTCTTTCTTATGAGAGAGATTCGCTATAGGGGCATTTCTCTGTAAGAAGAAGGCCTGTTACAGCTATCAGATATAGGGGATTTACTTCACCTTGAATAACTATCGATAAATGGCTTTCTTTTCAGCCGCTTTTCTTTTTTATTAAGAAGGCAAACAAGCTTACCTTATTATTAGAGAAAGGGGCAGGTTTCAGTCTTGAAGTCTGTCTTCTTCAATGGAAGAGATTCAAAGGGCTTGACTGCACCTTGCTTCTAGGCTTACGGAAAAAGGCGACTCCAAGGACTCTTTACTAATAGAATCTCATAGGGGACACTTCCTTGAATAAAGCCTTACTCCCATCAGCTTTCAAGTAGATAAAGAAGTTACGGCTAGTGACATCCGCTATCGGCTATTGGCCTTTGTGAAAGCTTCTCCTCAATATGTTTGATCCCTTTCCAAGCCTTCCTCTTCGTCAATGATTATGGGTCGCTCCTGTCTTGTAGTTCGATACACTACTCTAAGGCCAGTTGCCTATACAACATCTTGAGTTTATAGTACAGTCAGCTTTGGTTATCGCTACACCCTCTCTAGACAAACGATTTGATTCAAGCCACTCCACTACTGGTACAGTAGCATCCTGCCTTAATAATCGTATAGGCACCCGGGAACCCTACTCAGTAAAGAAGGGGACTCCCTAAACGAGACTGCTAGCTGGTATGGAGAGACTAGCTTTGCTTGCTTCCTAGTCAAATATGCCCTCTCCGTCTGACTTTAATATGAAAGGTAAAAGAAAAATAGAAAGAAAAAAGAAACTTCCTGCAAATTGCTCGAACCACGTAACCTAATCAATGCGCCTATTCCCCTAAATAAAGACAAAAGGGATTCCACGGCTCAAGGGACTTTTTAGCCCAAAAGGGACCTCGCTCAATCAGAAAAAGAAAAGTAAATTGTCAATCAACTTATTAATGCCTTCAATCCACTTTCAATCAATCGACGACTGCTCCTCTTCCATTCTTAACGTCTTAAAGTGTACCATTCAAAAAAGGTAGGGTTACAGGGCGCTCTTAGGAGGAGATTTAAAAAAAGGATTCCCAATAAATTAGTAGGGGAAGACCCTTATTAAATAACTTTAGCTCGAACGTTCAGAGTCAGATGCTTAACCCATGCCATCCCTTTCAGCCTTAGAAAGTGTTATCCCATAATCTATAATTCTTAAAAATTCCCCAAAGGGCCCCCGGGCTTGACAAGTTCAGCAAAACCGTAGAGAAAGCGAGCTACACCTAGCTTAGCCTATAAAATATCCGATTCAAAAAGAGCTTGGATTGCTGCTTTTCCTCTTTCTGTATAAAGTAAGTCAGCCCCAGTGTTGGCAGAGCCCATTGTCAAAGGATCGTTTCGCTGGAATGCTTGCTTGAATCTAGCTACTCCCATTAAAAGGAGTTGTGCACTCTATACGGTATGGCTACAAACCGAATGCAGAAGTCGGAAGCAGTTCACCGCCTGTGGGAGCTTGCTGATAGTGAGGAAGCCATAATCTATCTATCGGATTGCCTATTTGTCTATCTGTCTGGTGAAGAGAGAATGGAAGATACTCTCAATAGGGCAAGCACCCAATACCTCGTCGAGTCCAAAGCTCCAGCTCAAGCAGTTCCGTCCAAAAAAGAGATGTCTGGCCTTCGTTCTCGCTCAAGCTAAAGCTCAGTCTGCTAGCTTAAGCTTAAGTCCCAAGTCAAGTAGTGGAAATCCAGTGAAAGACAGAAAGGAGAGTTAGACTGGAATGCAAGAATGAATCTCAAAAAGGTCTGCTCCCGCAGTCAGGATTGCGACTTTGTATATTTCCAATAAAAGGTATACGTCAAAATCTTATTTGGTTTACCCGGACTATACCCCTATGTATTCTACTCGTATCGTAGCATGAGACCCTCTCGGAAGTAGTTGAAGATCTAAATCTTAAATCCCCGGCGAATTCTTTCTTCAACTCTATCTGTCAATGGGGGGATCCGATGACGGACTCCATGGATCGAGCGTTTTCCTTTCTCCTACTATTAGAGTGGGGTGGTTGGGCTCACATTGAACACTGCGGATCGCTTTTTTCGGGGTGATTTACTTCACTGACAAAGACACAGAGGGTGGTCGGCATCAGCGATCTCATCGTTCGAGTCCCCGGACGAAGGTGAGACCAACCTTATTATGATTAGCGAAGTCCTTTCCAACTCCGTCGAATGGTTTCACTCCTCTTTTCCCCCTTCTGTCAGTTCCTTGTCAATCAGTCGACTCCCGTCCCTCAAAAGATTTTCGAACTTCACGGTTATTCATCGATATATGGGTAATCCCCGGCGGTCAGAGAAGAAAACATCTCTATGAAAGCAGGAGGTGTTAAACATTAGTCTGTCTTCAAATGCGGGAAGGTTAGACGTTCAGTTCGATGAGGGCAGGTTCCTACACATTAATTGATTGATTGGGAAAGCTGGTTCCGTAGCATTAGACAAGTATCCGGAAAGAAGGAGGAATGAGGATGTAGAAAAGAAGAGAAGGTCTTAGACGTTATCTTAGCTGTTTAAATAAAGCAGCGGCTAGGTCTCTGTCCCCGGATTCACTGATTCAAGGGTTTTAGATGGGATGGACAGAAGAGTTTGAACGGGCGAGTTACTTTAGAGTTCTACTGGTTCCAAAGGCTAAAAGCCGGAATAGTTGATCCAGTAGTTCTAAATATAGATAGAAGAATCCCGAAAGAACAACCATCCACAAATGTCGATTCATTCAAGCAAGAGAGTGCAACAATCCTTTCCTTTGACACTGGTCCCGTAAACGAGTGAAAAATGCCTTGTACTGTTTTTCTTTTCCCTTTCAGTCAGCCAGTCCAAGAGTTCAGTTCACTCGAAAGCGGCTGTTAGATATTTGGTTTGAACCGGTTCCGCCCCACCCCTTATAGTAAGTACTGGTGAGAGGGAAAGAGCGCTTCTGCCCTTTACCCAAACAGTACAAGAATGGCAATCCACCTATTGGTGTGCTGCTGCCCTCAACCGACCTGATCGTCCCAATCCGGTTGTCCTCACTAAAAACGGATCCACAATCTCTTATCTAATGAATATGAATTAGTTATCTAATCTTCGTTTGCCTAGCAGCCCATTGCGAGAACTTCCAGCGCTAAGGTGGTTGGTGTGGTAAGGCAAGCAACTCCTCTTTCCGAAGAAGAGTGCCCGCCCGAGCTATCTTAAAGTAAAGCTCTCTAGGTTAGCTATAGGTAAAGTTCTCCCAGAGCTGGAGACACAGGCCGCTACTCCTTCAGAAACCGGAAATCCGCAAGGAAGGATAGGACACAGAATAAGGACCTAAAGTAGTTTGTCGGATGAGACCGAGAACCGAAAGATGTCTATCAAAGAGCGAGAGGGACTGACTAGACCGCTGTCAACCAGCTCTGAAGGTTGCAAAGCCTTTAGAGTGCCCCTGAACGGAAGGAAGGAAAGAAAGAGAGAACTTTATCCTAGCTACCGGGGAAGGGGAGAGGAGAACAGAGATAACCGTCAAACTATAGAACCTCAAACAAAGGCCCTCGGAAGAGCCTGAAGTAGAGAAACCTACAAATAACAGAATACCTGCCAAAAGCTTCACCTCGGTCAACCTTTGGAATACAGATTGTCGAGCCGCCGACAACTCCCAGGGTTCACTAAAACAGGGGTACTCCGCGAAAAACTATTGAGTGACCTGTCGAGCTGATCCGACACCAAGTGGGCCGCACCTCTGAGGACTCAATATGAAACAGAAAAGTGTTCCTTTAACCCCGAAAGTAGTCCTGTAGATAGGTTTCTCACCGGTCGCAGAAACTCTTTTAAGAAAAAGGCTTCCCTAAATTTTTTTGGCATCCGGATCGGGATACCCCGGCACGAATACCGGCCCCTCTTTTCGGTGACGACTTGCCGCGGGAAAACGGCCCGTATCCCGGCGGGGATGCCGGGATACGGCCCTGCCCTAGCGACCGCGGCTGGGTGGCCCCTTAGTTTTGGGGCACCGCCGTTGTCACGGAGCATGGGAAGGACGCGCGGCGATCACCCCGAAAACCTTCGCTTGCTTGGAGGCATCTGGAGGCTCACGCAGCACAACCGGCGAGCAGAGCCAACCCCAATCATTACAGTCACGAGAGGCGCGGGCGTGACGTCCTGGAAGCGAACGTGTAAAGCATATCGCTTTTCGCATATCACTTATCCCGGTCACCCCCTCCATCCAGAGAACGTAAGTTCAAACCCTAATTCTTCCGTTTTCTGCTTATTCACTTCTTATTAACCTCCTCACTCGAGTAAGGCACAACCCTTCGAACTTACAGCCACTACCCCCAAACATCTTTCTATGGCACCCTGCCCTACATCGTCACGAGTAAGCCCCCCTTTCTTTTTTTGATGTTTTTCAATCGCGTTTGATGATTGTTTATTGTGAATCCGTTCGGCATATATGCCTTCACTCGGGGGGGAGCCCCCATCCAAAAAAAAGCAGAGAAATGCAGAAGTGACGTCCAAGCCCGTGGTCGCAATGCCGCCTCCACGCAAGCCCTCGGTCACCGAGCCGACCTCGTCCGCTCGGAAGAACACAACCCCGGCCAGCCTTCCGAGTTCTACCCCCGCTACCACAAATCACTGCCCAGCCACCGCTCGAGGGTACCCCCGCTCCCCCAACTGAGCAAAATGGAGCAAATTCGGTTGAGGACCCGGGAGATGAGGGAAAGGAGAGAGAAGAAAAGGGAAGGTTCTGCTGAGACTCAAGTCCCCCTGCCGGAGCTCCCCAAACCGGAAGTGGAAGTCGAGGGGCTGCTCAGTGAGAAGAAGCGTCAAATGATTTGGACAGTTGTCGCGCTGGCGGAGCAGGAAGCCTACAGGGAAGATTGGGGCAA
>CM017579.2:21066222-21068722 GCA_007844105.2 Rhamnella rubrinervis | reverse complement strand
GGGAAGGGTGATCGAGGGGACCCAGACTTTAGATCTCTTCTCTATGGCTATGGCTCTTCTTTATCGATAGGATTCCCATCATTTGAAGTCTCCGGCGAAGGAGACAAGGGCGAGGCACCGAACATGTTCTATCCTCAACCTCCATCCGTCATTAGTAATCTCAATCCGCTTTTCCTATTCACTAGTACACTGCGCGCTACAACTAGCAGCCCCTTTACTAGTAAGGGAAAACGCTAGCGCGCTAGCTAGCTACTTATAGTTATAAGCCCTACTTTCTGATTTATAATATAGGATATTGGAAGAAGCCTGCTGAAAAACAGAAGCTAGCTAGCGCGCAACGGCGGAAAAGCCAGCAACTTGTTAGGAGTAGGTTTTGGCTTGCCCCTTTCTTATTATTAGTCAGATAGGTTTGGAACCCTATACAAGGTGCTGCTTGCTGCTCGCCCCTCTCTCTAAAGGGGCTTATGCACTCCACGCGTTACCACTAAACGACGAAGCCAGGAGCGGAAGGAGGGACTTGAACCCTCAACCTCAGCCTTGGCAAGGCTATGCTCTACCATTAAGCTATTTCCGCCAGCTACGGTAGTGGCGAAGCACTACTGAGCAATTCACGTATCACTTGATACGGACGACTTCTGTTTTTCTGCCGGACCACACTCTTGACCTCCGATCGAGCTACGAGCACGAGTAGGTAGGCGTCTAGGGGGGGGGGGAGGGGCGGCAGGTTCCGGGAAGGAAGGGGGGACCCCCCTTTTTGCTTCGCGCCAGATGAGATGATGATTAGTGGGTCAGGTCCAGTGTGTGCTCTTGATCACAATCACTAAAGGGGCGGGCTGGCTAGGCTGCCCTTTCAATAAATCTCCGGCCGCTCAGTGCCGCTATTGGTGCGAGTTGTAAGGAGTCTTGGTCTCGAGTCGAGCTGGGGCGTCATTTCATTCTCGTAACGGGAGTGAGTGCACCGCAAGACCAGACAAGTGACTCCCTCGCCTCGCAGCGGCGGCATCTGTCTTTTAAGTTAAGTCATTTCCTAAGACGGCTCCTCTTATTCTACGATAATTCAAGCAGCAGCTCCACGAGTCCGCTCGGTCGATTCCTGAGCCATTCGTTCTCCCCTCTCAGTTGGCGTTTGCCAGCCACTAGAGCAAGTAAGAGAACCAGCAGTGAATGAACTTAAAGAACCGCAGATTTTGACCGGATTGTACACCTTTGTGTCCGGCTATGTATATGGATGTGCATAAAGAAGGGACGGGACATCTCTCTCCTTTTTTTTTTTGGGGGGGGGGGAAGAGAGGGAATAAGCTGCAGCGGCACCTCACGAACTTCTTACTGGGGCAGCACCATCCTATATAGGCATTTGCGAGTGTTTGGATGCACGTGTTTTGTTCATATTCCTGCGCAGTTAAGAGCAAAATTGTCCCCAAGGCAACCACTTGTGTCTTTCTTGGATATGCTCAGTCCGGGTATAGATGCTATGACGTGAAATCCAAGAGACTCGATGTATCCTTGAATGTTCTCTTTAATGAGGTCGCCTCATATTTTCCTTAACCTAATTAATCAGCCCCGGGCGAGAATGGTGATGGAGATGTATTGCGGCCTTCTCCTGTTCATCAACTCGAACCTCATTCTTCTGCAGTTGATGTTACGGATCAGCCTCACTCTTCAGGCCAGCATCTTCTGCCGATTGTCAGCCTGTTCAGGTGACCTCAGAGTCAGAGGATTCCAGTCACCCGGAACAGCATGTTTATTCTCGGCGGCGATTACATTCTGTTTCCCAGGCTAAGATTACTCCAGAAGATCAGCAGTCTAGCCCAGTTGCTTCCCTTCCAGTCGCTTCCTCAGATTCTGGATCCCTTTCTCAGGTTCGTCGATCCTCTCAAGTTTCTTATCCTGTTGAAGGATTTTTGTCTTATCTTATGAATCGTTTTCCCCAAAACATCGAGCTTACCTCATGTCAGTTCAATCTTCTCATGAACCTGAATCATTTGCTGAAGCCTTCAATCATTCTTGCTGGAGAGATGCTATGCAGGAAGAAATCAATGCCCGGGAAAAAAAAAGAAAAAGACTGAGTCTCATTGCCTGCAAGGAAACAAGCCATTGGCTGCAAGTGGATTTACAAGATCAAGCATAAAGCAGATGGCTCGGTAGAGAGATACAAAGCTAGATTAGTAGCTAAAGGATTCCTTCAAGAATATTGAGTCGAGCCCCTTTAAAGATAGGGGACACATTTGCCCCAGGTTGCTAAAATGACCACCATTCGTGGCATTCTTGCCTTGGCTGCCATAAAAAAAAGTAGCCCTTATTTAAACTTGACGTGAAGAATGCCTTTCAACAACATAAGGGAAGGGGGGATCCGCAAGAATTAGTTTCTATTCAGCCTCCTCCAACTCCAGGCTTCTCTTCTCCTAGGAATCCTAACTTGGTATGCAAGCTCAAGAAAGCGATTTACGTTAGGCCTCCGACAAGCTAAAGCAGGCACCAAGAGCTAAGAAGGGGGCCTGCT
>CM017579.2:21048722-21061222 GCA_007844105.2 Rhamnella rubrinervis | reverse complement strand
CTCAATCCAGAAACAAGATCGGACGTTATTCCGGTTCGTCTCCATTTTTGTGAAACTATTCCTCAAGCAAGGCAGCCGATAAGTCATCGAAGGGTTTGTGTGAATAATGGAATGGTAAGCATTACTCATTTGAAAGTTTCCCACGGTGATTTAATCTCTTTTCAAGAAAATGACGCGAGAATCCGCGGTGAAGAAATAAGGAGATCTTTCTATATCGAAATATCAGTTGATAAAATCATAGGCAAATTCCTGGATCACCCGGTAAGAATGTGGAGAAGAACCAAAACTGAATGGTTCCACCTACTCAAAACTAAGAGGGGATGCCGCCTACTACTAAAATCCCGGTTTTTGCAACAGTTGCGTTCTTCTATGCAAGAAGAAGATTTAGAAAGAACAAAGAAGTTTGGATCCGAAAAAGTATGCTTAGGTAGTTCCTTCGCTGAGCACAACAGAATGAAGAGGAATTTGTATCATTTCAAATCCCTATTCTTATCGAAGAGAAGGAACGAGAAAAACCGAAATCTTCCTACTCGAACAAGAAGTCCTATAGTTTACAACTCTTCTTTATATAGTAATTCGACCTATTGCTCCGCATCCCCCCATCAGTTTACTATGAAGAGAAGAATCAAAAGGATTGAACTACCTACTCATTATTCGGAGGTGAATCATAGAACACCAAAAGCTGTGGTATCTTATGGACCTAACATAGGTCACATCCCTCACGACATAAGATTGAAAGATCTAAACCTTCTTCTTCGGAGCGGAAACGGACGTGGCCAAAACATATAAAGATCGGCGTAGTCGCTCATAGGGACACATCCATCCGGATAGAGGATAGTCTAGATCGATTCATAGATAGATTTCTATCCATATAGATAGGTATCTCCATGGATAGAGATAAAGATAGGGATCCATCTAGATCTTGATTCACTATTTCCATTTTTTTTTTTCTTGATTCTGATTGATTGCCTTTTTTTTGACGACAAGTTTTAAATCTTAATGCGGGCAAGGAAACATCGTTTTTCAATTATTACTTGCTGGGTCGGGGCGTAGACGAGCGAGTAGAGCCCAGGAAACAGGGGAGCCCGTCATAGAGCAGTCGACTAGAAGTAGAAGACTGCTGGCCTGAGAGAAGGCGGCCTCTCCCGGGAAACATGGCCCAATTTCTCTTCTTTCTTTTTTTTTCGGGTTTCTTTCTTTTTTCAGGGGCCCAGAACGCTAAAAGGTGGGGGAGAAGCAAGCCTAACCTCTGAACGACCTGGACACATAAAAAATTCTCGGCGTCGAAAGAGATTTTCTTTTCCGTAAGTAACTCAGTGAGTGCTTTCTAAGAAGGGCTTGGAAGAAGAAAATGAAATACGAACAACCGCGCTGGTCGTAATAGATCGACTTTCATGCTAGTTCTTGCTCCAGCATGAAAGTTCCATTTCAGGGAAGGACGACGTACCATGATACTTTCTGTTTTGTCGAGCCCTGCTTTGGTCTCTGGTTTGATGGTTGCACGTGCTAAAAATCCGGTACATTCCGTTTTGTTTCCCATTCCAGTCTTTCGCGACACTTCAGGTTTACTTCTTTTGTTAGGTCTCGACTTCTTCGCTATGATCTTCCCAGTAGTTCATATAGGAGCTATAGCCGTTTCATTCCTTTTCGTTGTTATGATGTTCCATATTCAAATAGCGGAGATTCACGAAGAAGTATTGCGCTATTTACCAGTGAGTGGTATTATTGGACTGATCCTTTGGTGGGAAATGTTCTTCATTTTAGATAATGAAACCATTCCATTACTACCAACCCAAAGAAATACGACCTCTCTGAGATATACGGTTTATGCCGGAAAGGTACGAAGTTGGACTAATTTGGAAACATTGGGCAATTTACTTTATACCTACTATTCCGTCTGGTTTTTGGTTCCTAGTCTGATTTTATTAGTAGCCATGATTGGGGCTATAGTACTGACTATGCATAGGACTACTAAGGTGAAAAGACAGGATGTATTCCGACGAAATGCTATTGATTTTAGGAGGACTATAATGAGGAGGACGACAGACCCACTCACGATCTACTAAAGGGCAAGTAGCTTGATTGGTTCGAATCCAATTCGTGAGATGGCAGTGATCTTTAGCTGGTCATGGCCATAATGTGCTGTTTTTTCCATTGGAACCTTCTTTTTCAGAACTCCAGGAAAGGTCGTCTTTAAATAGTTCCAAGTCAGCGGGTCAAGCAAGGGATAAAAAACCTGCTTTCGCTTTCTCGACTTATTGCTAAAGAGCCAGCCCTGCCCCTCTGAAACTTGGGTTGGGTTCCCTGTCCTTCTTTCACTTGGGCAAGACGTTTCTAACGCTCGACTTCACTGTGCTACTATACTACTTTTTCAAAGAAAAAAAAAAAAATGACTCAACCGAAGACATGGCACGGTACTCGGCTTCTTCTGTGCTGGACTTGGATACAGTTTCTTGTTTCTTGCTTTTCCAAGAGATCAATGATGAGCCAAGGAAAACACAATGTCTCTTGCACGACCACTACTTTTCTTGCAGGGAAGACAGAGCTCCGCCTAGACGGAATCCGTCACTCTTGGAAAAGAAGGGGGAAGGATGCCAGGTAGAGTGCTTATGCCCGGGCCTCAAAGAGGCCAGGTGGGGAGAAAGCGGCCGTTGCACTGATAGGGGTGTAATCTATCTTTCCTTGCGGATTAGCTATTCCTGTCCTTGAGGAACTGGTTAAAGAGCTTTGGCAGGAGCAGCATCAACTTGGGCTTTGACAAGACTTGGCTACGTGGAGTAGACCTTACTCGCTCTTTTGCTCGCTCCTAGCTTTTCTTTTGTAGCAAACTCTTCAACTTGTTGGACAGCAGCTGCAAAGCCCTCTCCTTTCAGTCGAGTACTACCAAAGCTTGCTAGCTGTAGCTTCGTACCTTGCTTTAGCTCTAGCTTCCGCACTTCGCTCGGTTCCACCAAATAATGAAGGGAGCCATTTTCAGATCCTCCGAGTGCAAAGCTAGCAGCAGAGATTGTGGTTCCATACGCGGATTTAGATGCATCCCATACACTACCTCGATCAGAATAAATTCCAACAAAGCTATAGCCCGTTGTAAGGTTCGTAGCCTTTATAACGAGCGCCTGATCTAGTGGCATACCTTTCAGTTACATATACTGCTCCAGATGCCAGTGGACTCGTCGATCAACCAGTGAAGGGAATAGAAGCATAGGTATAGGCAAAGGTAGGAGGGATGAGAGAGCAAGCTGGCGTGGGGGCAAAGGCAATAACATCCGAGCAAAGCAAGCCCTAGAAATCGGCAGGGTATAAATTTTTCTCCTTCGGTATAGGCTGTCCTGGCTCGTTAGGTCCCAATAATCCAAAGGATACAAGCTTCTTAAGGCCGAGTCGGAAAGCTTTGTTTGTAGAGTCTCTTTCAGTTCAGGTCTTGAATCATTTGGCAAAATTTGGGAAGGAGAAAGACTATAGGGCTAAGAGGAGCTTGGCATATATGATTAGTTTGATAGGAAGATTGGGCCCGCCCCATCTCCTACTGCATTCCCATTCCGGATTCTAGAGTTGGATTCGCCATTCCCTTTTCCGTCAGTAATTCGAAGAGGACCCTTTTTTAGTTGTGCCTTCTTACCCCGCCTCCTCGAAATAGACAGGAAGGGTTATAGGTAATAGCCTCTTTGGGTTAGAAAGAAAGATTTTGAGGCGTTGACGGGTCAAATGGTTTCTTGAGGTAAAGGACTTCAACCTCGCAGGGTATGATGAAAAGCTCTCACCAGGATTGTGTTTCCAGGTCGATTGAATCAACATTTCCCTCTTTGTGATAGCCGAGAAGCGTTCTAAATACTTTTCGACAAGGAGGGCAAAAGATTGAATTGAATACCTGGGGAGAGTGAAGTACCATTCCATAGCTTGATCAGTAAGGCTCCTTGGGAATAGTCTGATCATAAGACTTTCATCATGAGCCACTTCAGCACATTAGGCGGGTGGGCATAAAAGGATTTAACGTGCGTAAGGGGATCCCCCTTTTCGCTATGTAGGTTCAACTACCTTTTGATGTGGGCCCTCGCATTCCTTCCAAATCTAAGGATCATAGGGTTGAGGACCCCCTCATACGAATTTCTCTATTTCCTCTTAATGTTTCGAGCCACTGTCTCTTCAAGCCTTTTTAGCTGTTCCTGGACTTTTGCTAGGTTTACCCAGTGGATTTTGAAAGAAAGGTTGTTGGCAAAAGCCTGGGTTAGGTGTGAAAGGTATTAGGTTGCGACCTGCTCTTAAGCACACGCATTGGCATTGACCGCATGGGATCGAAAGACTTCCGGTTTCGTGAACGTGTCCATAACTTTCTCATGGATCTGATTTGGATGAATACACGGGAAGCCCAGAGACCTCATTTGGCATTGTGCGGCTCCCTTAATTGCACTAGCGCACTCAGGTGAGCAACAAGCCAAGCCGTTGGTTGAACCAATAGCGGCTCCGGCGGAAGATACCACCAGACACCCAATCCCAGCAGAAGACATGTTAGTAGGACGAATCGGCTGTCTTTGACGTAGGCGAAGGCCATTGCCTCTGATAAGCCGAATGTCCTTGTACGACTAATTTATTTGTCTTGTGGTGCCCGCTAATCCAATAACGCGATCCGGGGATCTAAGTAGGGTGGCTTTGTTGCCTCTATTTTTGATCTATTGTCGAAGCAAAAAGAAAGGGCCACTGTTCTCGAATCAGCAATGCCACATCTGACTCAATCAAAAAGCATTTAAAAAACCTCCCTTCCCCCTTTTGCCAAGGAAAGCCTTGAAAGCAGGAAAGGCACGCTATTTTAACAACGGGGTTTTCTTTTTTATAATACGATATGACCTTCCAAAATTCAACTGATGAAACCATTCTTCAGCCATACCAGACTAATTCCGTCTACGTCTAATGAGCCTAGCCTAACGGTTCTAGGGCGAATTCCGTCTATTGCTCCTGACCCTATAGGTTATAGAGACTCTTCCCAGTGCCAAGAACTAGGATCAGAAGGAAAGTCTCAACCCTTTAGTACGAAAGTAGGCTATGATTCCCAGAGAGAAAGAAATGGTTTCATATAAAGGCTTGGCACCTAGTTATCTTTATTTAAGTCGGCCTTACTCGGGCTAAGTTCAAGCAAAGATCAGTCCTTTAAGCTAAAAGCTTAAGTGATCAACTAGAAGATACCACTTTCCCCAATGAAACTTCTTTCTCCGGAGCAGCAACTGAAAGAGAAAAGACCGGGTATGCCTGAAAACCTGAAACGGATTCGTGAACAACAGATAAGAGATATACCCCAGATACTATTTGAACCAGAGCTGAACCATTGAATTACCCGAGAGTGATTTCACTCCAGAAGACCTCGAGTCACTGGCTGCCTTTAAAGCAGACTAAGAATCCGGTACGGAAGGAAGTGAAGGTGAAGCAGGCTTGCTTTAAGGGCTAGGCTTTCTCTCTTCTTTGGCTTGACGACAATATGACAGAGATGGGCCCTTGAGCCTGGGCTTTCTTCTTTTAAAGCCTTGAGCCGCGTATGAACTCGATTGTTGGTCGGATCTTGCTGGGTATTACCACTTTGCTTGGATGGCGCCTTTCGCCTTTGATTAGGACTTTTCCGCATTTCATCTCAAAGAGGATCTAAGCTAACTAAGCTAAACAGTGCTTTTCTCTTCCTAAACCCAAAAAAGAGTAAGAGTAAAGCATTCCAATTTCAGGGCTTAGCTTAGGCCCCTTCCTAATCTAATGCCATGCCCAACCAATGCCGAATCCAAGACCTGGTTCACGCTTGAAAGCCAGAGCGAGTCTTCTTCCCACTGGCCGCTACTAATAAGATGAGACGAACCACTACCAGTAGTCCTTCTTCCAACAGATGGGGGTTCAATAGCTGCTGATTCTGTAACAGCTTGTTCTGTCACAGCTTCTTCAACTCAACCTCCCCCAGGGAAGTAAGTAAGGTAGCAGGAATAGATCTACTAGGCCTTGAGTCGGGTTTGAACTCCTCTCCCCTCACTACTCTCTTTGGTTCTGCCTTTAAGAGGCCTGTAGAGGGAGAATTTTCACTGCAAACTCTTCTCGGTCTCTACGATTGCTTGACTTAAACAAGTGACCTCTTTTCTTTCATCTGTGAGATAATGTCTCTAATTCACTCTCGGATCTAACTCTCTTTCTTTTTCTTTCGGGCTTAGCCTAGCCCGTGGGAAGAGACTTTAGTCATTGATATCCATATTAAAAAAAAAGGCGGGTATTCCCACAAAACAAAAGCGCTAGACCCCTGGTCCTTTACTTAAATCAACAAGGCTGCTTTCCCCGCTAACCCTTCTCGCCAAGGAAAGAAGTCCAATAGCAGCTGATCTTAGCTTTGAGCAATTATTCCTTTTGTTCCCAGCTACCTCTGAGAGTGGTCACGAGCTTATTGGAATCAGAGCTTTTTCAAGCATTCCCATAGTAAGAAGGTCAACCGAAGCCAATCCATCTCTGTTAACGAATGCTCCTACTCCTAACGGTTCTATATCCAATTCCTTAAGGATAAGGAAGAAGGAAAGGGAAGGAGAGAACAGCTACTAAGAGTTATAAGAGCCATACCACAGAAAGCTAAAAGGAGCCGGGGTCTACTACTTTATATACGCTAGCACCAAAGCAAGGAAAGAAGGCAAGGTGCCCAGGTAAAGGCTAAGCTTAGTCGGATGAGTCCCTACAACGTATTTTATTAAAAAGAAAAAGATTCTTAGCAACGAATACGAATAAGTTGTTCACGAATACGTTGTTTTGAAAGAATACGTTGCGAACCCTTTCGAGTGAGAGCTGAGGGATATGATTAACTAGTAAGTAGGGCTATGATTCCCAGAGAGAATTTAAATCTGAAGAAGGCAACTCATCCCTTGCTAAGGAGATTGTGCCGGGTTCTTTCACTCACAGAAGACCAGGCCTTGCTACTTGAATAACAGGTAATCACAGACTTTCGCCTTTCGTCGGTGCTGATAAACAACTAGACGGTCAAGAAATCTCCCCACTCAATATCCATCAGCTGAGGACTTTCTCAATGGGGATTGTTTTCTTTCCATTAAGAGTGATGCCGTGGACTCTTTGCCCGCGGATGACTAGGAATGGATCTTCTCTACTCTATTAGTTTTGTTTATGTCTCGCCTCTCTTTCGCCTAGGTCCGGAATGGAATGGTTGAGTTGACTTTGACTTCGTAACCTTTACGGGTCAGCTTACCGATCACTCTATGTGAATTCTTCACTCCTCCCGCCTATTCCTATACTATCACACTTGCAGGGCTTCCAAGCCCCACTAAACTTCAACTAAGAAATACAAGATCAAGATTTCATCTTCCCTCTGGGCTTTCTCCAGCAGCTATTGCTAAAGTCGGGGTTGGGGTTTTTAGGCTATACATAGCTGGCCCTTCCCTGTACTGGACGTTGTTGAGATAAAGGCTCTAAGAGACCAGGATCTATTAATAAAAGGTAGTAAAAGAGGTTCTGTTACTGACCTCCCTCCCAAGAAGACGAGACTTCCCGCCCCCGTCCTCAGTCTGTTTTTAACTAAAAAGGCGGGTTGGGTCTTCCCTTGGTGGACGTAGGGGCATCGATCGAAAGAATAAAGAATAAGTGCTGGCAGCTCCTTCTCTTCAGTCTCCATTTATTTGTGGATTGTCCCAAAGCAGGATCCCTTCTAGCTGCATAAGTGAGTTAGCTTTCCCGTCCGTCCTCCCTCGCCTACTATGAGCTCTGGATCGAGAGACCAAGGGCGCTATTCCTGGCTAAAGGCCTAACTAGAGTGATTCCTCTGTTATTCGCTTTTGCTATTAGCTCTCTTCTTGGCTGGCTTTCTTCTTTGTGGATTGCTTAAAGAGCTTATTTTATTTTAAGTTAAAAATACGGGGTTTCATAGCTCAACGTGCCTGTATCCTACTGGTAGTTTCATAAGGAATGATTAAAGCCCTGCAAGCAAGCGGTTCATAAAAGGACTCAAGTTGCAAACAGCTAATTCTTTAGTTTTTTTTCCTGGAAAAGCAAGGAAGCTAACGAAAGAAAGAAGCGAAGCGAGCAGCAGGAGAAGAAAGAGATCGGGAGAGGGAGAAATTGAATATGGGTTGGGGCTGACTCAACCAATCAATGACCACTTTAATCAGTACCGATATCAGGCCTGGTCACTCTCCTACCTGCTTGTCGCTAGTTCGGTTTATAGTTCGATTACGCATCTAGCTCACGGACAAGCGCTGCTACTCGCCAACCAGGAAATAACCTTCAGTTGGTTATTCAGAGAAAGGATCTGGAAGAAATCGACCTAAGGCCCGGGGGGATCGACCACTAGGGAGATAGAGAGATCTACTGGACGTCTGTAGACATCTCCGAAAGGGGGTCTGGATACCATAAAATAGAATATAGTAGTAAAACGAATGGGTCGTAACAAGTCTTCCAGGATGAGAAACAAAGTCAGGTTGATACCACCCCAATTGGGACTACACGGGGTCCCTTTTAAAAGAGCTTGCATAGCTAGTGGATCACCCAACTGGAGGATCTATTCCCTAGGGGAGTTCATCTTTACAGGAATTAACGCAGCCCAACCACGTTTAAAGTAAGGGATTCAATCTCTAGACTCTCGAGCATCAAGTGTGGTTCGTCCCCTACCTCCAGCCCTTCCAGCGTTTCTGGATGTCGTAGTATTTGGAATTCTACCTCCTTCTTTAAAAGAGAAGACTTCCCCTTATTCAGCGAAGGCAGCGTCCAATAAGGTATCCGACTTAGCAATCAGTGGATGGCGGGTCCCCTTCCCTATGGTCAGCCCGCCCTTTCGCTTGAAGCTACGGGCTAAGGTAGCTCCCCTACTTCTTTATCCAGGCGTTTTGCTTGGCTTGCTCAGTCACCTCTGCTACATGCGTACTACTTTCTTTCCTTTCCGCTAGACTCAAAGAATGGTTCCAACCCAGTGACAGCGGAAGCGGATTCGTTTGCTTGTTTTGTTCCGCCTGGCTAGTTGTCTTTCCTCTGGCTTACGTAGTTTGCGCAGTTACGTTCCTTCAGTGGTCCGGACCTGGCCTTTAACCGCCTCTCTGATTGGAATTGAGGGCTGGCCTCTTTGACTCGGGCAGGGGAGAGCGCGAGCTGAAACCACTCTTTCGAAGGCAGCAAAGCGGCACGCAGCAGCTTCGTCTCGACCAGTCAACTGGCATGGGAGAAATAGTTCTATCTATTAGTTAGGCATTCGATTACGGACACTTTTAGTAAGGCGGATCGGCGAAAAGTAGTACTACACTAGGTAGGCTGTTCCCACAGTAGCTTTAAGTTCCGGAGATAGAATCGAATTGATATCTGCAAGTCGTAGAGTAGTCTAGTAGCTGACAGTGCCTGTAGTAGTAGCTTATTTTCCGTGAAGGAAGTTTGGTGCTTTCTTTTCGAATTCCGTTCCTCCGTCTTGTTTTTGTTCTTTGAGCCGTCTCTAGCAGGTAGGAAGGAAGAGAGTCAAGGGCAGCTCTTACCCTGCCAAGCCAATCTAGATGTCTTACGCATAACACAAGCTAAGCCGCTTCCAGTGAAAGCAGTAGTGAGGTAGCTCAATAAACCTAGCAAACACCGGCTAGATAAGTAGGGCAGGCTGCTAACTCAGGGGATTCTTTGTCGATAGAAGGCATTCGCGAAAGTCGCTGATGAAGAGAAGCTTTACTAAAAGAGGGCTTCTCATTATGTGGATACAAAGGCTTCAAGTGGTGCGGTTCCCACAGGAATTGCAAACACCTGAAGAGAGCTGGTCCAACCTCAGTTCCCAGAAAGAAGAAAGCGTCCATCCCATCTCGTTCTTGCCTTGCATCGGACCGATGAGTAGCAACTGCTAATTATAATACCAATGGTTGAGCTTGATTCGCTCCCGGAGGATACGCAGTACTTACATCAAAGAAGGACTTATAAGGCCAACTCCGCTTTATTCCGGAAATGACGAATGGAAATGGAAGGATGGCCTATATAGCTAGCTGCTATTTACTACTCAAAAACCTAGCCTATCGGCTAAGCCCTCAGATAGATTAGTTGGCCCTAACGGAACGGAATTCGAAAAGTAAGCCAATACGGATGAAAGGACAGATGAGATAGATTACCTTGCCTTGCATGCCCTCCCCTTCTGCAATTGCTATGGCTCCCATTCCCATAAATAGAGGAACCGGTCTCAAAGTCAGAGTACTTTCACAAAGGGGAGGAGGGCAACCAAGGAGCTTGAAATAAGTAGGGGTCCTACTATAAATATCAATAAGGAGGGGGCACACCTCTTTCAAACCCTCTTTTCTAGTCTTCTTCCTAAGGTTCAAAGTACATGGAGTTTCGAAGAAAAGAGAGTACGAGCGAAGCAGCTATCAAACGTAACGGAGGTAGGAAGCAACGGAGAGGTAAGCTAGAGAAAAGGAAAACGGGCGAAAGGCTAAGACGAGATCGGGGTTATAGTAAAGATAATGAAAATTTGAAGTTTGGAAACCATGATATGGGACGTCCTCCGAGGAATGCCTAACATCTATGTACGGGACTTGAAGGGCCGCGTCGGCTATTCCATTGTCGGGAGGTGGTACTGGGTCGGGCTCCGTTAGGACAACCTAAATTAGATCTCCATACGGGAATTTCAGTCTCTGGTGGAGGGTAGACGGGACTGCTCGGGCATCATGGATCCATGGTCTTCCTAACAAAAGGTTTAAACGTGGTTTGGATATCTAAGACCTGGGGAAGGTAACAGCGAACGTTACTGGCCTAATAGTGATGTCTAAGTCAACCTCTCCAATGACCTCTCTCCTAGAATTATAAAAGGCTCAGACGATTAAGGAACTTGGTCTAAAGGAGGTAGGGTCCGCTCCCATCCTGGTGGCAGTCCTCAGCGGGTACACATTAAGGGCGGAACCGTTATCGATTAGCACCAATGGGACTCGAAAATCACGATGTTGTAGAGTTCTGTTCAGCTGCTTGGGTTGATCACAATTTCCGACTGGAATTTCCTCGTCAGAAAGATAAGACTTTAGGTGCCTTCATGAGATTGATCATGGTGTCCAGCATTTCGGGCTCAACCTCTTTGGAAACATGAACCTCTTGAAGGAATTTTAGAAGACAATCACTATGCTTGGAAGATGAGTGCAGAAGATCCCAAAGGGAGATATGTGCAGGTGTCTTCTTTAGCTGAGGGAGGATGTCATACGTGGGCTCTGGCTTTTTTTCAGAGTCTGAGGAAATCCGTCTTGGTAAGGCGGAAGTACCAATCTTTGAAGTGAAGGAGGATGATGACTTGGAACGACGACGGGGATGGTACGCTCTATCGGGGAGGGAATATGTGTAGGAGTGGGAGTGGGCGTAAAGGCTGTGAACGAATGGTCTGTTTGACATCGTCTGCATAAGAGAAGAGAATCGTCTGTGAAAAAATCGGCTGTTAGAGAATGCGCTGCTAGTCTTAGCGGGTCTGGGACTTAAGGAATCGAATAGGCAGCTTGACTCATCTCTGCCAGGTTGGCCACCCGAAGATGGTAAACTCGGCCTCTTCAAGGATTCGATATCGTTCTTTCCCATGGATGCACCACAGGGGAGTGCCGATCTTGCAATTCTTCCTGAGGACGTTGCATCTTCGTTGTCTTGTGGAAATCTTGCGTTGTGGCGTGATAAGGATTATGTGCTCACTTGTTCAGATAGGGACATCGACACCGACCTTTTCTGCCCTGGGGACTTGACCTCCCCACTTCATCCAGGTTTCCCACTCCTAGGTAATGACTTTTCCCCCATTGTAGACCTCATTCCCCTCCTTCCTGCGGAACTAGATTGTCGATATCGACCGAATTCGTACTAACTGAAGAAGACAAAAGATCTTTTTTCTGCAACACTGCCTCTGTTTGAGACGCTCTATCCATTGTGTTTCCTGCTGATCTTATTCAGATCCTAAGTGATTCCCTATTCAATTCAATTTGTCGATTTTATTCTTCAATATAGGAAAATGGTAGCTTACTAACGCAAAAAGTTTCTTCTTTCCATAGATGCCCGATTCATTCGTTTCCGATATGCGCTTCCCTTCCATCCGACTACACTGGCTCATCCTAAAGCGCGAAAGGGGCCACCCACTCTTTCCCCTTGCCCCTCTCACTCCCTAAGGAATGAGAAGGCCCCACCTAACTCTGAATCTGCTAAAAGTCCAATGGATCTCCATACAAATGAGATCAGACCCTCTCACTATCTTTAAGAAGTCTTAGGCTTTCAGGTCTTACCCTTTGCCATAAGCTCTTTTTAAAGAACTTTGACTGGGTTCTTCTCCCCTTAAGATCTGAAATGTAAGACTCCAGGGTGGGAATTCAATCCTCCTCCCCTTTTAGTTTTCTTTGATTCACAAGCTGGAATTGAACCAGCATCTCCGGTTGCTTTCCCGGCGCACTTCCCTTTATTTATTGTTATTGTGAAAGCCAGTTCCTCGTGATAGTACATGTGGGATTTGGTTATCGAGGTACAAGAAAGATGATTGTGGGAACGAGTAAAAGGTTCGCTACTAGGATAAAAGGATG
>CM017579.2:21036222-21043722 GCA_007844105.2 Rhamnella rubrinervis | reverse complement strand
CGATCAAAGCTTTGGTTTAGGGCCCACTTGGTTTAAACGAAAGAAGAGATCTTTCTAGCGATTCAGTTCCTAGAGGGTTCCAAACCTTTTGATATGCGGTCTCGCTATTCTTTGTTTGCATTCAAAGGTCTTGTGCCTGCGCTATCGAGTCACGTGCCTAACTTCCAAAGAAAAAATAAATGAATATGGTAGAGGAGCGAAGCTCACACACACCGGCTGATGGAGGGCGGGATCACATTCACTTGCTTGCCGCCCGGCTCCATAATAACAAAGTGGAAAGTAGGCCCGCCCCCATAACCACACGGGAGGGTAACGAGATTCAACTGGATGGTCACGCTTCTTCGAGAACGGTTTTTCCCTCAATTTGAAAGCAGGTTCCGTGAGTCCAAAGACGCCTAAACAAGGCAAGCCCAAAAGAGGATTTTCCTCTGCCGCGCATCGATGTTCTGGTGGACAACACCGCTGGACATGGGATGCTGTCCTTTATGGATGCTTTCTCTTGATATAACCAGATCAAGATGGCCGAGAAAGACAGAGAGAAAACGGCGTTTATCCCCATATCAGATAGGAGGGCACATTCTGTTACAAGGTGATTGATGCCGTTTGGTCTAAAGAATGCCGGGGCGACGTACCAGCGAGCCCTGACTGCGCTGTTTCATGATATGATTCACAAGGAAATGGAGGTCTATGTCGATGACATGATCGCCAAGTCTTGGGCTGAAGAAGACCGTGAATTTGAAGAAAGTGTTTGACAGATTGCGGAAAGAAAGTCTTCCCCCGCAAAAGCATATAAAGCCGGGAGGAGGTTTGGTGCTTCGTCAGGTAAGCTACTCGGGTTCATTGTCAGCAGAAGAGAAATCGAAGTCGACCTGCAAAAGCCAAAGCAATTCTCGGCATGCCGGTACCAAAGACAGAGAAAGAAATCTGGGCTTTTTTAGGCAGGCTACAATACACCAGCAGGTTCGTTGCCCAGCTCACACCCATCTGTGAACCGATCTTTAAACTGCTCAGAAAGAATACCCCGCCTTTCAGAAAAGATAGACACGGGGAACGAGGATTGCCAAAAGGCGTTTGACAAAGTGAAGAAATATCTACTCAATCCTCCCATCCTGGTACCGCCAACGCCTGGTCGACCTCTCCTGATGTATCTGTCAGTAATGGAAGCATCCATGAGTTGTGTCCTTGGTCAGCACGATGAAACGGGTAGGAAGGAAAGAGCCATATACTCTCTCAGCAAGAAGTTCACTGATTATGAGACAAGGTATACGGTTCTAGAAAAGACCTGTTGTGCTCTTACATGGGCCTCGCAACGCCTACGCCACTACATGTTGAACTATACGACCATGCTGCAAGGATGGACCCGCTGAAGTATCTCTTTGAAAAGCCAGCCCCTGCTTCTTTAAAGCCTGGTTTGATAGCAAAGAGTCAATCGTCTGCATATCGAGCGTAGCAGATGTTTTTACTCAAGTAACTCAACATTTTCAGATCAAAGTAAGAAGACATTCATGAGTAGGGTGATAGAGAGCTTCCTTGAGGAATTCTTTGAGCTTATCTATTCTATTTTTGATCATCAATGTATTGATTCAAGGCTTGATTCAGTCCCTGATGGTTGATGTTATCTTCGCAACCTAAAAAGTCAAGCGAAAGGAGCCCGCTACCCACTCTCCCTTCCCCCATTGCTGGGGGCCTCATCCTATTGATATTGATACTAAGAAGACTACACCTTACTCCGCCTTTTCTTTGGGGTCGAGGATTCATTTCTTCATTTTTGCTCATCCTTTCCTCATTTGGAAATCCTCTGCTTTTTATTTCGTTCTCGAGAAAAGAACCGATTCTATAGGAAAGTAGGTTTTTCTCTAACTTCCAGTCTGGAACATTGACTGTTTTATTAAGATTAGTCAAAATTTCATCCAGATAGATAATGCTTTTATCGGGATTTGCCAAATCCAAGAGCGCCTCGACCTTTTCTATGTCAAAGTAGACAATGGGAGCCTACCATTTTCTATATCCTTCCTATATTCACGCTTGACCATCGCCCAGAAAGCATGAACAATTTCATTTCTGCTTTCAATTCCCTACGTTTAGTATCACTAGGGTTTAGCGGAGAGTCCTCGTCCACTTTGATCTTCCCAACTTGGGGTTCGGGGGACGTGATCGGGGTAAAAAAGAGTGACTTTTCGGACGAGGTCTCGTCTGAGACCTGGACCGATCATAGAGGTAGCGGTGGAATCTGGGCTAGAAGGGTTCCAAACCAGGTCTCCCTCTGTAGCGGGTAGTAGTGGCCCTTGATTTACTAGCCCCTCCGAGCTTGATGCGCCTGATGGAACCATTGTCCCCAGCCCCAGCCCTCGCTTCACCATTTCCAAGACTGAAAATCCAATGATAGAAGAATCAACTGCTGCTCCTGCGCTTACTCCAATCAAAAGGAGTGAACATGAACCTGACTTCGAAGACTCCCGGGCAGAGGCTAGCCTCACACACGAATACAAAAAGACTGACAAAGCAGACAACTCAAGGGAAGAAGCTAGCACCGACTCTAAAGTTAGGACGGAATGGAATGCTTTCGGGGCTGCTTAACGAATCCTTACCACAACCGGAAAACGAGTTACTCGCTCAGGAAAATCAGCACTTAAGGCGGGAGAGGAATGGAGTAACTCGACTGGTTGGAGAGGGGTGAAGCTTACATACAGTACTATTATGAGTACCCAGAGGGAAGTATTCATGAAGGAAGAGCCAATCATCATATCTTTGGGGTCTTCCCCCTTCAGTCTCTCAAGAAATAGAACTTCCCTCTCTGGATGGCGATCTGTCGATCTTTCTGATATAACCATCGCATCTTAGGGCTAGTTCAGTGTAGTATAGTTCTAAAACAACTCGTCCTTGTCCAGTAGTAAAAGGGGACAGGAACTAACCATACCAGCCTTTCATAGACAAAATCCATCTCCTGGAATAGAAAAAGATTTTTGGCTTTGCTATAACCGCCTATCCGTGATCAGTACGGATGACTACTCTAGTAAGGTACCCTCGGCCGCCTATGCCGATCGAGAAAGTGAAGACATCAATATCAATCAACTTGAAATCATCTTCAAGGACTTCCTTAAAAGCTGGGTAAGGCAAGTGCCACGAACACTGTTGCAGTTAAGAAAGACTTTTCCCTTTTTTTTCTTATCTATATTAACACCGGAAAAGCCGATCCGGTGTTCTTTCCGGTTGTAAAAGAATAGGTCTTCCTATTCTAAGACTTTCATTTCCTCTTCCTTCGGTGTCTTAATAGCCTTAGACTAGGGAATATGAATTAAGATTAAGATTCATATTTAATAATAATATAAGGTTATGAGAATAAGAATATAAAGGAATAATTGAGTCAAATCCGCATCAAGAGAACAGTAATCAGTCCCACACTTGCTTTTTATCGTATTAACTATTCCGAATTACCGGATTTAGCGACAAAACCCTATTCGATAGCATCCTATGAATATGAAACGTCAAGATCCTCCTTTCCTTACTAATGGGCAATCAGGCTAGGCCCCAATAAAGAGAGTTGGCTAGGTATGGCACTTCCTTTCAAAGATAAGGCATATTATAGGCACCGGCTCTTCCCCGCAATAAGAAATAGCTAGAGTCCGAAGTGGATATCTTTTGACTCAAAAGGGGTTGCAACCTATGAATGTGCAGCCTAGTCTAGAACAGTAAGAGCTCCGTCTGTGGCATTTGTCCTGAGAACTGTCTTCCTTCTGTCTTGAACCTTCCACCAGCATTGGATTCATTCTTTTCTTACCTTAGATATTACCAAGAGCTCTTCTTCGGCTAAGGAGAGCATCTAATCATTACCTTGGCTCTCTCCTTTCTTATAATCGATGTACATGAAAAATAAATTAAATTGATAGAGTCAGATTAAAGAAGAATAGGCTCACAGCTGATACGAGCGCTTATTCACTCACCAACAAGAGCGTATTCAATAGCAGCATTCGATGCCTACTCTTTCTTATGTGATTTGCTTCCTCACTTGCCTTTGTAGCCTTTCTTTTTTTCCTTCCCCAGCTTGAAGTTAAGTTACTTGCCTTAGGGCAATCGGAGTTCAGTGAGAAGGATTTGATGCTCTTAACTTTTGGCATCTGTCTTATCTGTCCTCAAAAGCGCTCGTCGAAGGCCCCTCTTGGGACATTAAAATGAAAATCTTCCTTTCGCTCTGCACCTTACCTTGCACATATAAGGGCACTTTTACCCCAGAAAAAAAGACGGTGGGCAAACTGGAAGGAGACCCGGCCTAGATTTAGTTTCAGGATCTTTTTCATGCGTGGTGGTATGACAACTCCTGGGCCTGTTCATAAGCGAGATTCTTTGTAGGGCTTTCGGCTGCCTTCCTTTATTTTTGGGCTAAGGCTAGCTTTCCTAAGTAAGTTCCAGAGCGCATGAGTGAATCTTGATCTGTATTCAAGGTATGCCTTTTCCAGTTCTGTTAGAATATTGACTTCGGTTAAGCTGAGGTTAGCGAAGTCAATCCTTTGCTTGGGTCCTTGGAGGTCGGAGATCAGAGCGCTGTGTTTAAGTCGTCTGGCCGTAAGAAAGACTTTATCTGCGCCAGTAAGAGCTTGAGAAGAAGGGAAAGAGGAAGAAGTATGCATTAAGGTTCGGATTTCAGGAAAAAAATAATGAGGCTGAGTACGAAGCCCTCATCACTAGCCTTCGTTTGGCAAGAGAAGTTGGAGCAAGACAAGAAGAGTCAAAGACTTTTTCCTAGCCGCTGATGGAGACAATGTGGGACCTCGTGCTCAGCCGGTTAAGCCGGTTGCTCTTTTAGAGAAACCAAATTTCCTGAACATTGCCTCGGTAGAAGCAAACCCAACTAATACGCAAGCCCATCTCCCGAAACAATCAAAGCAAAAGTGCCTTGCGGCTGTCGCGCCTCTCTCTCTGTCTCTGTACCTTGTGTTTGTCCTTGTTGTTGAAGATTACTAGGAGTCTTTCTATTCCTTCCTCCGATCATATACTGCACATACTTTGTTTGATCAAATTCCCCCTTTTTTTCGGGGTGTTCGGTTTTCTAGGCGTTTTGCCTTTATTTACTTGTTTTTGTACGCCCAGCTTCACGTTGACTAGAGACATCCGAAGCTTTTCCTGGTGCGTCGTGCGTCCTCCGAGTCCTCTCTCTCCCTCTGTGGTTACCATATTTCTTATTTCTTTTTTAATATCACTCCTCCCACTCGCCCCTTCAGTACAAGGTGAATCGGACTCAGCCATCTCGAGATCAACGGGATTAGAAAAGCTCATAGGAGAAGGCGATCCAGGACCTAGCGAGGGGAGAGCTATAATCATAGAGACATATATTCAACCTACAAAAATTATGGGCGCATCGGAGAATGCAGAGATCACTATCAGTAGTATATGCCTTTCCTGGGAAAAGACCTAGAACATACTTCTTAAAAAGGGCGAAACTTACATGAACGGCCACGGATAGAATGACGAGAAGGGACAGCTGTTCATACTGCCACGGGGGATACAAACGGGTTCCGCTCTTCACCTTAGCTATGTGAGTGCGCGGTACAAAGGCCTACATTTGAGAGGCATTGCCTATAGCACCTGACTTGATAGCGCAGGCACAAGACCTTTTGAATGCGCACTTTGAATATCACCATTAAAATGAGACTTTGACTTTGGAAACTGACTCGTAAGAACATAAGAGTCTCCTTACTTAGTCTCACTCATATGTACTCCACTTTCTTAGTGTTTAGATCAAGGCACCTATATTATGTAGAAAATTTATTCTCAAGATGCCTATTCATCTAAGGATGCCCATAGAGAGGGGAGATTCGAAGTAGGTCAGGTCAAATAGAGCCGTCTTTGAAAGCTGTCCAATCGGTCTAACCAATCCTCTAGTTGAAGAGTAATAATACGGTAAACAGGAGCAAGAAAGGGGCTGCCATTAGTTAGCTGCAAGGGATGAGAGAGGCCTTTTCCGGGTAAGAGATGAATGAGGCCTTACGAGGGCTCTTTCCCACTTAATAGATGCATTCCTTCGTTACGGCGGTTGAGGGTACCTGCCGTTCAGAGATGCTATCAGAGTAGGAAAGTTAGCCAAGTTATCCTGCCTAGTTTAGATAAAGCACCCCTTATCGCCCCACGGCATCCGGTTAGGACACACAGCGTATTCTATTCCGAAATAGCGGATTCTATAACAGCATTCTGCCTTTTCGAAGACGGAGCACTCGTGGCACACACGCTATATCCGCGAGGATTCCAAGTGTTCTAATTCATCTCGTTACAGAAGATCTCCCACATCGAACATGCAACTGCTTGTCGCATACTCCTGCTACTCCGACCTACGCTTCTCACACCGCATCCTTGGTCCTTAAACGACGGTATATTCTTTTTTCCGGGTTCTATGAGCGTAAATGGAGACACTTCCCCCTTCTTCGACATATGAATATGCCTCGCCTCGAAGATAAAGAAATCCTGAGTAAGGAGAGAGATTCTCCACACGAACGAACGACCCGTCAGGTTCGAACTGACATAGGTGAAGAAGATATCAGCCTAAAGTTCAGACGGATTACCTTAAATTATCTGTCGAGGACGAAGAATCAGTTTGCTGACGCATTGGCCACACTAGCTTCCATGATCAGTAGAAGGTATTGATATCCGGCCAATAGAGTCGACGAATCGGATTGAAATCAGTGTGAAGAAGAGTCATGCGAGGACTAATCAAAGCAAAATAGTAGTAATGTCCACAAAGAAAGGACAAAAGATCGTAAACCCTTCCAACGTCCGGAGGAACTAAGTAGGAAGTTGGGCCGGAACTAGAGGACTCTGTGAGACCCTATTTCCTGTCTACCTCTCTGAATCCTTAGTTTTCGGAGCAGTAGAGACTCACGCTTTAGCCGCTTCATCTGAAGGAGGGCTTACAGAAGTCACAGCACCAGAAAGTGACAATAGGCAAATCAACATAAATGCAAGAAAAAGAGGAAACTGTACATCAAGCCCTGTATAGCGGGACAGAGAAAAGAAATGGTACCCCTCCGCCCCTTACTATTAAGAAAATGACCAGACGTACCTGGTTGCGAGCGGATGTAGGAGATAAGTTCGTTTAGGAGCCACCGCATACGTTTACTCTTGAATTGATTCGTGAGATTTGCGATCGCTCTTTCCCCTCGCCTCGCAGGTCCTCTCCAAATCCCCTTGAGTATTCAACGAAAAATTGTTTGGATCATTCAATGGATCAAGCAAGGTGTTGATTTCTCTTTTCAAATCAAGGTCTTCTTCGAAAGAACCAGAGTTAGCCGAGTAGCTCGAGCAGGAGTTTTTTAAAAGCTGAAAAACGGAAGACTGGGGCCTTTTTACAAAAAGTCTGGGAAACAAGAAAAGGAATACCTAGGTCGCAAGGCAAGGGAGGACGGAACCCCACTTCGACTCACCAAGGAGAAGGTAAGTACTTTTATATAGTTTCTTCTGAAGTGATATAGATCAATGCCTGGACTGGGGGGGGGCGTCGGCCCACGGGAAAAC
>CM017579.2:21026222-21031222 GCA_007844105.2 Rhamnella rubrinervis | reverse complement strand
AAGTGGTCCAAAAGCTTAAAGCGGAAAGAGGCGCTGAAAAGTTAGAACGTTACCGCCTTTGGCAAAATAGATGAAAGAATCAACGTCCTTAAAGATGAGCTGTACGAGATCCAAACCATTCTTGCGAAGGACCAAGGAAATGAGCAAGCAGCGATGGATGAAACTCGAAAACTATATGATATGAACTTAATGCAATGCTTGACGCGGAGGAGTCTCTTATGAGACAGAAATCTCGGGTCCTGGGGTTGAAAAATGGAGATAGAAAGACAAGAACTATATGAGCTGCCTTATCCGAAAGAAGCGCCCGAAAGACTAGACTTTGCGTTCCACTAAAGATGATAACGCCCACATGGTAAATGGGGAGACTAGCATCAAGGCTGCTGCAGTTTCTCATTTCCAAAACATCTTGGGACAGATCAGATCTTGCAATGTGAACAGCAATTATCAGTTTGAGAGAGTCCTTACTGAAGATCAGTAGCTAGGATTAATTCGACAGGTCACGGCGGATGAAATCGAGAAGGTTGTGCTGAGTTTTCACCCAGATAAAGCCCCGGGTCTGGATGGATTCAATGCCCACTTTTTTTTTCAGGTCTGTTGGGGAATCATCAAACATGATGTGTGCAAAGCTGTATTTAACTTCTTTCGAAGTGGAAAGCTGTTAAAACAGGTCAACTCCACTTTCCTTGAGCTGATCCCTAAGGTGGATAACCCGGAGCTCTTTGAGGAGTTAAGACCTATTTAATTGTGCAACGTGCTCGTAAAGAAAATCTCGAAAATTTTGGCGAATCGGCTTAGGGAAGTGCTTGATGAGTTGGTGGGTCCCCATCAGTCGGCTTTCATTAAAGGGCAGGAACATTCGTGAAAACATTCTTCTGGCTCACGAGCTGGCCCGTAACTTTCATAGAGACAAAAAAGTAACTCCTAAGTTTTGCGCCAAGTTAGATATTCGCAAGGCGTACGACTCCGTTCCTTGGGATGCTGTCCTCAAATACCCTTGAATCCTTGAAGTTTCCTGAAATTTTGGTAAGATGGATTAGAGAATGTATCTCCAAAGTGTCCTTTTCCGTTATGATTAACGGATCTCCATCTAGCTTCTTCAGGGGGGGGGCTGCGGTTTGAGACAGGTCTCTTAGAGCCTATCTTTTCACCCTAGTCATGGAAATATTCAGCCAGCTTTTTAACAGGAACGTAAACAACAACCGGATCACCCATTCAAGAAGATTTCATAAACTCTATTTTTCTCATATAATATATGCGGATGATGTGCTCATTTTCGCAGATAGCTCCGTGCGTAATGCGTTGGCCATCAACCAAGTGCTGAATTAGTTTCACCGCTGGGCAGGTCTTTGGATTTTAATAAAGCCAAATGTTCCCTATCATTCTCGACTACCAGTTATAAGGTCAAACGATTAAGAATTAGTACTCTTGGCTTCCGTGAGGTGCAGCTCCCTCTCAAATACTGGGGACTGCCCCTAGTATCTACCAGATTGAGACACTCCGACTGTCTTCTCCTCTTAGACAAGTTCAATCGCCGAATTAGCAAATGGAAAAGGAGGCTGCTGTCATATGCCGGAAGAATGGAGCTCATCTCCTCAGTGCTTGCAAGCCTTCACATCTCTTGGTCGTCCGCTTTCGGGCTTCCGGAGAAAGCTCTTGAAATCCTTTTCATTGAGCATTCGGGATTTCTTTTGGTCAGGCCCCGAACCCACCTATAAGATCCATACGATCCGCTGGTCCAATATAGACCGAAGGATGAAGGTGGATTGGGTTTAAGAACTTTTGAGGGCTGGAATAGGACTGCCATGTTAAAGCTTTTCAGGAGAGTAGTTCATGATAATGGGTCCGTTTGGACTCAATGGGTTAATTTTAGATATCTCAGGAGACATTCTATTTGGGTGGCTAATATTCCCTCCGACTGCTCTTGGTCTTGGAGGAGTGTAGGTAAGGGAAGATGTGGCTAATGCTGTCAAGTGTAAGATTTGTAATGGCGAAAACACGAAGCTGTGGCATTGTCCGTGGCTTAGAAATGGCCCGATCAGCTACAGGTACGAGGTCACTGTTCTAATGGAAACAGGTCTCCCGGACCATGCTCTAGTAAGCGATTAAATCAAAAATGGGTATTGGAACCTTCCTCCTAACCGCGGAATGGCTGGACAGTGTCTAATGCAAGAGATTGCTCTGTATGAACTTCCGCAGCTCCCTGTTGAAGACAGGATCGTTTGGTCTCTCAGCCCGGATGGAAATTGAAACTCCAAAACAGCCTGGAACCTCATTAGGCGGACCCATCCTAAGGTCGACTATGCAGGCATCGTTTGGAACAATTTTAATATCCCCAAGCAAAGTATTCTCGCCTGGATGGCCCTCAACTCTGAGCTTCTTACAGCAGATCGAGTTAGCAGATTTTATCCCAACATCGTGACTCTTTGTGGCCTGCACATGCTTGAAGATGAAAGTGCCGAACATCTCTGTTTTCAGTGCAGCTATGCAGGGTGGATTTGGGCTCAGCTCTGTTCTAAATGTGGATATGATCAGCCTGCAACCAACCTTCATGATGTTTGCCGATGGATTAATTAAGATCAAAACTCAGAATTCGGCCTTTACTGGCCTGATCCTAAAGCTCTGCTTTACTGCAGTCATATACTATGTTTGGCGTGAGAGAAATTCCAGGCGCCATGAAGGGAATCCAAGCAGTAAGCAGAACGTCGTTTTGGAAAAATTTAAGGGAAGTCAAACTGAGACCGCATTTGGTTCCCTCTCAGATTAAACTGAGAGTTATGGACTATTTTTGCACTCAGTTTTGGGGAGTGCATGGTCACCCTGCTCAGCCATAAATGGCGGAATGTTACTCTTCTTCGAACCCTCCGGAAAGAAAAGTGAACACAGACGGTTCAGTAGCAATAGAGGCTGCTGCGGCTGCGATAGCAAGGGACTCTATCGGCCATCCTCTTTGGGCTTTCCGGAAGACGGTTGAGTGGAGAGAGATTTGGAAGGTGGAACTTTGTGTAGTCTGCCATACGGTGGAGATGGCTTCGCGAATGGGCATTCGGAGCCTTTGGGTAGAGTCTGACTCATTATATGCAGTCAAGATGATGAACTCCCGATGCAAGCCCCATTGGGAAGCGCGAAATAAATATGCTGCTGAGCTTCACTGAAAATGCAAGAGCCTTACAGTCTTTTAGAGTCACCCATTGTTGGACGGAGAGCAATAGAGCCGCTGACTTTATTGCGGGATGTCGAGTTATGTCTTAATGTACCCAAGAGACCCCCTTAGCCCTTAATGACATTATTAGAGAGGATACGCAGGAACTGATTTATTTACGTGTATGATATATTATGTTATGTACCATTTTTTTTTTAATGAACCGGTAGGGGGTACATGCCAAACTCCCGCTTTCCTAGCGAAAAAAAAGGAAAAGAGAACCTTTCTTTATTGAATCAATGAAGGCCTTTGTCTCCTTTTATCGTTATGAACCTACTTTCTATCTATGTCATCCTATATTCAGTCCAACAATGTTCCAAAGCTATTTTTGCTTGTAGCAGTTTGTCTTCGGCTTTCTTCACATTATCAAAGATGTTGCCAAAGATATCCTTATTCCTTCCAGATTTTCAGATGCTTGTTTTACGCTCTTAAGTTAAGTCTCTGAAAAAATATGTCAAAAGGAGAACCCCAAGCAGGCAAATTCCACGAATACTCTCAAATTTGTAAGAAGTCGGGGTGTTTAATCTACATGTTCTGACATTTGAATGAAGGTGGATGAAAAGACACACCTTCGTCAATCTGGATAAGCATAGGAGAATGATCTGCTGTTAAGCGTGGTAAGTGTTTCACCATAGTAGAGTAGAGGAGAAAACATCAGCCCAAGCCGGATTAGTGAAAACTCTGTCAAGCCTTGCCCAAACAAAGCCCCCACCTTCTTGGTTATTCGACCAAGTATACTTGCTGCCCTCATAACCGCAGTCAACGATGCCACAATCATTAATCATTGCATTGAATTCCTCTAAAGAGACAAGATTTGGAGGTCTGCCACCAAGTTCTTCAGACACCTCTGAAATTGCGTTAAAATCACCCGCAACCATCCATGGACCTTGTATGTCTTAGGACAGCAATTGAAGTTTTTCCCAAAGAAGCCGTCTCTCCTGAATGGAGCACTTTGCATAAACAATGGTAAGCCTTACCAGATCAGAATTAAGGAAGCTGATGTCGACTGTGATACACTGTTCAAACGCGTCGACAAACACTACATTCACTTCATGATTCCAACACAGAGCCATTGTCATCTGCCTCTTGATTTGCCAATGAAAAGTTGAAACCAATTCTGTTGGAGAATTCCTGAATCTTATTAGCATGGTGAAGAAGTTCAAGAATAGCAATTCACGAGATATTATACATCTTTACAAGCTTGGCAACCCTCCTTCTTGATTTTATTTAGCCTATGCCTCTGAAATTCCACAAGAGTTTTTTAATCATGGCTAACAATGGAAGAAGCTTGAGAAGAACGAGCCAACGCTCTAGTAACCCTTCTGGAGCTCTTCAAGTTCGATTCTTGTACTTTGACAGATGTATCTGGCTGCTCCTTGTAGGATTCAGAAGCTTTTTCTTTCTGGGCACAGTCAGTGTTCTTGAATATCGAAGCTGTAGATAACACTTGAGACAATTCCTTACACATGGTAAATCATTCCTGCAAAGAAGTGTTTGCTTCTCTCATAGGTTCAGAGTCCGATAAGTATCCCTTAGTCTGAGCAGCTTGTTCCTTTGGAACGTTAGCATCATCTTTGGATTTCAGTCAAACAAGGGGTATATTAGACTCCATCTTGTTTATAAGTTCATGATCAGGCTGAGAGATAATAGGCATAATAGCCTGAATACCAGAATTCTCAAAATTGGAATTGTTAGCAGCCAGAGATTCGTTAATGGCTTCTACTATTACCTGATGAGAAGAATAAACCCTTAACTGAGAATCATGAGAAGCAGTACTGGTTGAAGGATCGGCAGAAATCTG
>CM017579.2:21011222-21021222 GCA_007844105.2 Rhamnella rubrinervis | reverse complement strand
GATCTAGCTACAGGAGAACCAGGAACGGAGAGCTTTCCCCTCTTTTCCCCCCTTTAATGAAAGACCCTCGCCCCGCTTCCTATTCATTTGTGGGTCGGGACCCGAGGGCCTTTTTTTTTCTCAAGAGGTGATTTCGAGAATCAACCAACCGACAAATCGGTAGCCCAGGTGACTCACAGCCCCCCTCTCGCCCAAATGAAATGGGATGAATTAAATCAAAAAGCTTATTGATTGATTCAGGGCGCAGCGAAGCCAAATTCAATCAAGGCAAGGGGGGCTTACTTTTCCTGACGCTGAGTCATCCTATTCAAATTGAGTTATGCTAATGGAACAGGAAAAGTTTTCAGATGATATGGACCCCCAGAGCGAGAACCCCAAATTGCTTAGGGGTCGCACTCTGTCCCGCTTGGTGGACGAAATCTTCTCTCCTTTTATCATTCTTTCTCCCACACACCTTTGCCCTCTTTCACCGAAGAGGAAAGAAGAATCTTAAAAATTTATATATAATATAAATAGATATATATAGTAAGTAGGGCCCCAGAACGCTAAAAAGGTGGGGGAACCAGAGTGGTCACGATAGGAAAGAGAAATGACTATAAGGAACCAACGATTCTCTCTTCTTAAACAACCTATATCCTCCACACTTAATCAGCATTTGATAGATTATCCAACCCCGAGCAATCTTAGTTATTGGTGGGGGTTCGGTCCGTTAGCTGGTCTTTGTTTAGTCATTCAGATAGTTACTGGCGTTTTTTTAGCTATGCATCACACACCTCATGTGGATCTAGCTTTCAACAGCGTAGAACACGTTATGAGAGATGTTGAAGGGGGCTGGTTGCTCCGTTACATGCATGCTAATGGGGCAAGTATGTTTCTCATTGTGGTTCACCTTCATATTTTTCGTGGTCTATATCATGCGAGTTATAGCAGTCCTAGGGAATTTGTTCGGTGTCTCGGAGTTGTAATCTTCCTATTAATGATTGTGACAGCTTTTACAGGTTACGTACTACCTTGGGGTCAGATGAGCTTTTGGGGAGCTACAGTAATTACAAGCTTAGCTAGCGCCATACCTGTAGTAGGAGATACCATAGTTACTTGGCTTTGGGGTGGTTTCTCCGTGGACAATGCCACCTTAAATCGTTTTTTTAGTCTTCATCATTTACTCCCCTTTATTTTAGTAGGCGCCAGTCTTCTTCATCTGGCGGCATTGCATCAATATGGATCAAATAATCCATTGGGTGTACATTCAGAGATGGATAAAATAGCTTTTTACCCTTATTTTTATGTAAAGGATCTAGTAGGTTGGGTAGCTTTTGCTATCTTTTCTTCCATTTGGATTTTTTATGCTCCTAATGTTTTGGGGCATCCCGACAATTATATACCTGCTAATCCGATGTCCACCCCGCCTCATATTGTGCCGGAATGGTATTTCCTACCGATCCATGCCATTCTTCGTAGTATACCTGACAAATCGGGAGGTGTAGCCGCAATAGCACCAGTTTTTATATGTCTGTTGGCTTTACCTTTTTTTAAAAATATGTATGTGCGTAGTTCAAGTTTTCGCCCTATTCACCAAGGAATCTTTTGGTTGCTTTTGGCGGATTGCTTACTACTAGGTTGGATCGGATGTCAACCTGTGGAGGCTCCATTTGTTACTATTGGACAAATTTCTCCTTTTGTTTTCTTCTTGTTTTTTGCCATAACGCCCATTCCGGGACAAGTTGGAAGAGGAATTCCTAATTCTTACACGGATGAGACTGATCACACCTGATCAGTGAAAAATTCTGACACCAATCATTTACGAGTGAGTATTACACCAAGAATTAATTGACAAGCGGATGAGTTTTCTAGTTGGCTATGTTGATCTAGCTTAGATAGGGAAAAGATACTATAGGGTAGGGCTGAACTTTCAAATCCGGGGGCTTTGTTCCCGAAACTCCCTTCCCCCTCCCCGTCCCTTACTCGTCTTTTGAAAAAGCCAGAACATTCGCATAGAGGAGTATCTGTATCACGCATGCTCCTCCACTGATGACTAAATTACCTTATATCCTCTTCTAGGAATTCCGACCCCTATAAGGAGAGGGGAAAGAAGTATAAGAGTATTCTGCATGAATATGCTTCTGCACTGGGAATATCTCATAGCGGGAACGCCCAGAGATCATAAAAGATGGGATGGGAATGGAGGCATTCCAGCCCAACATACTCCGGTGAATGGGTCGAGAGAGATAGGGAGGGGAGTGGGATACAGGAAGTATAGTGAACAGTTGAGTGGCTATCCAACAATTCAATCGGCTATGGAGGGAGGGAATAGAAGCAAGCATTTCCCATTCAGTCGGTAATGAATCAATACGCAGGGAAACTTTCTTCCATGAGAATGGCAAGTCTCGGACAGGCTCATATTGGTTGGGTATGCTCTTTCCAATTGTTGTTATCCATCAATCGAAGAAGATTCATAATTAAAAAAAATGGCTGACGTCCTCCAAAAGATATTTATCGCAAGCAGCACTACTACAAATTCCCGTTCGATAGGTTCCCATTCGGGGGATTCAACCAGCATTTCGCCCCATGCATCGGGAATTGGATGAAGAAAAACAGCTTCTTAAGCTTGTGGATTTGGCTCTCGAATTTACTATTGAAAATGAAGTGATGTTGTGATTGCTAAACAAGATGAGAAATGGTAACGTGAGGTTGGTTCATCCTCTATCTACCGAAGCACAAACAGAGAAAGATCGGCCGAACACGAAATCACTTATGTAAAAAAGAGTTAGTTGTCAGTGGTCAAGGTCCCTATTCAAACTCTAAGGAATCGGTTTCTTAGTTTATAATAGAGGATTATAACTGTAGCAAACGTTCGGCAGTACAGGGTAGGTGGGTGCAAAAGAAAGATAAGCTTGAGATGCTACAATAGCTTCAGCCTGATCGATCCGCCTTTAGTATTGGTAAGTTCCCTTGTTAGTCTCTATCGCTATAAGGCCTTTTCTTTTTAAGTGAAAAGGAAACTTAAAAAGAGCTTATAAGGTAGGTAAGCCCTTGCTTTTTCCCGTTTAGGAGAGTCGCTTTCCACGGTCTGCTATTCCTTTCCTCTAATTCAATTTCACCCCGTATCCCTCTTAGCCGGTGTAAGCTTGAGTATGGGAAGACAATGTAAGTTTCATTCTAGGTCCCGCTAATTGCTAATTTATGAATAGTTGGTTTGAGTTCTCTTTTTTGCCATGCAAGCCATTTCCAGTTGAAGTCATAAGGTACCATCCTGTTCCAGCCAATCCTAAGTGCTTTGATAGCGTGCCAGCCGAGCGACTAGCTTTCAGGTAAGATTCCTGTCCTAAGGTCAGCAAGTAGGTAAGCAGAAAGATTTCCCAAGTTAGCAAACAAGAGGTACTTTAGGCAAGCGGGTTCTCTTTTATTTGCCAAGTCAGGATAGTAGAAAAGGAGTTTACCACCGCCGAGTAAGCCGGCAAGGAATTAAAAGTAAGCATAAAAAGAAGATCCCCCGGGGACTCATTCAATTTCCTTTAATCTCACCCGTTCGGTAGCGGTATAAAGACTTTCTTGCTCCTTAGTTAGCTAGGAAAAACCTGTGTTTCGGAAAAAGCGTTCCCTGATTTCCTATGCAAGGGGGAGCGAGTGAAGCATATTCCATTGCTAGTAGGTGACACACTCAATCCGTTAAGAAAGCCAGTAGGACATCCGCAACAAGGGCTGTAGCTTATCTAACTGACCTCGACCTGCTTGGCTTGCAACAGGCAGTCCAACCTTTACATATCCAGTTTTTCAACCAGTCAATAAAAGTTCCGGTAAATATGGGTGCCGGGAGTCCACTGCTCACCAACAATTATAAAAAAAAGAAGGTATCAAAGTTAACACAGACTAAATTCCCTTTAGAAAAAAGCACTTACTAAAGTGAATCAGACTGAAGGAGTCCATGTCTTTCCATTTCAAGTATACGAAAACTAGATCTTAAGGAAAAAACTCTTCTATTCCTACAACAACATAAAAAAAATACATGAAGACTTGACCCGCTTAGGGAGAAGTTCGTCAGTGGAAGCCCTTCCCTTAGAATAAGATGATTTCCAGAGGAGTCAACGGGGACGGCACATGCCTTTGAGGTTGGAGTTGAAAACTTTGAGGTCAAGACAGGTTTGAAAGTGAAAACGAATAGACCGAAACAGGTCCCACCCAGGGGCAATCTTTCTCCCTAAAGGTAGAGTTATTCCATCCCTTTCGTATTCATCAAATCCAAACGCAAGCTAGTTTTAGGATTCTTTCTAGGGCAAGTTGTTCGTTTCGTTTTAAATCCATCTGGATACGTCAAAAATAAGGCGACTTCTGGATATGCTTTATGAAAAGCAGCTATCTTTTCATCCTATGGAGTTTAGGGCTCCCAGTTTAGTTGTCATGTATACTGCTGGAAATCTTTTGTGTCCATTGCTCTCTCTTTTTTTCACTCTATACCGGATCGAGATTCCTTTTGTTGAAGGCAAGATCTGTGGGGTTAACTGGCTTATTATTTTCATTTTCCTCAGCGTTATAGGATCTAGAGTGCCAATCTTTCTCCTTACCAGTCCGTCCCACCAGCCTTTTTGTCTCGCTTTCAATAAGAAGGGGAATTTCCAGTGATTGTTAAGCTGGTGCCATTCTTTCTGATCGGGTTCTTGCTTTTTGTGCTTTAATAACTGGCTTATGAGTTCCATTAGCAGGAATAAGTTTGGCTCATTCTTTAATGTTTCCCTTTTTATTAAAAGAAGTTCTTTAGATAGAAAGGAAGCGGTTAGCTGCTAATAAAAATAAGGCTAGGGACCTTTAATACTTTGAAGATCACCCACTTTATCAATGCGCGCGATGTTGGAATGCCTTTTCCCACTGGGATTTCAATATTAACTCAGGCCTCAACAAGATCCTCCACTTGCTAGTCAGGAAAGATCTCTGCGTAAAGGTGACTTGACTCATTCTCTTACCAATGTCTCTACTTCTCAAATCAATTGGGGAGGCCTCGAACTCGAACGCCAAATCAAGTCATTGACAGAATGGATTTCGATCTAGGCTCTAGAATAGGATTTATGAAGAAAGAAGACCCGAGCACACGCCTGAAAGCAGCCTGACTTGAATAACCAATTGTTTTTCCTCTTTCCTCTCTGGATTATCTGGGTTGGGTCTTCCCCTGCCTCAAAGAGTAGGGTTCCATTCTGCAAGATCAAAATAGAATAGAAAGAAGTCGTCTTCTACGATAAGGGTTCGTTCATGCTTTGTACTATCCTTCTGTCGCTTTTGAGATCTCGTAGCGGCTCATTGTTATCGAGAATGCAAATTCCAATCAGACTCTTTAGTGGAGTCCGTGCCCCTCCGTTCCAAAGGTAAAAGAGGAGTACAAGCCAAAAGGTGCAATAGTCGTCGCAAAGGTTCAAGCAAGGACTAAGTCGAAAGCAAGGAGGAAGTAGGTCTCAAAAGAAAAAGGAGGAGGTTTAAGAATTCCCAAGCGCCTAGTCAGTTGAAGGGTCAGTTCAAGGTTAGCATCCGATTGTGCGCAATGAATAAATCAATGTATTTGCGGAAAATGGGACGCTGAAGGTCAGGGGTAGCCGATGTTAGCAACTTTTAAACCTGCTGGCTGCACCACCTTCTTTTTAGTGAAAGGTGAGCTACGGTGCCCCAAACCACAAGCAAAGGTTCTAGGAGTAGAGATCTCGTCTCTGCAGGTTCGGAGCTCCTATCTCCGTACCGAGCAAAGCGCAATGTGGTAATAAAGAAAAGTCTGAGTTCGGTCTTCCGGCGGACAGCATCGATCGTAAGGTGGATCTACAGTCTTGAAGCTCCTTCTCCTGAGTCGACCTTTGCTTTTGGGCAAAAGTGTGCTTCCTTGCCTGTTCTTCTAGTTGACTACGTTGTGGTTCCTTCTTTCCATTCCTTGGGAATGGTGTCCGTGCTACTGAATCCCCCATTCATCTGCTTTATTTGGTCTCCCCCTTCCTATCGAGACCCCCATCTCCTGGGTCCTCGGAGGCGAAAAAAAGAATCAAACTGGGACGACCCAACTGATAGCTATCAATTGTTCCCCATGACCAGCTAACCCGATAAGGGACGGAGGTTACCCCATATCTGGATATCCACGCGGGTAAGAACCACCATCTTCTCTCTTTCCATTCCCATCGGCAGTACAAAAACAATCTATTTCAAGGTCTCCCGAACCAGCTCTGAGGAACCAATCAATCTCTTGCAGACCCTAGCCATACGACTATCCATATCGACGTTCCATTGCTATTCATCTCTCCCAAAAGACCAACCCACCCATTTATGCATCTACTTGGCACCTATCGAAAGGAAGTCATATCCATCGAATCTCATTGAAACAGCAGGTAGGGGACCAGATGTCGAATCTTAAGAGGGCCTTCGAACGTATCTATTTGATCCCCACCTAATTCTATTTATTCCTCTCCTGGAAAAGCATATAACGGCAAGTGATCTTCAGACTCTGCATTTCATCAAGATGTTGAATGCCCGGAGCCATGAACTCTATTCATAATTACGTATCCAAAGGAATCCGCTCCACCGGAACCATTAGCGGCATTTGAAGCTGAATCTCCTGCATATCTCTTATCCGATGCATTGCCAGCTAACGAAGCTGAACCGAAGCCATCTCTTCCAGCATCACCAGACACAGGCTCTGAACGTTCCAGGAGTCATCCCAGGGCTCGCTCTAATGGAAGCCAATGCGGGAACATCAAAATAGCAAGACTTCCACGGGGAGCCAGGCAATACTGCTATTCCTCTATCCGATGGAAGCTACGAAGCATCAAATCTATCTCCTGACCCAGGCAAGCGAGCAATATAAGCCGTGATCTCTGCATCTCTCTATTGTTACCAATCAACTGATCCTGCTCAAAGCAGCTAAGCTACCATATTTAGTAATTCCTGAACTCTTTCTTCTGTATTGAGGATCATCAAAATAAGCAAGAAGACTCTTTCTACGAAAAAGACCATTTATCGGTAGTTCAATCGAAATACTGGAATGAGGCATTAGTTCTGTCTCTCGTTTTTGAATCCATTGGAATGGAATGATGAATCTATTTCTTCGCCTCTTTGCCAATAAAAAGAAATCCGAATTCTCTACGAGAATAGAAGGAAATATGAAATTACAATGACCCGTATATATGATTCGATTCTGAATAATCAAAAATGCCGCTTTCTTTTTTACCAGAAAGACCAAAACTAAAGAATTTGTGGTTTACTTGATCATTATTTACTGTATTTACTGAAAGGCTAGAAATAATTTATCCCTCGGCAGAAAGAAAATGAACGTTTGTTTGATCTTGATCTTTGTGGAGTGAAAAGGGGACTACACTGGATCTGCACGAACCTCCTGATAATATCCATAAATGACTTGTTTTTGGTAAGAGATGGACATTACTATATGTAAATTCGGGTGCATGGTATACATCGGTACTCCAGTGCATTTCTCCCTCTGAGTCAGAATAAATATGTTTTCGAACCTTTTCTTTAAAATTGAAAGTGTATGTTCCTGCGCGAATCTCAGCAATCACTTGTTCTGATTCTACATATTGATCATTTTGAACTAAAATCTAACTTTTTGGTGGAATAGTCACGTTATGTATAATATCTTCACTCTCAATAGTTACATACAAGTCTATATAACATAGAAAGGCGGGATGCCCATGACGTGTACGTGTAGGATGAACCAAATCCTCATTGAATTTGATTTTTCCATTAGAGGGGGCCCGTACATGTTCTGCAGTACCCCCTGTGAATACTCCACCGGTATGAAAAGTTCTTAATGTTAGTTGAGTGCCCGGTTCCCCAATAGATTGACCCGCAAGAATACCTACTCTCCCAATTCGACCAGGTCGCCATGAGTCGGGCTCCGGCCATAACATAATCGGCAAATCCAAGACGTGCTCTTACAAGTAAGGGGGGTTCGGATAGATATTGGTTGTGTTTGAAAGGTTATGAATCGATTGACAAGTCCAATCCCAAGATCTTGATTTCGAGCGGCAATACATCGCGGGCCTATATATATGTCGTCTGCTAATACACGGCCAATCAATGTTTGGATAAAAATGATTTCCGGCATCATCCCATTTCGAGGACTCACAGAAATGCCTTGGATGGTGCCACAATCTGTTCTACGTACAACGATGTGTTGAACTACTTCAACAAGTCTGCGTGTAAGATATCCAGCATCCGATGTTCGTACAGCAGTATCCACAACTCCTTTGCGGGCTCCGTAACAAGAAATGATATATTCTGTTAAAGACAGTCCTTCCCGTAAATTGCTTTGAATAGGTAAATAAATCATTTGTCCTTGTGGATCCGACATTAATCCTCTCATACCTACTAATTGGTGTACTTGAGATGCATTTCCTCTAGCTCCCGAAAAGGACATTATATGGACTGGATTAAAAGGGTCAGTCATCCTAAAATTAGGATAAATTTCTTGGCGTAAATAGTCACTTGTAGCATACCATATCTCAATAGATTGTCGTAATTTTTCTACCGCGTGTACATTCCCACAATGATGGTGTTTTTCCAAAATAAAACTTTGTTGTTCAGCATCTTGGACCAGCCATCCCTTAGAAGGTATTGTTAAAAGATCATCAATTCCTAACGAAATGGATGTAGCAGTGGCTTGACGGAACCCCAGAGTCTTTACTTGATCCAGGATGTGTGATGTATATGCCATTCCGAAGTGATCTATTAATCTACTAATAAGTCGTTTAATGGCAGTTCCGTCTATCACTTTATTGTGAAAGGCCAGATTAGCCCGTTCTGCCATAAGTACCTCCATATTCTGCTGAGTGGGGTTCGACAATGGGTTTGAGTCAATGATTGGAAAACTTCCTTTTCTCGATCTTGATTCGCGTAGAAATTTAGGAACTACGGTCCTAGTTAAACTGGAGAGACTCGAATTCACACCGGTGTCATAGAATTACTTAGCTTGGATACCGTATGATTAGGTACCATATGAGCAGGCCCGGCAAAATCCTTGTATAGCTTCTTCTATTTCTCGATAAAGAGAAATAAGACCAACAGTGGTTCGAACGTATATACAAAGCATTTATTTTTTTATACTTCTTACTATTAGATAGTGCCCATAAATCTCATGATAGATACCCAAAGATTCATAGTGAACTTCGATGGGAGCTTCTCTTGAAGTAATAACGCGGTGATCTAGTCGCCACCGGAGCCACAAAGGACTATCTAAACGGATTCTGTTCCGCCGATAAGCCCCGATTGCATCATAGGAGTTAAAAAAAAGGGTTCTTTCGTATACTTATAGTTATTATCGTCAATTCTTTCATTTTGAGAATTTCTGTGATTACATGGATTATACCTATTTGCACAAATACCTCGGCGATTCCCGCTCGTTAATACATAGAGCCCAATAAGCATATCTTGAGTTGGTACGGAAATGGGATCCCCAATAGCTGGAGACAAGAGATTCGTATGAGAAAACATAAGTAAACGGGCCTCCGCTTGAGCCTCCAAAGAGAAAGGTACATGAACAGCCATTTGATCCCCATCAAAGTCTGCATTGAATCCCTTACAAACTAATGGATGTAAACAAATAGCATGTCCTTCGACTAAAATGGGTTGGAAGGCCTGTATGCCTAATCTATGCAGAGTGGGCGCCCTATTCAGCAATACGGGATGCCCTTGCATAACTTCCTGAAGTCTTTCCCATACAACCGGCTCTTTTTCCCGAATTTTACTCTTAGCAACCCCTATGTTCGAAGCAAAATGTTGTCTAATTAAACCACAAATTACAAATGTCTGGAAAAGCTCTATTGCTATTTCGCGGGGCAATCCACATCGATGTAATGAAAGTGAAGGACCTACGACAATGACAGAACGCCCCGAATAATCAACACGTTTGCCAAGCAGAGTCTCACGAAATCGTCCCTCTTTGCCTTCAATTACATCTGAAAACGACTTGTAAACCTTATTATGACCGTCCCTCATTGGTTGTCCGCGGATTCCATTATCAAGA
>CM017579.2:20983722-20996222 GCA_007844105.2 Rhamnella rubrinervis | reverse complement strand
CAAAGAGCATCCGGCATAGATAGTGAGTGAGCCCTACTGAGGACGGTTGGGTTGGGAAGAGAATAGCATACGAAGATCGAGTAGAGGTAGTATTTGGATTGTTCGCATGTGTCCTAAAAGGTGCCCCATCTGGTTGTTATTGAAGCAATTTAAGCAGGTAACACCACACCTTGAGCTGTCCAGTCCTGAGAATACTTCCTATAGTTGTTTACCACGGAAGGGTAAAAAGATTAGAAACTAGCTAAAGACCAGCTACGTATCAAGGGCTCGGGCCTCAACGCATCCTTTATGAGTTGACTAAGTCTCTATAAGTAAAAAAGCTTTGTAGAGGCGATTCCCATCTAACTTGGTCTACTATCGATGATTTTCTTAGAAGAACTGCGGCAAGTTTGAAAGCATGATTTGTGAAGCTTGAACAAGCGCCTCTCTGGCTATAGAAAGCGGGTTCTCCTCGCAGGGTGGTCAAAATGGCATGATGAGAACAAATGGTAGGAATGACCAGGAATTAGTCCTAAAGTATGTGTCATAGGCTGACCACACGAGTAGATCTGGCAGGGTATGGTCCCTCGCCTCTATGCCCCTTTCCTTCATGGGATCGCCCGATTTCCATTGAGATGTTCCCCACCCGGGTAAAGTCCCGGTTTCTATTTCTATACAGAGATATGCCCATCAGATGAAAGTTTTTCACGGTCTCCTGGAACCTTGTTTGACTATTCTATTTTCATAGGCAAGACTAACTAGTAGTTCCAAAGAAAGGAGCATCTGGCATAGGCAGCAAGCCTTCCCAAGGCTTTCTCCGGTTCTTTTTTCACATGTAGGTTCCTCCAAAGATGGTATGGTCGGCTTGCGCTCTTACTTGGAAGTGGTCTCAGTAGCGAAGTCAATATAGAGGGTAGTCCTCCTAGCTAGGAAGTCGTTTATTCATCTTACGATTTGTTTTTACGATGTATCATTAAGAACTCGAATACTAGGGCAAGCCCCGTTCCTCAATCGAAAGTCAAATCACCAAGCAAAAGTTAGGAATTGGGCACCGGAGAATGAAACTTTGACAATCTGGATGCTGTCAAAATGAGAGTTTCAGGCACCTTGTGGGGAATCATTCGATGTCGGAACCATGTTATATAAAGAGTCTTTCCCACTACAGCCATTCCAGACATCAGCTTAGGCGCGAGTAACATACCCCCTATGGGGAAAGATTCCTAAAGAAACTCTTTCGGCTTCGGTACCTATTGATGAGTAGAAGCCTACATTCTCAAGCTATGCCGGTTCGATTTCTAGATCCTAGAAACAAGGGATTCTTTCTCTTTGGTCTTCGGTTCAGAACGGTCCTGCAGGAGGAGAATTCTCCCGGATCAGCATCTGAGTCAGTGTCATACTATTCATGATCAATTATTTCAACCAGAGACGAGGAAGATACCTAGTAGTTAAAAAGACCTTAAAAAGGGCTATAGGCCAGCCTAACATAAAGAGGAAGAATCGTACTACCCACATTGTTTGCCTTTCGACAGAAACCTTAACCGTAGTAGGCGAGCAGGTAAACTAGTAGGGCAGTTTCCAGAGGCATTCTTTAAAGCATCAAAACTAAGTGTTTCACTGGCAGTGCCCGGCCAAAAAACGCAATTTCGACTCATCAAGATTCAATCTATTTAGGGGGTGCCCGACCCAGGTATAGATTTTGGTCTTCTTCGTATGGGATATAACCCCGCAAGGTGGAGTACCGTACCACAAGGAAGGAGGCCCTCCATACTTCAAAGTCAATGCCTATGATTAATGTTGTAAATAGTCTGTCACGTAGTCTCGATCCTCAAAGGAAATGGGCGCTACCATAGTAAAAAAAGAGTGAAATATTCCCACCTATCCATCGATTGGTCATCCCTGTTTTGGTACTCCATATTGATATTGTCGGGGCACCCTTCTTTAGTTTAGGGTATGACCCAGGAGCGGAGCAAAGACAACCTATCTTGCTGCTAGGCCCGGATTCTTTTTATTATGCTGATATGTTATGATAACCCCACATCAAGTGGTGGAGAGACAAACCGCATTTTAGGAAAGATTTCCCCGGATTCCTACACGACTTGTTGAGGCAAATCCTCTTTTTATTGTGCCACTAGGCTAGTCCAAATGGAATTTGTCAATGAAAGCGAAGCTAACCTTGTCTGCCCGCCTCAGGAACATTCTAATCAATGGTCTCGGGAATTTTCTACGATAGGTCTCACAAGACTATAAGTGAATTTCTAATCACTAGTAATCGAGACGGGATGAGTCGATGCCAGGTGCTATGCTTGTCCGCTAAGGGCGGTGGGGAAGGTCATAGTGAAAGCAGCAAGCTGGAAAGTTGCCGCCCCTCTTTGATTGTGCACAGCCCCTGCCACGAGACACCTAATCGAAGAAGCGCCTTCCTATCCATGCAATAGGGCTATTCGATAGCACCCTGTCGCGCGAGCCTTGTCTTTGTGCGTGCCACATCCGTCTTGGTAGAGTTACGCCATTCTTTTCTTCCGCTTGAAGACGCCGCCGGCTGAGCCGCTTCTTTTGCTGCCCAAAAAAGCCCTATAGAGATGGGCGGTGTGCAATACCCGCCCATGGAGATTAAATGTTTAGGACGACGAAACTGTATAATGATAAAATGGAGTGGATTTGTTTACCTTCGATTCGAACTTGATCAATGGATACGGGAAAGACTCAACAAGAAAACTAAGAGCTAAGACCTGCTCCAACCTCTGAGTTCCAGACTCGAGCCTCCTACTATTGGATTTCGATTATCGAATTTTGAAGACCATATTCAACTGATGAAAGAAGTCCTCCCTCCTTTACCTAACTAAGGAAGTTAATTCGGGGCCGTAGGACAGACGCTCGCAGCGTAGGGGATGAAAAGGAATGGATCTAAGCCTAAGTAAGCGGATGGACTACACAAAATCTCTCCGGATCTCGGGAATTGCTTTAGAGATTGATTCTGCTGTCTAATCCTAAGGATAGTGCGCCTCCTCTGGGGCCCACCTTTCTAATCAACAATAGAAGAGTGCGCCGCCTAAAAGGAGGTTATACCCCCTTTATACCTGGACTGAGACCTCTTTTCCCAAAAAGTATATTTTTATTGAAACTCAAAATCTGTAACAAGCACTTTCGCTTTCGTCGTCGCCTCCTTTCTTTGCCCTCCGGTCCACTCGCAAGGAAAAAAAGAAAGACTGACACAAGCCCCAGCTCCAAAAGAGACCGTTGGCATAGATCGAATTACTGAATCGTAGTATACTGCCCACTGGGAGGATAAAAAAGACGGATCTTCGGGTTCCTTTTGGGGATTTTGCCCATTACCCTTACGGGGATCCCGTTCATTACCTTTTGGATTCGTCTTCTGCCTGAAACTCAGAATTCATAGTTGCTACTAGTTGAAAGGACGACAAAGGCTCACTCCTAGCTACTAGATAGGTAAGAAGCCAGCGAAATACAAGTCCTTTCTCTATTCTCTAGTCAAGTTCGAGGGGGACTCTCGCTCCCTTTACTACCTGAAGCTGCTAACAAAAAACTTCTATTTATACGGAATCTATATCCGGACAAAGCCTTCCACTTCCGTCCCACTTCTCTATCTGTCAAATCCCCTAGGTGTAACCTTTGAGAATCCGTCTTCCTAGAAATGCCTCAACCTTCGATCTGAAACCCTTCGACTTCGATCGGCCTAAGAAGGAGGATCGTGGTCTTATTAGTTTATCCTCCCGTCTCTGGAACTACGAAGTCTCTTATATGCTAATAGAAGCCCCTTTCTTGCCTGGTCTTGGAAAGATAGTAATGCTGAGAGGAATGATTGACAAGACGGATGTGCAACCCACAATTTTGATTATGCCAACTTTCTTTTCTACGAGTAAAAAATTCCTAATCCTCCAAAGAGGGCAAGAAAGAAGAGAGCTCCCACCCATTCTAACACCCAGACTTTTAGCTACATCCCTGAGGGTGAAAGATCCAGAAAGTTACTTACTTACATCGCCAAGAAACCTCTCCCCGTGCATGAAGGAAAAGCCTTAAGGGAAAGTGCATGAAGCAACCAAGGGGAATCATAAAGCGCTACGCCCGTCTATAAGCCATAGATAATCACTTCTATTCCGTCACATAGAATCCTAACCGCTTGCTCCACGCTAGCTATTGTTGTAGGATCACCATCCGTTTCGACTCGTTCGTTACCTCGCTCGAGAACTCCATTTGACTTGGCAGGTTGACTACTGCTGCAGGCGAGCTACTTTATAAGTGGACTACTACTAAAGGTATTCGGACTTCTTCACTTATCAGTACAGATCTGCTTTTTTGTTATTAGAAATCTTTCTTACTTGGGTAGCCGGATCTTGATAATTAGAATGGGCAAAGCTCTCCCTCCCTTTGGTGATGAAGTTGGGCCGTCTTTCTTTTTATTATGTCAATTCTGGGTCAACCATATTCCCATCCTCGGCTTTCAGCCTCAGAGACTTTCCAACCTTTTCGGTAGGAAGGATCACTACAACTTTACTCAGGTCGGGCACTACCCAATGATCAAGTACCGGTTACTGTACAGGATACCACAACGAATGCACGACTCCTCCATCGAGCAATCGCTACTTCGTTCTCGCCTTTGAGTGTGCCGGTCTTGAACGGAGTGAAGGCTTTACAGAGAACTAGGCTTTTCGCTTCATTGGATAAAGGCGGAGCTCACTGGTTTGTAATTCCTTTCTTTGGCTGTCACTGAATTCATCCGGCAATTGATACCGAAAATCGGCCTTTTCAAAAGCATCCTTTGATCCAGCTTTCTCTGCTTTAGGGTAACAAAACTGTCCCATGCCACACGGGCAGAAAAATGAAATGGCAACTAGACTAGTTAGTTATTTCGTACTTCTGGCGTTGGGGAGCGGAAATGGCACTTTACAGCAAGAAGAAAGAACAACGAAAGTCGAAGATAGGCTTGTAGCCTCACCTGAATCAGATTCTGTAGCTGATACAACTGATGTTGCTTCATCTCCTTTCCCATCCGCCCGGGGAACCGAGTCTTCTTTAGTGATTAATGAATTGGCTGCTGCAGAGGATACCACTTATGTCACTGACTCAGTAGATGGACGAGACAACCTCTTTCACCGAGCCGAAAAGTCTGCTATCGCTTAAGATAATAAGATAAATAGATAAGCGGGCTTACCACTTCATCTGTTGTAGCTGAATTCAATGAATATACATAGGATGTGGAAAGTTAGCAAATAAGCTCCGTTACGGGAGAGTACTCTTTAGAAGACCCGTAGCTGGCCATAACTCGAACTGGGCATTCTAGGCCTGAGGATTCTTTACTGACTCGTCTGATGTCTCCGGAGCGTCTTCCCTAAGCGTCTGGTGAAAAAGGGTCTGCCACCACTGAATCGGATGCTCTTGCTCAATTGAATTGTGTAACCGAATCGGATGTCTCCTTATCCATAAGCCCAGAGATCAGAGAGAATAGTAATAAATAAGCCTAGCCTAGAATGCCTAGGCAACAGAAAGAGAATGAATAGGAAGAGAAGACTAGAGAGGATAGTTATAGTAAGAAGAAGAAGAATTTTCCAGTTCGAGAATAGGGAGCAACTAGGAGACAACATCCGAGTTAGCAACTTTCAAAGCAATTAGGTAAAAGAATCTTTCTTTTTCCCAGAGAAGAGTCTTCTTTAATAAAAAAAGACATAGGGTTGCCCAGAACAGTTCTCCCAGCAAGGGGAATCCTAGAGGAGGAAGAGGGGACAGCGCAAGTTTTTACATTCTTTCAAGTCAGATCTTTCCTCCGGTCTTTCTCTAAATAGCTTAGCTTCAACTTCAAAGCTTCCGGGCTTACCCCTTTAGTTTAGTTAGATTGAAGGCTTCCTTCCCTAGAGGAGGGACGGTACTCGACATTCTAAATAGTAAGCAGAAAAGTAAGTAATAGAAAACGGGAAGGGCACTGATCCTTCACTTAAACTGTAAGGCCTTGACTTACCTATAGCTTTCTTTTCGCTTCACCGGAATCAGATGCTGTAGATGATCAAACTTCTGCCGCGGAGTCGGCTTCAGTATAGGATAAAACTTCTATCACTGAATCATCTAGGGAAAAAGAGTCCTGCTATCGCTGCATCTTCCGCTGTCCTTTCCTTTTCTTCGGTTGTCTTCCTTCCGCTGGAAAGGCACCTTTCAGGCCATAATCCTACGGACAAATGGCAACTGGGCCCATATGTTTAGCACAGGAAATTCTTAAAAGATCAGATGCCTAGCGCGGGCTATTTTATAGAATAATCTTTCCTAAGCCCGGAGAATAGTAGCTAGAGGGAGAAGAGCGTTCCCAGCGAAGAGTTTTTCCTTTAATCAGCGGGGATGGCACCTGCCTTTCTTTAGATGAGATTTATCTCACTACCAATAGTCTCCGCTTCAAAGCTTTTCTTTTAAGGGCTTACCTGCTTTCTGTTCGAGAGTAGGAATCGACTCTAAGAGCAGAGTCCGTGGCAAACTAGAAGAGTGAAAACTAGAAGATTAAGATGGCACAAGTCTTTCTGAAGGCCTGACCTATCAATAAAAAGGCTTTTTTCGTTTCGCTTCATCAGAAGCTGTCACTGAATAGTCTGATGCCGCCAATCGGCTTTTCCTGAATCTTTCCATTTTGGGGTTAACGAGTGATCAATCAATAGTAGGGTAGTTGGCGAACGGTCTTTTAATGACTTCTGGGCACAAGTGCCATTCTCGTCGTCTACTCTTAGCTGGGAGAACTGAGAGCCTTTCCCCAAGCAAAGAGGGTGAAATCGGCTTCAAAAAAAAGAAGATTTTACTTTTTTCAGTCTGGGAATCTTATTCAAAAAACATCAAATAACGAAAATATAATCGGAGACTGGCATGTCCTAACTCTAACTTCTCTAAACAAAAGTCGGTAACATAGGCTTCAGTGGATTTATTACCCGGGAATCATCGGTATAATTTCAAGTCGAAAATCAGGCCTTTCGGGCAGCAAGGGAACGAAGCTGTAAAGCTAAGACAGGTCAAGCGCCCTCCAGCATTCGATGCATTTGTGAAGAATGAAAAAGGGAAAGAAAGACCAGCCACAGAAAGACAAAAGAGACAAGAAAAGTGCCATACTCTGTATGGAAAGACAGAAGCTTACTATTTGTAAAGTCAAGATCAGCGGGAACATCCGCCAGAGCGAGCTCAAAATGGGCATTTCCGGCCAGTTTTTTGTTTAGGAGTCGGAGTTTCAGACTCGGCAAAGGCATCCGCCTAGCTAGGAACTTAAGGAGCTTAAGTAGAAGAGTGAACCCCGAAAGAGTAAGGTAAGGCCTAGAGCCTATCAGAGTTTGACCGAATAGCGGACTTAGCTTCAAAGCTTGAAGTGAAGGCTTTACCTTCAATCAATGCCGGAGAATTTTCGACATCGGAAGCTAATTAGCGCGTAGGCAGCGCTGCGCCGTCTTTTGTACCGTTTTATAGAGAGAATTGGAGTTCAGACTAATCCAAAAAGGAAGTAACCAATCGACCAGACCAATCTTTCTGTGGAGGCGGCGAAGGGCAGGTAAGGCTTTGAAGCCAAGCAAGCAGCTATTGGAAAGAAGTTGAAGCTATAACAGCTGTAGAAAGAAAGAGAAAAACGGGTGCCATCCTCTGAAATGGCAGCTAGGCTCGTTAGGAAAAACAGACTGATGGCGTTGGGAAGCGGGGTAGTGACACCGATCAAGCCCTTCACTCGGCTTCCTCTTTTCCTTACTCTTCTTAGTAGAATTCATTGACAAGACCTGTTTCCACCCCAGCTGGCAAAAGAAGAAAAAGAATATGAAAGGCCAAAAGGGCCAAAACACACATATGAAAGTAGAAAATGGGCTCCAGGCTAGGAGAACATATTGGCTTCATCGGCTTTAATTCTTTAATTGCCGAGGAGGAATCGTCTATCAGAAAGACTCTTTCTTAAAGGAAAGAGGGGCAATCAGGACTGGGAACACCCGCTAGAGCTCAAAATAGGCCTTTCCGGCTTTGTTAGGAGTTTGTTTACTGGGACAAGAGAGTACCCGTTCCGTTGTCTCCGAGTCAGGTTCTGTCCCCGAATCGTCTGTTGATCCGTTGGAGTTTGGGGTTTCAGACTTTGAGGAATTGATGAGTGAAGGGCGATGCCAGTCGATTGAGACTCAGATTCCTACATACCAGACTTTGATCAATCATCCATGATAGGAGATAAATCGTCTGATTAAGAAAGAAGGGTTTCGCCTCTCGCTAATACAATACGGGGATAACCCGGACATGACCCCTGACTCCCGTCTTCTCTAGTGGGAATTCAGATCCCGAATAACTAAATAGCGTCAGTGAGGATGCCCATGCCCAGTAGCTTCTCTTTCAGCTTCTTAACCGCGTGGGGAAAGCTTAGCTTCTCCGCTTCAATTGAGCAGCTGAACTCGTTGCCTCAGCCCTTCTTTCTCTATTCAATCTACGGCTTTTCCTTAACTTAAGCGCCAGTTCTGCTTTCCATTCGTCAGTCAAGTCAGGCAAGCTTCATGCTTACTTATGAACTCCCTGCCTCTGCCTTAAACCGATTGCCAGAAGGCTGCTAGAAGGCTAAACAACTTCCTCAAAAGGGTTCCTTCAGGCGGATCTGTAGGCATTAAAGGAAGCGGATCTAACGGCTATTGGCCGATCTAATGCACGTGGATCTCTTACCTATTGATCTGACCTTTCCTTTTCTGATCTTAGATGTCCATGAAATCGGAATTGAGAGAGGCATATGAATAGTTCATTTAATCTATCCCATGCATTCACTCCTCTGTCGGCCTAAGGATTGGTAATTAAAGTCTTCCTAGCACTTGTAAGGTTTAACTCTTTTGAGTCGTGAACTGGGGGACAAAGACCTCGGTTCGGGTATGTCTTTAATGCTTGATTTAATCCTCAATCGCCCTTGCTTGGTGAGTCCCTTCCTTTGCTTTGTGTGCTCTTTTGGTGCAGTCACTTCGTTATCTGAGGATAGGGAAATGGGGAAGGCTTCAGACGGCTGGTCTACTTCCTGCTCGATGAGCGTCATCAAGTCGGGTGGTAATCAAGGCAAGGCAAAAAGGCTTTGTCCATTTACTTCTTTCAAAGAGCGGATATTGAAAGCTGCGGGTTCTTCCTAAAAACGTATTCTGTAACAAGAAGAGCGGCGATTCTAAAGCCCTTGAAGAAGTAGATTCTCCGACTCTATCCCACGGAGCGGTAACTAGCTCGAAACAGCCAACTCACTTCGCCTACGCAAGGAAGAGAAGTGGTTTACTTGCTTGCTTAGCTCGTTACCATTTATCTCCGCTATTCAAAGCAGAAAAAAATGAATGGATAAAAGACTCCTCTTCACCCTTCACTACGGAGATTCGTTCCTAGGTATCTTTCTTATAGGCTTGAGGTAAAGCGAAAATAGATTCTCATTCTCAAGTGCTAGAAAAATCCTTACTGCAACCATGGGAAAAGAAAGCCCTAACCGCATACTAGAAGATAGCCATAGAAGATTTGAATCCCCCAAAGCCCATGCTCTAAGGAAGAGACTGTAGAAAAAGCCATAGCACTTGGGAGAGGCTTACTAGTGGAAAATAACATCTACAACCTAAGATGCGCATCTATTTGACTTTCTTGAAATAGCAATTGCAGCTACTTCTGTGCGTGGCTATCTTCTCCTATTGATTAACGTCCTTCAAAGAGCGTATTCTATTCCTTCTGTCCGTGGGTGTGGGACTAGTGCAATCATTCCCTTCCTCACAGCTCCTTCTTCTTCTTCATCACCAGGAGTTGATTCAATTGCTAAGAAGGCATTTCCTCCAAGAGTTTTTTCTTTCACAACAACCATGGCATGAGATGCTTATTATAGGAATCATCTTTTTCACTCACCATCAACAGGAAAGGACAGTGTGGCATACTATTATATACGATGAATGTGCAGCTAGGAGAGCAGCTACTTCTGAACTTTCTAACTTCAGCTAGCTGACTGGTTTACTACTGGCTTTCAACCCTTGGACAGCTATCCTTGGCATGCGTGCTACTGGCCCGCCTACTGAACTCCTACTGTCCTGCTACCAAGCATTCTCTCTTTACTCGCCTAAGAAAGATTGCTACAACGACAAAAGGAAAGAGTATATACACCCATAAATCGTAGACCGGAACTGCCCTCGCCTACCTGCACGGACTTCCTTGCCTTACGAAAAGCATTTCAAAAGTTTAATTTTCCCCGTCTTATTGTCCTAAATGACTTTTTCCTTCGCTTCGGCAACGAACATTTCAATCTAAAAAGTTTACCAAACCCCGGGATTTTTGTTTTGGCATACATGCCATTTCTCCCCATAAACTGACATTAAAATCGTCCAAGTTGCATTTTCCCGCGTTTTTTGGCATCAAAAGACAGATATTAGTTATAAAAAATCCCCGATTGGATAAGGCAGAGCGAGGGGAAGAGCATGAAACCATTCTATCACAGACAGGAGCCCGAGCATGTAAGCGCTATGGACAGCTAGCCTTGCACAAGAGACAGGAAAGAGGCTGACTAGGACCGATGGGAGGGAACTGGCTTGCTACCGTTTGACTTACTTGCTTTCCTCCCTGATTGGCTTTCTTGCCTGGAATGACTTCCCGAAGGAAAGGACGACGCGCTTGAAACTCCTAGCTCAACTAGCGCTTCGCGCCTTGGCAGGGTAGAAGGACTAATTCAGTCTATTGGGCCCTAGAGGAGCTATAGACTGACGTTAGTCAGTTTCCCCGCGACTCCTTTGTCTTGGAGGAAGGGAAGATAATGACATTGAAACAACAGCGTATTCTTGGCAAGATCCGATCGGAAATAGCCATAGAAGAATTATAGGAAGGATATATCTTATCAATATTCAAATCGTCTCTTTTTCACAATCGCCGATCGAAAGAGTGCAACCATGGCAAGCAAGACGCGAATAGAGCTGTCTTTCACAACAGGAGAGAAGACTTCATTGAAGTCCACACCCTCTCTCTGACTATAGCCCTTTGCAACCAAGCGTGCGAGGAATTCTTGATTCAAAGGCTACGCTCCTGAGGGCCTTTGAAACTCTCTCAAATAGGGTTCTAGCAGAGACCGCTGAAACTCGTGTTTTAATGCCCGCCGTACTGCTGCATGTAGTAAGGACTTTGCCGGGTGTAATGGAATACATTGATAGAGGCATATGAATATGTTATCCTAATAGTCACGAGATTCATCGCCTCTGTTAGGAATAGCAGGCAATCTCAGATCAGGATAAGGATTCGCAGGCGAGACAGATATTGAATTAACAGAGGAAGGAAGAAGTAAGGCAAGGGAGCTGTTGAGATGGTACGAATGGGTATGTCATCCGTGGATCCATATGCATTGTATAAGAAGGGACATAGAAGGAGCTGCTAGTAGTAGGATGCACAGAGGCACTTTAGTCTCATATTCATGCCCAGAGTAAACTGCTGGTGGTTCAGGAAGTTAATCAGATTCATCCTATAATAAGTAAGAAGATGGTACGAAAGGGATTGATTGGGATTCATCGACATCTGAGATTCATTTTGAAACCAATGGCAGATCTTCCTCAATAGGAACTGAACGCTGGCATGAGGAAAGCTTTGCTACTTCTCAGTGCATGAGGAATGAAAAGCGGAAAGAGCTTATTCGTGAAAAGAAAAGAATGGAGTTCTTTGGACTCTCCCAAGAGCTTATTCTCTTCCGAATTCCTACTCAATGTAGTGCACTCGCTCGTCTTCGGGTGAGGGAAGAGTTCGTCGCTTCCTAACTTGCCGAAGAGACGGTTTTCATTAAAGCAGTAATCATCGAAGGCATACCGATACCGAAAGAGTCAAGGTAAAAAGTCTCCGGGTTAGAGTCACCAAGAAAGCAAGCCGGGAAGGCATAGAGTCGACGCAGTCAAGCAGGAAATCCCGTAATCGACGGCAAAAAGGCATAAAAAAAAGTACAGGCGGAAGGCCAAGAGCCTAGTCGTGCAAAGATCCAAGCAGCGTATTCTGATTCAGGTGCGAAAACCGCTTCTCCTTTGCTGATACGGAGCCGGACCGAAGCAATGAAGAAGGTGAACTCCCAACTAAGCTTGTCCCCAGGTATCGAATCCGAAGAATGCAGTAAGCTACCTTGCTCTCACCCCTCACTGGATATTGAAGCTTCGAAGGCATCGACCGCATCAACTAATCCATTTCCAGTGCTTGGCGGGCCTCTGCTCCAAGGCAATCTCTTCCATCAATAGCTGGCTGGGCATCTCATTGATTCACCATCCCTCGAGGCGAGGGGCAATAAGGAGCCGAAAGCATGCATGGGTCTAGAACCCCCATCCCCCCATCCGATTCAGTGGAAGCTAGAAAGAGTGGTTTGCAAAAGTATCCGACATGTGTAAGGTGTGGTGGTCTCAAGTAGTTTGATCGCTTTGGTTATAGTAAACCGCCGCTTGCCCCTATTCCCAGTAGCGCTACTTGAATGTCATCAAAAATCAAAGCCCATTCCCTCTGTCTGTTGGTTATGTACAGGCACCCTGCTCTGCCTGCCTTATATCAACTTCACACCCACCCTGTGTGAT
>CM017579.2:20916222-20976222 GCA_007844105.2 Rhamnella rubrinervis | reverse complement strand
AAAAAAGAGCTTGCTCCTTCTTTCTAAAAACAGATATACTACAAATCTTACCTGCTCGTTTTCTATCATAAGCCCGCTCTTTAGTTGTTGATGCTGCAAGTCGGAGAAAACACACTCACTATAGTCATAGTTGGTACCAAAAGAAAAGCTGCGGATTCCTTAGTCTCAGCTGCAATAAAGGCTCGGTCTATGAGAAGCAGCATGAATGTGCTCGGTGGTATGTTAGAGAATGGGTCCATCATTTTCTTACTCTGTATTCCTCCTCGCCGATTGTTCCGATACGGGATGTCACTTTGCCAAGGGATGTGGTGGGCACCGGAAGGCAGGTGATCCGTTAGCAGAGCAGCTTCATCAGCGGAGTTCTTAACTTGCGAGGAAAATGTCTAAGCTGAATGTGTTTCTTCGTAAGTTAGGGTTCAGTACTTCAACATCAAGATCAAGAGAATACCATTGCTTGGCAACAACGGCGACCTTCACTTATTTCTTTAACTTATAGACCACAGCCACTGGTGCTTTTGCCCTGGTTCTTTAATAGGCGATTATGATTGTACAGAACATGACACCGTCGCGACCACTGCATCCGAGAAGGAGTCCGCCCAAAGAACCCGATAAGTGAGGAACTAATACAGGAACTGTATAGTCCAAACCAAGGGAGGCGATCCGATCGTCAATCTTCCAAAGTAAACCATACTTTTGGAGAGCAGAGTGGACGTCCTACTTATACGACTTTTTTTTCTCTTTTTTTTCCACTTTTCTGGTGCTATATGCGTAATTACAGGCTCTCTTTATGCCCATGCATGCAGACGCAAAGATGAACAGAACTACCACCAAAAGCGAGACAGGCATTCCACCAAACCAAAGGCGAGTGAGTCTTTCGGCGAGGCGATCAATAGTGAATGCCAACTGATAAGGAGAGGTTTCCTGATCACGCCGGTGATCGTGTTCATCAATTGATCAAAAGTCTTTTCTAGTGGAAGAAGTCCTTTGCCATCTTGTGAGGAGTTCAACAGGATGAGCTTTCTGCTTTCATTTCAGGGAGTTGTTTTTGCTCCTCACCTTGATAACAGAGATCTGGCACTTTCTATATCCAAAAGGTTCTCCCATAGCATTTCACATCCAACCGCGAAACTGCTGGGGGTTAGGAACTGGAACCAGACTGCCAAACATGCTGACTCAAATTCGCTTTGAAGAAAGGAACCAAACCATGGTGCTAGACGGACCCGGCCAAAAGCCGGACTTGGAATTGGCTATACCAACAGGCACGGACTTTCACTATCACCCGTCTAAAGACCTAAATCAGTAGCCTAGCTAGCGCGCCCAACGAATTCCATTTCTCAAACTGGCCTGCTGAATGAACCCGCGAAAAGAGGTAGACTCGGAATTTCTACTTCTACGTTTTTTGCCCCGGTCGTGCCACTTGGAAAAGCTACCCGTGTATTCATGGCACCGACCCGGGGAAACGCGCGACCTAGGAATGCGAACCCTGCTTTAGGTAGGCTGATTTAGCCGATCAAAATAAAGAAAGTCGATCACGAAACTCAACCGGTCACTCCACCGGATAAGGGTAGTTGAGAAGGTAATCCAGGAGTTCCGTCTTCTACGATGTATGCTCTGAAACAGGTTCATACTGGAAGAATGGATGGCGCAGGAGTCTCTCTTCTGAGACTTGGACTGATTAACTCTGTAATCTATACTCTCCAACCTTCCTCGATACCCTAGAGGTCGACTCTTGCCACAAGGAATGTCATCGCTTTTCGGCTGTTCTACGGCAGGATGGAACTTTTCTGTTGACCTAACTTTCCAGTGAGCGGACCCACTCGAAGGAAGGACAAAGAAGGGGGTTGGGGGTGCTTCTATCTAATCTCTAATCCGGGTCTTACCCCTGCTGCTACAAATGGATTGGATGCACGGAACTCACCTAAAAACCCAAACCTGCGTGCAGTCAAACTGCTTTATTCAACTTGGCAAAGACAAAGCATGACCTCTGGAACCAAATCGTTCTTGTCTCTGGATTGCCTCAACTCGAAGCATGAGACCTGTAACCCAGCTTAACCAACTCGGCTGGCACTGGAACTGTGCTGTCGACTCTACAAGGGCACCGCTCCTACCGCACTTCTCGAGCACATCGATGCGAAACCTACGCCTCCTTTTTGTTGATATCCACTAGTTCCATTCTCAACTGTGCCCGCCTAACTCAACTCTCTGATGCGAAGAGAAGACCTCTTGTCTTTTTCCCTTCCTTTTTGGAAATAGATCCGAAAAATCCGGAATCAGCGCATTCGATTACTTTTTTTCTTGTACAACTTTTTCTTGGAATATTCTTTTCTCGTTTGGGCCCTTGACGAATTCCTTGTAGGGTCAGCTTGCCGATCACTCGATTACTACTTCGTTGGCCTGCTCTCCTCTGTTTATCCTTCATCTTTACTTTCTATTTGGCTCTTGGATTGGATATTAAATGTCTCCACCACCTTTCGCTACTTACTATCTTTCTGGGCCCTGCCCTATTAGATTCAAAGGCTTGATTCCTGAACTGACGCACTCCACTACTGAGCTCTACGGAACCTACTGAGACTACTGAACCGACTTCGCCTACTAAAAATCCTTATTTGATTTGGCCCATGGAACTTGACTTCTTGGATTTGAAACAAAACTTCGACTTATTCGCTTTTAACTGAATTCTTTATTTATTTCTTTTTATTCCGTTAGTGTTCGTTTCCCTTTTTATGAATTGACCTCTAGTATTGTTAGCTAACGCTACCCTTCCGTGAGCTATCTCAGACTCCTTTTTTATTTACCTGTCGTCCCCCCTTTTCCAACTCCGTCGTTGGCTTCGCTTGCCTCCAGAACTCTTACCGTACGGCTACCTTGTTCCTCCTTAACTCAGCCTTCTTCTTCGGTGCGGTCTTAAGCTCACGACACCATATGAACTTCTCACTTGCTTCTGAGCCCGGCTAACCCCCTTTGAGCTACTGGTTTGAGTTGAGCTTAACCTTTGAGCGACGTACCATGGAGCTTGCCCCTTGGGCCTGGATATGATCTAGCGCCCCAGAGCTATGGAACAAAGGATTCTCCCAGATCTGTCCCTTTCGAGACCCGCCCCTATTTGTTCTTGTGGGTTCTCTTTGAGATTTCTTTCTCCAGGAACTGACTTCTCGTGCTGAAAAAGAGAATTTCATTGACCTACGGCACGGAACGAAGGCACCGCTGCTAGCTCGCCTTGTCCACGGAACTTACTTCGTCTGGGCGTCATCTTTCCTTTCATTCACTAGTTGAGTACTTCCTCCTGTCAGATAGAAGCTTATCAAAGGGTGCTTCGCTTCCACCGGGAGGATTTCCTTGATTGCTCCTATTCCACTACGGCTATTTGCTCACGGACTCCTATTATTGAGATGGCCGGGTGCGCAAACGAATCACTCCCTTGGAATGCCTCTTTCGAGATTGGAGACTTATGAAATATTAGCTATATCTGCCGACCCCGAAGTGTGACTTTCCTTGATTGATGAATTGCCCTTTCCGAAACCGTACGGTACGCGATCAATTAGTTATTCATCGAAGGTACTGAGGCGGGAAATCTAATATGGGTAAGATGGCGGAATGAAGCAACCTGCGCCAGTGCTTTTATCCCTTTTTTTAGGTAGGGGTAGCCTGAATGCTTAGAAACCGCATTGAATGGACTTGTAGTATCATTACTCATTTCTCGTGATCCCTTCTAACAGGGCTTCGAAATGTGATCAAAGTGCGTTTTCCCGGCTTGTTTTTACCCCATCTTTCATCAATATAGCCCCTTCATTCCCTTTATAACTGGACTCGATCTTTACCGGACTAATGAGATCTCAATTCAACATTGAGCCTTTCCTTTCTTGTTTCTCCTTTCTATGTGGATGGATTGATTGCGGGTTTATCCAACTCGATTCTCAGTTTCTCCTTTGGCTTTCAACAAACACTAGAAAAGTTCGCGGAAAGAAATAATTGGTATTTTAAAAAGGGGGTATGGAAGACTTTTATGAGACTTCTTTAATAGCTCCGGCCAGAGAATAGATTGTTGCATTGAGCAGGGCAGACAGACGGATCTGCTTCGTTGCGGCCCGAAGCTCACGACTGATCTTTCACTCCACCATTGGAACGCAGGACTGACCTTTCGATTTGAACTTATACTTGACTTGACTAGAGCAGTGAATTGACCTCTTCCTTTCCTCAGAGGGGACAGCGCAGAGGTCTTACCGAGGGCACCAACTCCTATGAAACTACTTTTTTTTGTTTTATTGTTTTTCACTTTTTGACTGATTGCTCGCGCCTGCCCGAAAGCTACTTTGCTACCCCTACTCATAGAAGATATTCCTACTTTCAAGAGGACTTACTATTTAAGGTTATACCTACGGGTGCGCTACTCTGGTTCTCCTGTTTCATTCCGTTTCCCCTTAAGCTCACTACGGGCTATCCTATCTATGCTCTCCGCGGGAGAGATAGAAACCATAAACATAGGGACTCCGGTCGATCACCACCTACACTATTGTCCTATATTCCAGTACTGGCATTCCTCAGAGATAGCTAAAAAGAAAGATTAAATCCATGCGGAAGAAACAACTAGAAAAGGATCCGCCGGTGGATCTGCTGGCTTGAATGGTTCTACCTATGGGAATTGGAATTTCTACTTTTGAACTTCATTTATGGGCTAGTTTCGGTGAGTGTGAATTGCCTCCCTCTTTCATACATGAGTCCTTCTCAAATGAGTTTATGCGCTGCCGTTAGATAAGAAATTTCTCATTCACCTGCACCAGGGACAGGGCAAGTATTTCATACTGCGTCCTATTCTTGATATTCTCCTACTTAGAGGGTGCGTACTCCCTTGAACTCCATTATCGGTTCGACCGAGCATAATTACATTATCCCTTCGCTTCGATTCGGCAAGGATCTTTCCTCCCCGAGATCTAATTCCTTATTCACATTTCTTTGACCTCTCGTCCGTTAACTCCTAAGCAAGCTTTCCTATATTCCTTTCCGGTTCGTTCTAGCTCACTCGCACACTGCCGTCATTAGAAATGCCTAGGAATGGATCTTACCCACGGATAAAGGTTGCTTCGTTTCCCGCCGGGGCAGAAACCAAATCTGAGAAAAGTGAGTCAAGTTCCAGTGGGCAATAAGAAACCCATAGTATTACTTCCTTTCTATGAGTTAATTTCTATCTATGAGTGAATGGAAGACTTGCAAAGCTTCCGCCTACGGGCTTGCCCGAGCCCGACGAGGAAACTACTTGAATTACGGATTTGCTTCCAGTAGTGGGGAACAGCTTCTAAGAATCGCGAACAGAGCCTTTGGGAACAGCCTAGCTAATTGATCTTTGGTGGACCGTACCGTTGCCTTTCTACGTCGTACCCTTTACTGAGCTACGGACCTCCTTCACGCCCGCCTTACTTGACTGGCTCGCTGGCCTACGGGAGTCAACTTCTTCTTCTCTGGCGGAACTGCCTTATAGTGTTGAACATGGAATTTCCTTGTAGCAAAGGCGGTAGATACACTCTTTCAAGTCAATCTATTTCATTCCGTCTTGGATCAGTCAATCGAGGAAATTCCTTCAGGGCCTATTTTTAATTAAAGCTAAGAATTCGCATTTCTTTGACCGATGGTACATACATTGGGACGGATACGGATACGGGCTTGAAATGGTGAGGAGACTGATGAAAGAGTCTAGTTGCCCGACCCTACTGAACGGATTCTGCTTTCAACGAGTCCCGTCCTAGTTTTTCTAATCGGAGTGAGATAGACTCTTTCTTTACCTGAGACGAAAGTCGGATTGAATGGGATTCTCTTCTTCTGCCCCACTTTCCTATCCTTCCCCGAGGGGACGGAAGTGCTCGCTGACTTAAGGTCTTACGGACCAAAGCAAGGTTATTACATAAGCGAAAGAGACTTTTTCTCCTTATTTACGAACGAGACTTTCTCTAATGTTTCGCTCATAAAGAAGAGCTCCCATATAGATGTACAAAGGGAATGCAGCCTTATATCCCTTCGAAACCGAGAGCAAGCCCATTACCTCCGCTCCGTACCACCTTGTCTTAGCTTCAAGTTGTTTTAACACCTTCGTTCATTCGCTTGGTTAGATCTTCCTTTCCTATTATTTGATAAATTGTGATCTCATCTGTCTTACAGTGTTTATGAATTGGCACTTTCCTTGGGCTTTTCCTAAAGGGGCAGGGAGAATGGTAATAGTAATCCGCCTACGGGCTAGTTAGACTAGAATAGTTGTCAGCGTGTATGCCCCTGTACTGTCTTGTCTTTATTGAAATATATAGTAAAGTAAGAGTAAGCTTCAATAGATAGCGTAGGTGCCGCCGGCCTTTCTCTTTACTTTCTTTCTGTAACTTTCTTTCATTTCAATAGTAAGTCTCTAGAAGTCAGCGCGGAGATGGCACTTTATCCTTCTTTATTGACTTGGAACTCAGTCTGTGGGCAGTCAAGAAAGTAAGTAATCAAGGAATCGAGTAGTAACCATTTGCAAATAATACAGATAAGACCTCTTCTCTTTTGCCGTGGAACTGGTTTCCGTTGTTCAACCCCTTTTTTCTTGCCTGCTGCAGAGGATACAACTAATGCCGCTGACTCAGACGCAGCGGTAATTATTGATTGATCTAGCTTCGTCGTCTGTTTCCTGATGGTCTTCCCTTCCCCAAGGATGCTATCATAAGCCTAAAGATAAGATAATAGTCAGGCATCGGCCTAGAGAATAGGAGTTGGCAGGGATGCTATCGGTCTGGAACTTAACTACTGGAATGGAACTCTTTTCCCTCTTTATATGAAATATCTTTCACTGTCAATAGTCAGAGTCAGCTTTCTTGCCCATTTGAAGTTGAAGATTTCCGAGCGGAAAAGAAGGTTTTTCTCAATCCATCTTCACTATCTTCCCTTCAAGCAAGGCTGACTTCATTGAATGCTTCAAAGCGGAGTTGAATTGGCGCTTAATAGCCTATAGCAGAGTTGAATTACGGTATCCCCTTCCCTCTAGGCTAACAGAACTCCCTTTCTCGAGGGAGAGAAGAAAGATATGACTGACAGCCAAAGCGTAATGCTTCTTTCATACTGGGATTTCTCCTGCGAATAAGGAATGAGATGAGAGCTAGTACCAATCCAATCAATCTATTCTCTTTCCCAACCCAGGTTCAGAAGCGGAATGGGGCAAGGCCGAGGAACCGCCATCTCTTTTCATTTCGTGGGGTGACGGGTTCCTATACGAGTCTGGAAGGAATCAAAGACTTATGGATGAGGTCTTCGGGAGTTTAGTTCCTGCGATGACCCGTAGCCCTTCTATTTATAGATTCAAGGGCCCGCCAAAGCTTCGGCCTTACCTTTCAAAAAAAGTGAGACACAACATTCGGCTCCTTTTGATCTTATTCACTCTGAGGGGACCCTCTCGTGTATCTACTATGGGTGGTGCTCGTTATTATGTCATATTTGTGGATGACTTTTCACGCTTCACTTGGATTTACTTATTGCACTCTCGATCAGACTTTCTTCAGGTCTACAGGGATTTCTATACCATGATCAGGACACTGTTCTCCAAAAAGATTCCAATTTTTCGTTCGAATTCTGGTGGAGAATAGTAGTCTCGACCCTTCAAAGAGTTGCTTGTTTCTCAAGGCACACTTCCTCAGTTGTCCTGTACTGACACACCTCAGCAAAATGATGGTGTCGCTGAGAGGAAACACCGGCATATTATGGAGACAACTCGTGCCTTACTGCTGTCCTCATCGGTTCCTAAGAAATTCTGGGGGGAGGCAGCCCTCACTTCAGTCTATGTCATAAATCGTATTCCTTCATCTGTTATTGCCGGACTCTCCCCCTTTGAGCGTCTCTATGGGTCTACTCCTTACTATTCTGAACTTCTTGTTTTCCGTTCCACTTGTTTTGTTCTCCTTGCTAAGGTTGAACGAGACAAGTTGTCAAAAAAAAATCTGCAATTTAGGGTTATGGCATTGAACAAAAGGGATATCGATGCTATGACCCAAAAACACAGAAGCTTCGAGTCTCTCGGCATGTCACCTTCTGGGAAAAGATTCCTTTTTATTCTCTCCGTGCGTCTTCTCTTTCAGATCCTGAGTCCTTCCTGTTTCTTGATCCTTTTTAAAATAAAGTAATTCTGTACCAAGTCAGTCTTCTGAACCTACTTTGACGTCTCCCTCTGAGCATTCTGCTGTCATCCCGAGATGCCCCTAACCACTAGATTTGCTCTCTCCTCCGATCCGCTATCCTCCTATTCTAGAATGCCTCTTTCCCATTAGGATTCCCTTCATAACCGGACTTGAGAGATGTGACCTGGGTATGACTACACTAATTAACGGGTTTAAGGTTCAAGGAAAGACTCAGTTTTAGCCGCAAGAAGACTGCTTGATCGGACCTCTCGTTGCTGAAAGACAAGGAGACTCATATGAAGGAAGAATGTTTTGGCCCGCTGTAATATCTTTTGACCTCGGAGGCGTCGCTGCCTCACAAACCAAGGTAGGAAAGTGAACACCAGCAAGTAAATTCCATGCATTCCTTTTCTACTCAACCTGATCAACTGCAGCATTCCCTTTCTCTAATGAACCCTTCGTTACTAAGCCCGCCCGGTCAACATTACCCGCTCCAATCAGTTCCTTCTCTCTCGCCCATGATTGAGAAAGCAATACTAGCAATCCGGATCCTTCCAAACCCAAGTTCCAGAGGCATCTTCCATTCATATCGATTGGCTACCCTTTTCCGAAGCCGAAGCATCCCTCTTTCTTTTACTGGGAGTGTTACTGACAAATCTGCGGTCCATTTGAAGTTTTCTAAAAAAAAAGAAAAAACACAATAAAAAAATTTCTTATAATCGGTCCAGCCATCGCCCCCCCGACATTTCGTAGTTTTCCTTATATCGGAAAACTTGTCTATAAACAGAGCTATCCGTGCCTTTTATTTGTATGTCTGTGAGCTTTTGGAGCAGGGTTTCCAGGGTAAATTCGTTTCCAAGGCGATTCGTCAATCCTTCGGAAAGAATTCTCGTCTGCTGGGAAACCCAGAAGGTGTCCTCGGGATTCAACCCTTGGATCTCCCTTAGAATCGCGAGTTTCAGTTGGATTCTCAACTCTAAATCTTCCTCAAAGAGATCAGAACAACCATTACGGATGTGGTCTCACCGAATGCAATGCTTCAAAACTTTCCTTTTTCTGGTCACTAGAGCGCGTTTGAGCATCGGTTGCGAAGCTTTGGGGACTATAGGTAGGACGACCTGGCCTTCCAGCTCGACCCGGACTAAAGAAAGATCGGTCCGTTAGTGCAGCTGTGTTTGGGGGGCCCCTCTCTTCCTTCAAGGAATAGAGTCTGGCATTTACCTAATTCTACAATGGAGAGAATCGTCTGCTGTGAACAATTGGACTGAAAGCTGACAGCAAGCATTCCTTCCGCTGCTCGAGAATGCCCTGTTTTGAGGTGCAGATGAGGTGGAAGAATCGGTTGTGCACAGTTCCCATGGGGAGGTATAAAAATAGTCAAAGAAAAGTCCTCTCTGATTTCGAAAGACTCATTTTTTCAAAGAATTTCTCATGTGACAAGCACTGATCGACATCTGCAAGGCGCTGCTTCAATCATCCAGATTCCCCGTAGGCAACATCTAGCTATCAAAAGAGAAGCTCTTAGTCCTTAGTACACTATTACACTACCAGCACAGTAAGGAGACATAACCTAAAGGGTGGAGAGAGGGTGAGGGGCCTCTATCTTCAATTCTGTAAGGCAGAGAATGGCCATATAATCGATTTACACTTGATTTTGTGGCCCCATTTTGCAGTAGATGCTATCGATCCTACATTCCCCTAGCTACCAGTGCTATATCTAATACATTCTTTTCTATCCTTGCTTGCTCTACCCTTCCTACTAGGGTAGAGATTCAAACAACAAAGAACCTAGCTACTAGTAATTAATCGCATCTCCTTTCCTTGCTTATCTCTCTTGAGCCCTCTGTCAAGAACTAAAAGCAGAAAGAGCATAACCATATATATAACTGAGAATCGGTTGCCGCTATTCTCTTTCTTGAAAGTGGGATTTTCGATCTCTTTGGTGGTGTCATTATGCACGTTCCAAACCATTGCATCATTCACCAACTATTTGCATCTCAATCATCCATTGATGGCTTCAGTCCACTGACTGGACTCTCCTCCCTATCTTCACCTTCACAGAAGTGGAATCACAATAGCTTCCAAAAGTCGACCAAAAGGGGGCAAAGCCAGAGGCAAGGAAATCCAAAGGGCTCGGAGCCCGATTCTGACTCGGAGCAGGTTGGTCGTAGATCTACGACCAGCCTACATGCGACTAGCAACAAGAGAGGGATAGATAGAAGGGATTCTAAGGCATTCTTTAGTGCTCTAACCCTGTTGCTACATCCAACTACAGGAACTTAAACTGCAACCTCATCCATTTAGGAAAGGCAGGAAATCAAGAACTAAAACCGGAAAGAGGCAGCGGCATTCTACTAGATAGGCATTGAAGCTCTTGGAGTCTAAGACTTCTAACTCGCGTCTTAAGTGATCTTCGACCAACCCTCAGGACAGATCAAAGAGGAACTAGAATAGGGGAAGTAATGAGGATAGCTAAAGGCAAGGATCTCATAGATCAGGGTGGGCATAGAGAGGAAGGAAGGAGCTGCTAAGGCTGTCTTTCAAAAGATTCCTCCCTACTATTTGATCTATATACTATGCACTGAGCTAGCAGCACTCTTAGCTTCCTTGCTAGTGCTAAACCTTGATAAAGGAAGGAAAGCTACATAAAAGTCCCAAAGGAAAGAAGACTGACACTCATCCATTCCGTTCCATCCTTCTCTTTCATAGCTATCACTTGAGAGATAGAATGGCTTCTAATCCATCCTTGCTTTTTCTTAGCCTTAGGAGCAAGGAGTAAAGAAAGAAAGCTTAGGAGAGCTTCCAGTTAGGCAAGGAAGTATAAGGTCAGTCCTAACTGCCCCCCGCCCTTTTCTATTTAATACCAGCAATCCGCTTAGCTACACGGTTGCTCTCCTTCGTCTTCGCTCAGCCGAGCCGATAGTCTCATACGAACTCCTGCTATGAGGATTCAGCATAAACTCGTAAAACCCACAACAGCCATACCGGAATAAACGCAGTCAATGGCTCTAATCGATTATTTACTTCTCTGTTGGATTCAAATCGGAATTGGAAATTGCGTAACGTAATATAATGGCGGTTGGAGCAGTCAGTACAATCGCTGCTTGAGGAAGAACCCCCGTTTTATTGGTTCGATCGGTAATCTTGCAATCCCGGGAGTGAAGAAATCCTTTTCATTTAGTTCTGGTTGGAAACTTATGAAAAACAGGAGAACAAAAACGAGAGAAGGAAAGCAATTGTCGTTCATTGCGGTACGCCGCTTTCTAGGTTCACTTTTGACCGTTTGAATCAGTCTTTTGACTAATGAAAGATAGGTATACTAAAGCACTTCAAAGGGTTCCAAACCGGACTCCATAGGCAACTCTATAACTATCCCTAGTGAACTGGTAATAAAATAAAAGAAGAACTGGGAATGAGATAGGAATGGAATGCATTCAAAGCCGGGAAGATAGATTTACATAAAATGATTTGTGTACGGATGCCCAATAGCCAATCCCGTTGACCGGGAAGGAGAACATATGACCGGACAGGGCAAGCAAGGGGATCATACTAAAGGACGAAAACCGTTAATAGTATAAAGCAGCAGTAAACAAGTACCGGATGGGCACCACATACCTGGAATCTGGGGATGGGCACAGGGATGGAATGGTATACAAGGAAAGAAAGTGACGCTCTAAAATAAATTATGTAAGCGGATGCCCATAAGGAAGGCATTTATTAAAGAAGGGGATGGCACTAAAGAAGCCAACAATTTCATCTTTTATCTCAGAAGGCTTGTCCACCCTAGAACCGGCCTCCTTAACAATAGAGAAAGCTTTCTCCCTTGGCGACTCTTGACTGCCCATAGTTTCTTCCATTCTAGTTTTGAGAGAGGACCCGTGTCACTAAACCAATCAGCTTGGTCAGTTAGGTATGCAGATTTAACCGAAAAAAGACTATCCTGTCGGGTGCCAAAATAAGATTGTCTTCTGCCACGGCTCGGGATAAGTGAACTTCAAAGATGGCTCGGCTTGAGTTGGCATCGGACCGTATAAGAGGCTCTTTCCAGACTCGGTTGCTGTGGTCAATAAGATCAGACACCCTCACATCGTTGGGGGTGTAAGAAAGACCATCACGAGGTTTGGGTCGATAGGTCTCGATGTGGGGTATCCTTCGGTCATTCCACACCTGTATAGACTGCCCATTACGCACAGAAAAGCAGAGGCCTTGGCTAGGAGATCCCTGTTCATTCACAGTAGTGCAGCTGGGTGCATCTTTCTTTCTCCAAACTGCTATACCCATATCCATATATATCTCTTTATATTCTTTATGGAAGATAGTCGGCCCACTTCTAGCCGTTCCAGCGATTATGCCTGTTCTAGCCCTACCATCCACCCCTATCATCATAATATAAAGGGGTACTTTCGAGCTGATCTGTAACGGATCAAAGCGACCGTTAGTCGGGCTGATCTGTGATTGGTCAAGGCGACCGAGAGGACACATACCTCCTCCATATTCCTTAAATAGGCAAGACTCGGATACTGCATCCGAGAAGTATAATAGTTTACTGAACAACTACTTAGATCTTGATTTATTTTGATGCAATGGAATTTGATCATTACTCCAAAAAAAGGCCATCCCATGAGTATACATGACCCCACTACCTGTATAAAGCGTACATCTCTGCTCAGGGAGTAGGTCAAAGCTTTTTATAAGAAAGAATAGTAAAAAGCTGGAATCCGAGAAGACAAGACCCCCTAAGAGCTTCTTGTAAACCAATTATTCGATCTGGAGATCCCAGCAAGGCTGCCGGAGACATCACTAAACCCAGGGGTGTCTCTTGCAAAGAAGAATTAGTAGAGATTTTCCCAGAACCCCAGTCCAGCCTACCCGACTGATATAATCTAGAATCCACTCTCCGCCCTTATTAGTAGTAGGCGAATAGTGACCCTATTTGTATGCGCATTCACACGACGGGCACGTTCCAAGATCTCCCGCAACGAGAACCTAACACATGGTTTATTGATAGTAAGCTGATTAAAAAAATGGATCATAGGTTGGTTGAATATTGAGTTCCGCTTAGGCTACGTGTTCTGTTCACGCGCTACTAAGCCGCACACAGGATCTTAGACGGTCCCCTTTCGGGAACACCTTCTTACTAGTAGGGGCTAAGCCTGATGCTAATATACCGAAAAAAGAAGATATCTATGGTCGATTCTACGAAGAGTAGATTCGACCCTTATGTTATGGCTCGTCTCACGCTTAGTCACTCGCGGGATTCGGATAGGTTAACAGCTTCTGCCTATAGGCCCGTCTTTGCGTTTAGGCGGAATACATTCCTTTCAAAGCCTCAAACTCGTGAGAAAATCATTGATTAAAAGGGCTTATAGAAAGCAAGCTTTCCCTTGGTATGACCTTATTTTCTCCATTTCTTGGTGCAACCTCTCTCTTTTCTTTGGTATAGCGATTCCTATTCTCCATTGAGTGTTTCGTACTTTCTATTTGAATTGAACCCGCACTTGCGACTTTTTCAAAGTGATTGTATTTGGCGGCATAATTGTATTGAAAATTACTTTTTCACTTAAAAGATTGGATTTTAGCCCAGAAGCGGTTAATGCACGAGGAGATAACGGATTTGTGGATCCACGATTTTGCTTTCATTTAAGGATTTCTTGTCATGTCGTCAAAAAGGCATGCATCTCTTTCTTGGTAATAGGTGGAAGTCTTCTTTTTCCGTAACCTGAACGGATTAGTACGGTATTCAACCTAAACAGGAGTGGAATGATAACTGCAATGGAATGTATTCCGTTAAATGAATGAAAGGATTGGGCTTTGAGCCTAAAGAAAGAGAAAGGGAAAAGGCAAGGGGAGAGCTGATCTTCCAGTTCTACAGTAAAAGGGTTCGAGCCGAGCGTCAATCCAATCACAATTCGAAAGCTATGGTCCAAGTCCAGATCTTGCAGTTGGAGCTGCCCAAAGACAGCAGGCAGATTGACTGATCGACCAAAGAGGGAATATGCAAGATTTCAACCAAAAGAAAAAGAAGCGAAAGTTCACTCACGTAACTCGAGATGAGCTAATTCAATCCTTGCGTTGAGGTACGCATGAATTCACTCCCCACTCCAGGAAGTGCGCGACTCAATGTCAACTTCAATTAACGTCGAACCTCGCTCGGAACGAGCAAATTTCTTGCGCCAAGTTATGCCGGAATGAACTCTTACCTGAATTCACTTCCCCATTCCCAAAAGATCTAATTCTTCAGTCTTCCTTGGAGCTTTCGTTTTCCTTCCTTTGAGAAAGTCTAAAGGTCAAGTCATCTTTCGCTTCCTGAAGTGAAGGAAGTGGGCCTTCTCTGATACGGAACAAGTGGGCTCCCGCCCCTAAGCCGATCTCCCCTGGAATTTACCTACAATAGCGTAATTTACTAGCATAAAAGAGATTTTGATAGCCGTATATCGATCAGTATGGAGATATGCTGTACAAGATCTGTTTTGGATCTCTCTGTATAAAAAAATAAGTCTTCGTCCCAGTCTAAAAAAGGGAATACTAATAAAAGATCAAAGATCTCGCTCGCTGTCAAAGCGCATTTTGTGAAGTGTTCTCCTGCCCCTGTCACCTGAGATAAAGTCAACTGGAAACCGTGATCGGAGTCGTGGTTTGAAGATGCTGAGTTGAATAGCCTGAGCCAAGGAAATGTAAATTGGTTACGCAAGCGCAAGCGTCCCACCGTAAGAAAGAAGCGGCTCTTACCCTATCGTCGCTGGAAACTCTCTCTGGTCAATCAAGTCTGCTTCTCAGTCAGCAGCTGGTCACAAAGCAAGAGCATAAGGTTATGGAAGAACTTAGAAGTCGGTGTAGGATTCAAAGGAGCACGTCTTGAAGTGAAGAACCTCCTCCAAGCCAAGCTATCGACATTGAAATCTACATTATCATCAGAGACACTGGCACCCCCTATCACTAAAAGGAAACTCTTGAAGATCTTAGATCTCCCCTCTTTCGACTAGCTTCTAGTTCTTGTCTTTTAGGAGGAGCGGGAAGCTTTTTAAAGAAATTCAAGGCAATTGTCCCATCAACATGTCCAGCTTGTGTTCCGGGTTCCTATTCATAATGACTACTACTAGAGTACTTATATAAAGGAGAGCTTTGTAAAAGCGAACTAAAGCCCTATCTATCACATCCACCACTTGATGAGCCAAGCCTTACACACTCATAAAACACCTATTCAAAAAAAGGCTCGGGCTCGGTCAACAAAGAGGAGTGGTTCACCCACAAAAAGAAAGAAACCCAGTGGATACGATATCCAAGGGTTTGTATCAAGAGGATAACAACAACCTACAAGAATTTTTTAATAATAAAGAAGAAAGAAGAAGGAATAGAAGGGTGATCGTCCCTTTCTTTGAAGTCAGCTAATGAAACCAAATCGTTAATTTACTTTTTAAAGAAAACAAGCCTGTCATATACATATATATGAATAACCCTTTATCACCCTTACTAAAAAAGCGAATTTGGACTATGTCATTAAAATGCTCTTGAAAACTTTCGAATTTGAAAAGAAAGAAACTGATCAAAATCAGAAACTAAGCAGGACTCCGTCAGAGAATGAAAAAGAAAGTGTTGGGAGGAACTGTATCAGCTTGACACATCGACAGGTAGTCAGGTGAGCATTATTTAGTTGCTTCTGTTTAGCTAAGGGATTGGTGGAACTTCTTTTTAGAGTGATTATTGGATGGTATGTTTATGCCCAGTTTCAGGATTTATTTTGTAATCAACAGAATCAAGCTCAGATAAAAGAGGAGAAGATGAAGAGTGACTGTCAGCAAGTAGCAGAGACATCCACTGATCCAACTGGGTTAGGCCGAGAATTTGTGTCGAAACTTGGGCTCTAAGAAGAAGATATAGGAGATGAAAGGAGCTCCGCGCTAGAGCAGTTAAAAGATGTTGCAGGAGAACCGAACCTGCGGGTCAAGATAATAAGGAGGTTGCACGACTCTCTTGGTTGGATATATTTCATGCAGACGAAGAAAGAGGCCTCATTCGGGAAATGGGTTTGGACTCTACCACCAAATGGTTGGCAGTGATACGAGATTCAGTCAGTTTCATCGGGTGCTTGTCCCAGATATGGTATTGAGCCATAAAAGGAAGGCTTGGGAAGGTAAGCTTATGGGGAAAGCTTCTCTCTATACTTTCAGCAACTGAACGGTTGATGCTTTGGCTGAACGCCTACGTCAGCTATGGAAGATGAATGATGACTTTATCTTAATGGAACTCCTTAAATATAGTTGTAAGGCTGGTATAACTTACACATACCAGACTACCGAGATAGAAAGCAGATCTGGATGGGGGCCCTTGAGAATAGAGCAGCATTTGCTTGTATTTCCCTGTAAAATAAAGTGCAATGGAGAAAAAATGGATCTCTAGAGACGGTTGTGCTTTCCAGGGCCCTGGTTTGGATTCATTCGTCTTCTCGGTCTTCCTTTTGAATAGTGGGAGCAGGATTTAATCTTTGCAAGAGTTTCCATTATATTATAACAAAAGAGAAAGGGAGACCAATCAAGCTTGACACCTCCCCCATGAGATAATCACTGATCCGCCGTGGTTTCTTTGCCAAGGTATGTAATGAATTAGATCTGCAGAAGCCCATCTTACCGGGTGTTACGATTGGTGAAGGAAGCAATGCCTTCTGGAAGCGCTTCGAATATGAGGGCCTACCTACAATCTTTTTGTTGTGGTAAGAGAGGCTATGAGCTGTAGGACTGCACTGAGATGCCAGATGAGAGATAGTGGAAAACTAGTGACTCTTTGGGGGCTAGCATGAACAGAGCCTTTGAGAAAGAGAGTATTGCCCCCCTTATAAATGACTCCATAGGGCACCGAGGAGCATGCTGTGGAACCAACCACCACTAGAGATTGGACATATATATAATCTTTCTTCTAAAAAAAAAAAGAGATTATTAAAATAAAAAATCTTTTATTATTCAATAAAAAATGAAAAATTGTTATTTAAATAGCTGCAAGACCAAAACAGGGTGCAAAAAACCGAAAGCTCTTCTTTTAAGTTCCTCCCAGATACATGGCTTACATACCCGGCTCAACATTCTTGGAAAACAATCGAATCGAGGGTCCGGAGGAAAATTTGCCATTCAATCTTGTAAACTAATCGAGACCGAAATTGGAAAAAGAGATACGAACGGAGAGGAATAACCAATCGATGAAGGAACATGAAACCATTCTGTTTCAATAGAGGTACAAGAAACGGTTGGGGGCAATGAAGTAGGTAAAGTGGTTGGATTTTGCGAGCTGTTCCAACCACTGCTGGATGTGATTCCAAGAGCCGAACGAGAATGAATACCACACAGAAGAGTCAAGACCAGGCTCCCTAATAGAATGTTTAACCGATCCATTCCGGATCGACCGAATTGGTACAAAAGTTGTAACATGGGAAAACCACAGAAAACACGACTTATTTGAATAACCCGGTGACCTACCAATTGTAGAAGTAGGATCTTTGGCAAGCAATAAGCACTTAAATAATACAATTCGAGTGTACCATCTTCTTTCTCATTTCGAGGAAAAGGTGCAGGAGGAAAAGGAAACAACGGAGGGATCCGAATCGGACCTAAATGGGAATGACATGAAAAGTCTTTTTCAAAACCTAGCATTAAGGGCGTTACGACGATATACGAGAGGAATGGAGAAAAACTCGTGATTGGTGTGGAGGGGAAGATCTGTTTATGATATAGTTCAAGAAAGAGTCGTCTCATTTCCTTACTTCTTCGTTCTTTCTAATTCATTCACTTCAAGGCTGGTTCTGAACGCCGCGTAACATCATCTTCAACCAACCTCCACCGTACGTACCTTTCGGTGCGGCCACTAAAGAATTGCTTATACACTAAACAGCTGTTTATATACGCTTACTAAAAGACTGACTTTCATTCATTAGGCCAGCGTGAAACTAAGAAAGAGAGATGTGCCTAAAGCGGCATGCAAGCAAACTGTGCACGCTAAGAGAAAAGGAGAGATGTTCGCAATTACTACCACAAGAAAGCCGCTCCCCTACCCCTATCTCTAAAGGGGCCCGTCACTTCGTTCGTACCTTCTTGGCTTAGGCTTCCAACTGAACTTACTTTATGGCCTTGCCGCCCGCCGCTAGCAGAAGCTAAGCGCTTGAAAAGCGCGCTAAGAAACGTTGCTTCTTTCGGCCTTTCTGTGCAACAGTCCACCAGTAGCGGAAGAGAGAGTTACCGTACATACAAGAGTCTTCCAGTTTTTACGTAAGCTTTTTCTTACCAGTCAAGTAGTACAACAGCAGTATCTTACCATATAGCCCGGGTCGCCTTTTGAATTCAGTAAGAAGATAGAAGGAAACTCTTAGATAGATAAGGAGTAGGTGAGTGAGTGAGTCCTCACTGACCTGAGCGATTTCGATCACCTAGCAGGCCTTTTATAGGTAACATCGCCGAAGCGTATCATTTTACTACGAAGGAAGGAACTCGAAGTGAGACGGCACCGTCTTGTCCAACGCAACGATAGTTGGCCCTCTATCATCTTCTATCCGGTAAGACTTGGTAAAAGGGCCCCGACTTTTTTCCAGAATTAGAGTTCGACCGCAGCTGCCCCTTTTTTTGGGGGGGGATCCAGTTCCTTGCCAACTATCGACCCCGATCTCTTTTCATTTTTTTTTGGTATTACCAAACCTAGCCTAGCCTTCCTTCGTCAATCACACTAAAGCGGAGAACCCAACTTTGGCAAGGCCCCCTTAAGGGTTAGGTTAGTCAATCCGGCCCGGGACGCGTTCGTTGATAAAACCGCCGTAGGAATGGAGACCTTTCAATAGAGCGGAGGCGAACTGATCAACGAGAAAGAGGCCCTACTCACTACAAACGAATACACCACAAGATATAACTGCACTCATGCCTCTCCTGCATCAAGTTGACCGACCCCCCACCCCTCCCCCCACACACACGTAGTGATTCTATCAATCATGTACGTAGGTAGGGCCCTCCATTCTGATTGGTATATCATGAAAAAAAAGCCTTTTGCACCGGGCGCACTGCGCTTTCCCTTGCCCAGATGTTCGCCTTTCTAAGTCAAGTAATGGTGACCCGCCGAAGACTGGAGCCTCGTAACATGTTGACGAAGACCTCCGAACTGAGGGTTCGATCAGTAGAGGGGACGACTTTGCCCCCCCGGAAGAAGAATAGCCCCGCTCTCCAGCCGACTGATCCCGTTGATCATATAACAGGGAGGGAACGTGTTACATTAGAGGTGAACGATCAGAGATGTCCTCTAATTACCACGATGAGGCTGGTCCCTCTTTTAGTAGACTAACTAAGCTATGAATATGAATGAAGAACTGAATGCCCGGCTCTTTCTTTCACAGCTAACCCCAAGAAGTTTCTTAATGCTGATACTTTATGTTTCGTCGAGCCCTGGGCTTGTGGTCCTCCTTTGAGTGTGGGTTCAATTGGATAAATCTGTCAAGTCAAGGTCAACGTACGTAGCAGCAAGGATGGTGCATCGCCTATTTCTCGTTCTCGCTCGGGAGCCAAAACGAACACGCCTGCTACCTACTGTACTGGACCTTCGACCAGGCATTCTACCCTTGTCGAATCGAAACCAACCACCACTGTATTGCGCTCGAACTGTTGAGCCGCCGCCGGCCAGCAACTTCCGTACACAGATATAGATTCATTCTTCGTACCTGGTCCAACTTCACAGCCCTTCGCGGGTTGGTCAGAAGTAAGTCTTGTTTGGTAAGACGGAATTGGACAAAGAAAAGAGAGTGCTCGACCGGAACAACGGCCAACAAAGACCGTAATTACATAGATAACAGCTCCTCCCCTTCTCCGTCTTTAAGGCTTTAAGGAAGGCGAACCGTATGGCGGCTGGAAAGAAAGACGACCTCGCCTTCCCGTAGATGGTGTCAGTGAGAGCTACTTTAGTATCCCCCGTTGACCTTCTTTTGTAGATAGAATCTTCAATGAGTGGAAACAAGTAACCTTACTAATAAAGGTGCTTGTTGAGTAAGGCCGGCTTTCGAGCCCAAGCCCCTTGTATAGGTTGGGTGCTTGAGCGCATCTTTCTCATATCGATCCAGGCTTTCCTTGAGTTTTCAATAAGGGGCGCGTTAGCTAGGCCGTTTTCTTGCAGGAGTGCTAACGCGCGCCCTTACGTTTTCTTCGCTTGCTCCGCAGTACGAGCCTCATACAGAGCCGCGCCCCTTTAATATGATGAGAAGAAGAGGGGCCGCCCTCTTTTCCGCACCAATCCTTATTTACTACTATATATATTTTGGGGTGTATAGCTCAGTTGGTAGAGCATTGGGCTTTTAACCTAATGGTCGCAGGTTCAAGTCCTGCTATACCCAAACCTACCTTACACTATACTATTAGTAAGGATGCGTAGTAGCGTTCAAAGAGCACTCTTTGGCCTTTAGACTCGCTTCAGCGACTTCGCCCTTTAAGTGACAAGGGGGGTGAAGTCAGGAGTAGTATAAGAGTGGCTCGGTCATCAATAGGCCTCTCCTTGTTCATTCTATAGGGCGGGGCTGCGGACCGACAATCCAGCAAAAGGGCTTAAAAGCTCCTTTATCAAACCTGCCCCTTTTAATAAGAATAAGGTAAGCAAAGCATCAAAGCCCGGCAAACCCAACCTATACAAAGAGCTCTTTTCGGCCCCTACTCCTAACAAGTGAAAGTTGCTGGCACCCACCATACCTTGCTTCGGGGCCGATCTCTTGTATCTATATATATATATATAATATATATATATAGATATAGATTGAGTTTGTTCCACCACAAATGGATTTCGCCGCATGGATTGGATAGAGTCCCCTGATCTCGACATCCAAGCACGAATCCCTTGAGCGCTTCGGCGGCGGATAGCTGCATGGGCAAAGCACTCTGCTGCGGCAAGCAGCCGATTCTTATTGCATTCACCAAGAGAGTCTTGCTCGCTCCTGAACTCTGCGGCGAGTTCAGCCACCACCTTCGGGCCTGAGCTCTGCTCGAGCGTAGTCAGCCAGCTTCGTTACTTTGCTTAGCTTCCAGCGTTGCAAAGGGATAACCTTTCACTATCTAGGCGCCCTAGAAGGAGGGGCCCCACGGAGTTCTTCCCCGAAGGTCAAGCCGTAGTCCCTGGGAGAAGTGTAAGGAGTTCGGAGGAGGAAAGCTTGACACCTATCGTCAGATAGTCTTTCTTACACCGAGTGGATTGGCGCGGATCGATACCAAGCACAAGCTGCTATGAAATTGGAAGGGAAAGCAAGCGCGGGAACCAACAACAAGAAAGAAGTCCATACTGGTAACAACCAACCAGACAGTTGCCGTACCAGAGTGAGACGGAGAAACAAGCTACGGCTCGACAGGGACCTATTTGAATAAGCTGGTAGGCTAACCAGTCGGAATGAATAGGATCAATCTAAGGCAGTGAATGAGGCATTTTTTGTGTAGGGCGTAAGCTCCGGTTTGAGAGCGTGTTCCTGCAAGACAATAAAAAGAAATGAAATGAGCCCGTGGCGTGATATGCAAGTGACATATGCTACGATCACAACAGCTTCCCTCGGTATTGTTGTCATTCTCTTGTCAAGATCGGAATCCCGAGAAACAATAACTGGAGCAGACGACTGACTAAGTAAAAAAAGAACGTCTTACTAACTTCGCTACCTTGCGCTTACAAGCAAGCCAGCCCATGATGCCTCTGAGAGGCAGGCGGCTTTGAACAAACATGCTATTCATCCGATTTGTTGTGAGTTGGAGTCGATGGATATGAATGTGGTTTTCGCCACGGAACGGAGGTCAACATGGATATGACATTTGATTTATGAGTTGAGTTAGAGCTACCTTGAAACTCAACCTTTCGCGAGATAGGAGACGAGGCAAGCACAAGTCGGTAAGCTGCTTTCGGGCTATAATCAATAGCGGGTGCAGAAGACATGACTTTTCTTATAAGAGATCCTAGGTACGTATTTTGGTTCAGATCAGGTTCCGATCTGGAAAGTGACCGAGATTAGACAGGTGGGACCTAGACGACCTACCTAATAGTGGTTTTACCCCCAGGAGGGGGAAGTTCTCAATAAAGAAGCCAAGCCTCATCACTCACCAGCTTCCTCATTTCCGGCTCATCAACCTTAACAACTAGCTCGCCTCTGATGACTAAACGCCCAGACTTTTCGTGACTAGCCGTTTGCCCTAGGGGCTTTGCTATTATTAAAGGCCCCCAACCTAAACTGACGATTGCTTTTAACCTGCATTACATAATCGTCATGCCAGTTTTCGTGCTTGTCCATTTATATAGTACAAGAAAGACCCATTATGATAGGTAAATTAAATGAGAGGAGTCTGATTCAATTAACCGACCTAACTCAACGGCAACAGGAAATCATCTCATGATTTAATAACTGCTTGCTTTGACTTCTGCACGGAAGGACACCTGAGACCCCCCTCTCAGTTCATATGTGAGAGGACAATAAGACGGGGACTCCGATGTCGCTACAGGTGGAGCACTCTCTTTTCTTTGTCCGTCTCTTACCAAGCTGAAAAAGGCGATGGAACCTACTGTACGGTGATCCATTGTGCCACGTCTCAAGTAAAGAGCTCATTTTGTTGGTGATCCATGCTTTACGTCTTATTTCGAGCTCATAAGTATATGATTCAGAGCAGGCCTGTCAAAGGCGTTGTTGATCATGGGCGTCACAACAAACAAAACAGAGGGGGGATTGGGCCACGGTAGAAAGATTTTCTTACACTATAATAGTTGGTTTTTTCGGCCAAACACCTTTCGTTTTCGAAACACTCTGATCTTTCACTTGAAGAAAGACCTGTAGTAGTAAATTCTCGGACAAATCACTATTCATATTCACTCACATTAATAGACCACTGCTTTTAAAGATATCCTTTCCTTTCAAGGGATTAGGGATTCACGTGGTGGAGTCCCCGGCTACTAGCTAAGTGCTCTTTTCCGTCGTATCAAAATGGAGAGTCTAGTACGAGACTTTCCCTATTCATAAGTACAAGCAAAACAAAAGAAAGCACTCGTAGCTAAAAGGCATCTCTTCTAGGCTATCTTTGTGAGGCACGACCGACGTGGCCTGGGCTGATGGATTAGTTGGTTCATCGTTAACCCCGTATAGAATAAAATCAATAGTGCCTTTTGATGGTTCCCGTGGATGTAGCAGTATATATAAGGAAGGGTATGGGCCTGTTTATGGGCCTGGTGGGGAATGGTCGCTAATGATGTGAGCGAGACTGCCCTTTACGTTAATACCTACCCTACGTGAAAATCAGCCTTTGGTATATAAAGTGTTCTCTGCTCAAAGGTCAGTGCCCCGGGAGGGCTCATCACTAAGGGAGCTAGGCTCTTAATAAGACAACTATGCACTTGCATATAGAGACTTGCTTCTTTATAGAGGAAGCAGGAACTAAGCCCCTCAATAATCGTTTGGGAGGATGCTAAGGGAATGATGTCGTGTTTGTTATCTGCATTGGCAGTTGTTAGAGTTCCTCATTGGCCGTCGGAGAGTCCCGTGATAAAAGAAGGTTCCGGGTGATACCTTTTGGTCGCCTTTTGATTGGAATGGACTACTTCCCTCTTTCCAACTTCGCTTGTTTTGGGCTTGTTCGTCCGCTTCTTTAATTCTAAATCAGATACGCAGATTTTCCTCTTGTTATTCTTCAATTTAGAGCACCGGCTCCTAAGCCTCAGATCTATGTCCTCGGCCTCGTACGCTGCTTTGATAGACTGAACCTTCTTTAGCACACCTCGCCCTTATTGACTTAAGGGATCCTTAGACCCAGACCCCCACGACTATTAATAAAGCACTGCTCTTTCCTCACATCTACCTAACCAATAACGACTACCCTTAACTAAATCAAGAACGGGTTGGAAAAGATAATAAAAGGTAAGATAGGCCCTCCCGTCCCATTCTATTTCCTAAGATCCGTCATTTATCCGTCGTGGTTCGGAGTCTCGTACTAGCCCCGACCTATTGTTGTAAGGCGGATGGAAAATTGCCTTCTTAATGAGCTCTCTCGTTTGACTTTCTCGGTAGAGCATTTCTTGCTAGATCGGATTGAGAGTGACTTCTTCCGCTGTCTACCTTTTCAAACTCATTTAATCGGTGTTGACATTTTCTTCATCTCAGCCAGTGTAAGCTTGGTCCGCACAGGCTACATCTTGGCACGTCGAGTAAAGGTAAGAAAGAAGAGCGGAAATGGCACCTCTGAAACGAAACGGAATGAGCAGTCAAAGCCCTTGACTTGATTCGCAATAAACCACTCTGTTAAGGCAGAGGGGGTTTCAGGGGAAGACAAGAGCCATAGTAGTCTGGGCATAGCAATCAAGAGGAAAGGCTAGCCCACAGGGTGAGATATTCCACACGTGCAAGTCCAGAAAATCCCTCTTTCTCATCAACAACCACAGTGGAAGGCCGAAAGAAGCCAAGGATACGAGACGCCTATTAAGTAAAAGTCCGGTAATGCAAGAGAAGGTATTCGGGGGGAGGGGAACTCTGTCAAAAAGAGCAGAAGAGAGAAGAAGAATGGCAAGAAGTGAAGAAGGGCAATGCCGCCCCTTGAACTGCAGTGACAAGGGGGGCCAAGCAAGCCAAACTAAACTCAAGAGTGGATAAGTCCATAAGAGGCGGAGCCAAGAAATGAAGGTACACGAGAGTGCCGTACAACGAAGATCCCAGAAGAGAGCAATGGGTGAATGATATCTCTATTGATGATCGAAAACGATATCGAGAAAAATGGCTACGAGCATGGTATGAAGGATACATACACAAGAGAGCCTTTTTTTACTGACGTGACAGCCAGGAGACCTCAGCCGCAGCACGACAACAGTCAGAATGGATAGTCACTGAAGGAAGGATAACTGACTATCCAATCTTCCTCCCACGCAGCCATACAGAGAAGTCACTGCCGTCCCTGTAGTCAGATCTACCTACCGGGAACTCCGACAAAGAACCGGTCATCAAAAATCCAGAATGGACCAGTTCAGCACCGGAGGCAGTAGATTCCAGGCTCAAAGTCCAAAGATCGCCTTCAAAGGCAAATCTGTAGAAGACCAGCCAGAGAAGTCAGAAAAGACTGACTCATAAGATCAATTGACGATTCTGATGGACGAAAGACTTTGCTTTGTATAGGCGCCACTCATACTGAAAAACAGAAGAAGTCTCTTCCACAAAAGGTGTTCGAAAACCAGAAGCCTGTGGCAGACTTCGCTGATAAACCTCTTCACGATTGCAGAGAGAACACTATTGAAAAATCTCATTGCGAGAAATTTACTTTTAAATAGGAACTCGCCTAGCCTATATGAATGGATTCCGAGATGAACCCTTGAGAAGGAATTTTTGCGTGTCTTAGGGCCTTAAAAAAAGAGGTTTTTTGCATCAAGAGGCTGCGAGGAAATAAGTAACATAGTGAATGAGGAAGGGGTATGCATCTTATCATCTTCTATTCTAGAATAAGAAACGAAAGAGAAAGGCTGCACATGAATCTGACTCTAGAAATGCCTGTGGAATGTCCATCATCGAGAAGAAGTCGATTCGCTGAAGCATAAAAGAGAAGGAAGAAGAGATCTTATTAGTTTAGTTAACCCTTGGGCCAGCCCTTAGCATCTCAAGAATGCGCTCTTCTCAAGTGAATCCAAATAGGTGTGTGTTGGTTTGCGCAATGGAAGAAGAAGGGGTTGCGCACGAAGAAAACGATCTTTAGCAGACGGAATCGAGCAGACATGATCAATAATGAAAAAGAGGACAAGGGATGCTTGTTCGACCTTCGGGATAAACGCTCTTTGAATGGGTTCTTTGACAGATTGCCTTGCCGCCGTTGCGCCCCTTGCCTTTCTTACTGGATTTCCAGTTGATGGGGAAGGCTTGGCAAAGAAGCTTGTGTCGGAAGAGAAGTGGAAAACTAAGCTGTTCGGGCTTAACCTGAACCTGATTGCCCTAGTAGGAGTCAGAATAAGGTTGAGGCTTGAAGACAAGCAACTGACATCTCGGATCTTGCCATTGCCAGGAGCATGGATGCCGAGAATGCCCTCAGTCTATGTCTGTCTATATAGGCTTTAAGGAAAAAGGCAAGTAAGCCAAAAATAAAGGCTTTTAAGGACCTTCGACTTCTTATAAATAAGCTAATAACGGATCTTTTGCGTCTTTCGAGATAGATGCGAAGAGAAGTAAGAAGGTTTACTATTGGGATAACGAAGATATGACCATATTTAAGATCTTTTTTCAACAGAGACGAGATCGGATAGCAGAATAGAGAGAAGGATTTGCTGCTTTCTTAAAATGATAGAGAGTCAGGAGAGGGTCTATGTTAATAGAGCTCTTTAGATAGGGAGAGGAAAGACGTAACTAGACCGCAGAAAGAATAGAATCTTTTACCGCTACATCAGCTGGAGAAGAACACTCTGCAAAGGAGATTCCTATCCTTTCTCTAGTTGAAGACTAATCTGGATATTCCCGAAGATGCTTGACTTCGAGTTCTTGGAGTGACAGCTTTGTAAACAAGGGTCCCTTACTCTATTACTTTTCAACTTCATTGATCTGAAAGAAGTGACAGAAGAAAGCTACGGGCATATACCCCCGCCCCGGGGGAACAAGTGCCACCTCAACAGCTATATTCTAAATCGTTAAGCCTCGCAACCCTTTCCTTTGTATCGGACCTTTCCCGCTTTCCTTCCTTGGCTAGCTCAAAAAGGCTTTTTCCACTTTGCTTTGTTCATACAAGAAGTCATAAAGAAGTGACAATTAAGATTCATAAGACTTCCCGCTCGGAAGAACTGGCTTTTCAACTGAAAGGAGGTGGAAGCTCTACTAAGACGGAGATGGAAAGGAGGGCACTTAGCTCGGCGCTAGGTAGTTAGGAGCGAAGGTAGTACGAGGCAGAGCCAAGACTAAGAGAGGATGGAACCATCAATACGTCAAGGAGAGAGTTTCACTCTTGCCAGGTGGGGAAGCTTTACTTTGACTTCGGGAATCAGATTGATAGCTTTTTTAATGGGGTGAGGCTAACGGTTCCGATAGAAAGCGATGCCTACTAGACTGGCTCGAATAAGCCTTTAAAGAGTCTCATAGCTTCTTCACCTAGCAAAAGCAGAAGTAAGAGACGCAAGGAAAGAAAAAAGCTTGTCCGAGGCAAAGAAAGCCTAAACCTTCACTAGATAGAGTTGGAGCTTTCTTTTGAGTTGCATCTAGTTCAGTAGGTGCCCTGATAGTCGTGAAAGTCAAGCTGCTTCCTTCTCTCCTTGCAGTCGAGCCTATAGCCTATTACTAACCTTGTTAATCCTTAGAGAATGAATGCAAGGTTTACTCTTCAGTCTTCGGCAGGAGGAGAAGTGGATTCCCTTCCAAAGAACAAGGAATCCTTGATGCTTCTCAAATGTCTTGAAGAATGCTCTCCTTGCTGTGAGGTAAATGTGAGGGAAAGAAAGAAGTGAAGGGCTAAGTCAGTTCACAGTGAAACTCCGAGAGGGGAGTCTTAATTCCACTCCGATCCTAGTTAGCCGAGTATCTTGAAAGCAATCTACCTTTAGCTAATAGCTAGATTAGTTCTCCCCAATACGGATTAGTTGGTCGAGCACCTTGTCCCCTATTCCTTCGATCGGAACTGGCAACTTAACGTGTTCCCCCCTTCCCTCTCCGTCTTCGTTTGTAGAGTAATCTTCCCTCCCATACTCGAGTAAGTACCTCAAAAACCTTTAAGTAGAGTGAGTTCCCTTGGGAAAGCTACCTTATGTTGGGGATCCTTCCTCTGTTGAGCTAGGAACCTACCCACTTTGTAAAGCTTCTCCAGATTCCGTTATTAAACCCGCCGCTCCTAATACTACGACAAGGCTAGCTTATGGCTCGCTACCGTGGCTCTAGTAGTCCATCTTATTTAAAATTCCTCTTTATTTTAGTTGATTGAAATTCGAAGAAGAATGTTGATGGTGCGTTGGAAGGGACGAAAGGAGCTAGTGAGCAATGACCTTAAAGGGGAATAGGCTTGCTTCTTCCTAGCGATCGGGTGGTCCTCCCTCTTCCTGTTCACCACCAGTTCGCCCACTGCTGCTTTCATAGATGTCGTGCGAGGGGACAGAGCTAATGGATGCCTATTCCGTTCTCCTGCGGAAGCTCCTGCTCCAGCAGCTAAAAAGAGTTCAAACGGACAGAAGAGAGTACGAAGGAGAAGTTCATACCATGACGAATCCCGAGTCCACGATAAAGACTAGCCTGTCAGCAAGCAATCAATTGGTCTTTGGCTTTCGATTCTTCTTTGGCCTATGAATCAGACTTTTTTTTAGAAACCGGAGGTGTGGAACGAGACCAAGCTACGAATATAGTTACTGATTTCAGTGCCGGTGGTTCAGACTCACTTTTTTTATTATGGTTCCGATTCAACGACTACCTCATAGTTGAACGAGGGGAATGGGTAAAAAGACAGACGGATGGCTCGCGATTGATAGCTGACTGGCCTTAGCCTATGAAGATTGATAGCAGCGCTTTCCTACTATGTGAATTTATTGCTTTCCTTCAGTTCTGAGCCAAGGGGAGACCGACGCCATGGCCATCAGGGTTGGACTACTCCAAGCATTGCCCGTTCCACAGATATCCGGGGCATGATCTTGAGTCTTGCTACACACTCAGGGATGTAATCTATGATCTGAACGATCAGAACCGCCTGGACTGGAACGAGATCGATGCCATCTTCGGGTCAAGACCAAGGAATCTTGAAAGATCCTCTGTCAGATCACACGGCGTCAGCATCTACATCACAGGGTGCACCCACCAAGGTCAGCAATAGGTTCTGAATCAATCCACACATCATACCACAACCGAGCTGAATTACCGTCACCAATAACCCATCTAGAACCAAGCTGGATAAAAGGAGCCAGCAAGCGTAGTTTTCTCCAGATGCAAGAACCTTCCCTCGGAAGATGCGGGTACCAGATCGGATGTCTTCTAAAATAACGGTTCTTCACCCAACACGCTCACGGAGAAGAGCCTGTTTGGGCTCGCCAGGCCCGCTTTAGTAAGCAGGCGTCGTTGAGATCTTGCAGCTTTCTCAATCCTCCCCCAGCAAGAAAACGGCTGCAGCAAGAAATCCGTTTCGCGTTAGAGTGCGCAACGGATTTCGCGCGTTGGCGCGCTCAGGAGTTTCTTCTTGCTTTCGCGCGCAGCGCTCAGGGAGTTGCTTCTTCCCTCGTCGAGCCTTCTTCGATGAAGCGCCGGATCTGATCCTCGAATTGCCACAGCTCGTCCGCTCGTTCCCATGATGCTTCTCGTTCGGGAAGTCCCCTCCATTTCAAAAAGTACTCCTTATATGCTGGGACGCCCCGTCGACTCGTCATGCGTTCCGCTAGTATGCACTCCACGTCTTTGTCAAAAGATGCCATCATCGTTGCCGGTGCACGCCGCGAAACGCCTCTCGCTGGGTCTTCCATGTCCTCATGATAAGGCTTCAAACAAGAACCATGGAAGACTGGATGGATCTTCAGCCAGGCAGGGAGCTGAAGTCGGTAGGACACCTTGCCTACCTTCTTTACTACCGGAAAAGGACCCTCATATCGTCGTACTAGCCCCTTGTGCACTTTGCGAAACACTTTGAACTGATGGGGTAGTACCTTCACCATGACTTTGTCCCCTTCCTTGAACTTCAAAGGTTGCCTCTTCTCATCGGCCCATTTCTTCATTCTTTTGGCGGTAGGTGGGCTAAGGACCAAGAATGCCCTTGCGATGTCGGTTCGCTCCTGCCAATCTCTAGCAAACCGATACGCCGTCGGACTACTCCCCGTGTAGCCCCTTGCTATGGTGTGAGGTGCCAAAGGTTGTTGCCCCGTTGCTAGCTCGAACGGACTATGCCCCGACGCCTCACTTCTTTGCAAGTTATAGCAAAACAGTGCCACATCCAGAAGTCGGACCCAATCCTTCTGGTTGGCACTGACGAAGTGCCTCAAGTACTCCTCCAGCAAGGCATTGACGCGCTCGGTCTGGCCGTCTGTCTGTGGATGGAAGCTCGTAGAGAAGTGCAACTCTGACCCCAAGAGCTTGAAGACTTCCGTCCAAAACCGCCCCATGAAGCGAGGATCCCTATCGCTCACGAGAGTTTCTGGAATCCCAAAATATTTCACCACGTGCTGAACAAATAGTCTTATATGACTGACCAAAGTGATCTCTCAGGCCACCTTTGAACTGTTTTACCGCATGAAACCACTCACACGGTCTCATCCAAGAGCACACTGAACCACGTCTACACTAGAACGCACTACAAACTCCAGAAGGGGTAGTGGAGCCTCACGTTGTCTTATAAGGTCATAAGACCTAAACATCCAACCGTACTTGAAGAACTTATGCAGTTGGTCTTTCCGATCAGGACGAAAGACAAAAGCTGGAGGGTCTAGCAAGTCAGACGCAGTCATCGAGTAATCCGTACAAGCTCTTACGAACCACATTTCATACTCAAGCATGGCTTCAAGCCAATGGCGAACCATAGACTGCTCAAGTAAGAGAAGCGTGTCTTCATCTAACTTAGACTGAAGATCGCTACACAGACGGGTAGCAAAATCCCAATCGGGACGACACGATTCCAATAACATACCGCGAATCATACCCATTTGATAAGGGTAGGCTAAGAAACCTTACGGATATCCTAGCCAAAATTCAAACGGCATGGGTCTTATACCACTAGGAGAGAAGGCTACCAGGACATGGCGAAACCAATGTCTTGAGTAGTAAGGAGAAATGTTCTCCGGGCGAGAAGAATACCTTCTATAGCCCGCCCCCCGAAGTCTAAGAGAGACTTGCAGAGAGCGGACTCCTACTGACTTACACACTGGCATCCATGCAACAGCATGACGTGCCGCACGAAGCATTTTCACACTAACGGGCGACAAATCACGGTCGCATATACGAAAACGCTTAGCGAATTCGCAGCCACCAATGTCCGATATCAAAGACTTCGGTAAAGAAATCTTGACACCAAGTGCGTTAATCACACTTTGATAGACATCAGCCACACGTGGATCCGCAATGACGATCTCGTCACCGAGGAGAGCATACTTACGGAATACCCGAGAAGGGTATACTTTATCCGCACAATACCATAGAACAAAATGATGGCATAGTGCGAAGAGAGGCCAAGAAGACAGAAAACCCAAGGGTTGTCCAGTTGCAAAACGTACAAGCCGAGAAAACGAAGGGGATGAACGAGCAGAACCAGGGCAACTAAAGCAGTTTGTCCCCAGCCCACACGCCACCCACGCAAACGCAGTTCGTTTGTTAAATAAGCAGCTTTCAATCATTACACCCTGAATCGCTAATGGAAAGCGATCCTTAGCCGAGGATAGATCGAAGGAGCGCAACTTTCGCTCTTTTCTTCACCTATCCAAGGGACGCACCTGATCAAATGTACTATCCATCGGTATTAACCTCAAGACAGACATACACCAATCCTGCGCAGGACGTAAGAGAGCTTGCTTAACAGCATTTGGGATTGCGAAAATCCTCGTTTTCCCAGCACCTTCTGCCTTAAAGGCCAATCGGCCAGGGGCGAAATACATCATTAATTCATCGTCCGAAACATGGACACCTTCAATCATTGACTGACACACCTTATAGTATAGGCATGGCACATCAATTCATGAAGAGAACGCTCAGCCTGACAAAAGATAGAATCCAAGTTCTCTTCTGGTCTATTGACCATGGAAAACTATCCTCATCAGGGAGTGGTTCCCCTCGCATTGGGAACACAACCCGTTTAGGAGCGAAGAAAGAGTACACAGGTTCTATGTACCGATATGCCCATTCACGAAGATCATGTTTGAAAGGCCAAAGACGACCGTACGAAACCGCAGGATTGCGGGACGTAGGTACAAGAGGCAAGCTTTATCCCGTAGCGATAAGGAAAATACATCCCAAATCGCCCGGTAGAACGGAGAAGAACCATTAATAGAAGGATTATACGGGTTCTTCTGAGTCCTAACGGAGGACGCAGTCCACATGGGTACCCACCGAAACCCGAGATTTATAGGAATCTCGAAGCAACGAGGGATATACCTCTCGGCAAGCCTGACACACATACTACGGAACTCAACTAAGATAAAAGTTCAGTAGGCATAGAAGACGGAGGATAAACTATTTACGTATATTGAGAGTTCTGTCTCTTAGAAAACATTATTAGCTTACTAAGAGAGAAAACAGATAGGTAGAATTTCACTAACCTATCAGCTCCATCATCCTTACGGACTATCATTCTTCTATGGAATGCAGGAATGCATCTCGGAAGACCAGTTCGTGTCAAGCTTACGGGAAAGGGGATTGCAGCCGTACGCTCAAACGAGCCACTGTAATACCTTTGTAGGCACACAGCACAACATTTAAGGTACAAGGCGGTGTTTAACCATCCAGCCTTACGCCTGAAAGCATGAAGCCACCTGGCAAATAAGTATACCGCTATACAGCGCTCCTTAGATAAGAACAAAGAGTCTCGCTGTCTCTTCTGCCGTACAATCTGTTGGCGCCGCGATGAATGTAGCATATTTAGAGAATCGGTCCACCACTACTATGATGGAACCCAACTCTCCCACCTTAGGCAATGCCGAGATGAAGTCCATTGAGATGCTTGCCCAAGGCCTCTCCGGGACTGGTAAGGGTTTTAGCAAACCCCCTTGCCTCTTCCGCTCCACCTTGTCTTGTTGACACACAAGACAAGTCCTTACATACTCATCAACGTCATCACGCATGTGCGGCCAGTAGTATGCTGCTTCGAGGAGAGCCAACGTCCGTTGTTGGCCTGGGTGACCAGCCCATCGAGTATCATGGCACTTCTTCAATAGCTCCTTTCTAAAGTTGTTACACTTGGGCACATAGAGCCTTTCTCCCTTAGCCATTAGAAGACCATCCTTTACCCATAACTTTCTGGTCTTCCCTTCTCGTGCTAAGTCCATTAGGCCCTTGGCTATGGGATCCTTATCAAGTCCCTCTCATATACGATCGGGCACGCTCACTTTGAGTTGGCTCACAGCGGCTACCTCCTCAAGCTTAAGTGAGGCCAACTCCGCCTTCCTACTTAGCGCGTCGGCCACCAGGTTGGTCCAGCCAGGCTGGTACTCTAGCACCATGTCAAAGTCCGCCAATCAGTCCTGCCAGCGCGCTTGCTTAGGGTAGGGCTCAACTTCTTCTGTGACTGGAAATAGCTTGTGGCTCCATTATCCGTCTTGACCACGCACGAACCTTGAGCCCAACAGGTAGTGACGCCACGTCCTTAGACAATGAACTACCGCAGTCATCTCCTTCTCTTGGACGGTATAGCGTCGCTCCGTCTCGTTCAGCTTACGGCTCTCGTAAGCTATGGGATGCCCCCCCTGCATGAGCACCCCGCCAATAGCGAAGTCGGATGCGTCAGTCCGCACTTCGAATGGCTTTGTATGATCGGGTAGAGCCAAGACCGGCTCCTCCATTACCCCCCTCTTCAAATCGTCGAATGCCCTCTGACATTCGTCTGTCCAACGCCACTCACGATCCTTCTTCAACAGATCCGTAAGTGGAGCCGCCCGCCCGGAATATCCTTTCTTTTTTGAACCGCCGATAATAGTTAACGAGGCCAAGGAATGATCTCAACTCGGCTACCTCCCCACCCCCTTTTTCCCTCTAAAGCCCTTCGCTCTACTCATTTTAGCATTTCTAATCAGACCTGGCTGAACTGGGAACGAGATAGATCAAAGGGTCGTTCATTAGCCCTACTAGTAAAGCACAGGAAAAAGAGGGATGGATTTCGACCTTGCTTTTGTAAGGCTAGCTTTTGACTTATAGGGCGCTTAGGCTTAGTTCATCAAACAAGTGCGCCAAAAGTGGGAGGTGGTATCGTATTATCTTATAATAGGAGCACACCCGCTTTTAGCTCGTAGTTCCTCTCTTGTTAGTGTACTCGTGGTACTCGGTAGTGCGCTTACGGCGTGCTCGCACCTGTACTAGACCAAGGCGTAGGGCCTTGCTGCAGCAATGGAAACAAGGAGACGAACCGTGGTAATCTTAGCAACAGGGCTGAACGTCTCCTCATAATCCTGCCCATATTTAAGAGTGAACCTCTTTGCCACTAAGCGAGCACCGGACCCCTCCTGTCAACCCCTTTAGAAAAGCCTGATTTTGATTCGCAAGTCTTAGAGATGGGCCCGCCCAACACTTTCTTCTTATTCATTATCCATCCCATTGGAATGTGTGTCCTTTTTTTTAAATCCAATGTTTACCAATGAGAATTCATATAGTCAAAGACGCTGTTAGTCACAGAGCCTTAGACCCGATCCGCTGTAACTAACAGCGCTCTTTCTGGAACACATAACTCCGCCCCCCAGGGGGTCCTAATTAGATCTAAATTGGCTTAATTTTAAGACTCCCTGATCGAAAGGCATTTTCCTAAAAAAATTCCAACATCTAAAAAGATGATTTTGACCCAAAAAAGCAAGAACTTTGATTCATCATCTAGTTCTAGGTTCAGAGAGACATTCTTTTCCCTATTGAAAAACCACTACAAGCCACTCATTTTTAGCTCGGAGTGGCTAATTTCATTGAGTTTAAACACTTAAAAAATAAACTTTTGATTGATTGGAAGAGAGAGATTACATTTCTAGTGAACCCAAGGAAGGAATGTAATCGAAGAGGCCAGCGTAAAAGCACAGAAAGGGGAGCAACTTGTCCACAAGCTTGATGTTCAAATAGTGGTCTTTTTTCCTAGTAGCTAGTTTTGAGTTCCCCTAGTTCAGCTACTCGAGGGCAAATCAATGTTCATAAGTGGAGGAAGAAAGCTAGGCTTCGTCTCTGTCTAAGGCAGGCAGGTGAATCCGTTACTTCAAATAGAATAGAGGTAGCTCACTTCTGTGTTCAAGTGAAAGAAATAGAGGTTGATAAATCCCTCCATCCGATCCCTATCTTTTATGCCGATCTCAGCAAGCAGTTCCGGAAAACAAAGGAGTGCAGGTTTTAAGACAGGGTTGCCTGCCACGGGGCCCCTTTGAAACCAACTAAGTCAAGCTCAATTACACAAAGCTAAAGGAAAAGTTATCAAAAGAATAAGGATCCTGTTAGTGTTCAGTGAGCTCGAGATAGCTGCCTGACGAGAGGAGAGGACACCCGGTGAAGTCTTTTTTTGGCCCCAGCCCCCCGTTACACCAAAGCAAAGCACACCACACCTGAAAAAACTGTACTATAGCTTAGACCCGATTTGGTGAAATAAAAAAATCTCGTAAGAGAACAGACACCGGAGAAGGCGGAATAAATAGAAAAAGCTGACTGAGTGTTGTGTTCATTAATGCCCAAAGACTCCCATGCCTTTCTTGGTTGGACCAACCCAACCGGCGATTTCCGACAAGTCTTTCTTCATTTTTAGAGCAAGAAGCGGAACTACAGGGATTAAATTAAAAGTGTTTCTTACGATTACGCCCAACAGCCCACTGGAGCAATTTGCCATTCTCCCATTGATTCCTATGAATATAGGAAACTTGTATTTCTCATTCACAAATCCATCTTTGTTTATGCTGCTAACTCTCAGTTTGGTCCTACTTCTGGTTCATTTTGTTACTAAAAACGGAGGAGGAAACTCAGTACCAAATGCTTGGCAATCCTCGGTAGAGCTTATTTATGATTTCGTGCCGAACCTGGTAAACGAACAAATAGGTGGTCTTTCCGGAAATGTTAAACAAAAGTTTTTCCCTCGCATCTCGGTCACTTTTACTTTTTCGTTATTTCGTAATCCCCAGGGTATGATACCTTATAGCTTTACAGTTACAAGTCATTTTCTCATTACTTTGGGTCTCTCATTTTCCATTTTTATTGGCATTACTATAGTGGGATTTCAAAGAAATGGGCTTCATTTTTTAAGCTTCTCATTACCCGCGGGAGTCCCACTGCCGTTAGCACCTTTTTTAGTACTCCTTGAGCTAATTCCTCATTGTTTTCGCGCATTAAGCTCAGGAATACGTTTATTTGCTAATATGATGGCCGGTCATAGTTCAGTAAAGATTTTAAGTGGGTTCGCTTGGACTATGCTATGTATGAATGATATTTTCTTTTTTATAGGAGATCCTGGTCCTTTATTTATAGTTCTTGCATTAACCGGTCCGGAATTAGGTGTAGCTATATCACAAGCTCATGTTTCTACGATCTCAATCTGTATTTACTTGAATGATGCTACAAATCTCCATCAATCAAAGTGGTTTTTTTTTATAATTGAACAAAAGCGAGGAGCGAAGCCGAAAAGATTGCCTCTATGCCTCCCTTTTCTCATTCTCATCTTGTTTTACCCATCATCATAAGGGCTTCTCGGTATGGGGTTGGATCATCGGCCCTGGTGATGGCTCCCCTTACTAGTAAAGGGAACTGGAAGGGATGCTATTGGTGCTATCGGTACTGCTCTCGTTATCATCGGCGGATATGCCTCTTTTTCTATTAGCGGGAGTCTTTCTCTACTGCTGTTGGTATCGGCTTCTGGATATGCTTCTGCTTTTACGGAAGCTTATGGATCACTTGCGGAATCGAACCCCAAAACGGATGGGTTTGATCGGCCTGGCCTCGGGTGGTGGATCGAATGAACACTCAACCGCGTCATCACGGCAGCGATGGATGTCCAACCTTTATATCTCTTCCTTCTCAATAAAGGCGGGATGGACTCTGAAATACTCCTCCGATCGGTTCCGAAAGTCTGTTTTTCACCTTCTCTTCTTTCTTACCTTTACTCGACGTGCCAAGATGGAGCTTGTTGTTGTCCTTCCAAGTTCTTTTGAGCCTGCAAGGCTCCCTATGGGGCTTGACTCTTCCCCCGGATTGGCTAATATCCTATCTTCGTTTATTCAGAAAGTCACACTTCGGAGTAGTGACTCCCCCCTGCTACTAAGAGGCTCGAGGGCTTCTTTTGCCTTAAGGGACTGAAGAAGAATCTCTTTCTTGGTAAGTGTGATAGGTTGGACTCGGCGATGCTACCTTGGAAATAGGAAGAACTCTTTATCCACAAAGATGAGCTGCAGAAGGCGAGGCTGTAAGAGATGTTGATGGGTCACCCCGAGGGAACCTCTGTGGTTGGACCTCTTCTTCTATTGAATCTCGGTCACACCTCCTATTCTAACGAATCTCCGGGTACAGGGGCACTCTCTCGTAAGTAAGAAGAGTTCTGTCTTTCGAAGTGAAAGCCAGATAGTGCATTTCGAAAGCGTAGCCCAGTAGAGCTCGGAGCATTTCTCTTTAACGATGCTCATGAGCAGGAGCATCTCACCCTAACCTCTTAATCGAGATGACTCTTTGGATCGACAAGGGACCTTTGAGACATTCGAGACCGTAGAACCTGCTTAAATGAGGGCTATATAAGAGTTTGTGGTCAGCGAACTTCTTCGCTCGCACTTCAGTCTTCTTCTTGCTTGCTTACAGTAGCGCCTTTGTAAGGCCCTTGTATTTGAGTAGAGGGCGAAAGGTCTCCAACACTTCTAGGTCGATAGCAGCCAGAACCGCTCAACCCCTTTTTAACTCTTTCCTTATTTCATTTCATTAATGAAAGTCACTCTATTACAACAATCTTGTAGATAGAGGATACTGGCTTGGAAGGGCCCATTAAGCGGAAACAAATCAAAAAAGAAGAAGATCTGGGATCCCTACCCGGCGGGGCACATTTCACCCAACGCTTTCTCTTTGCCTGCCTCTTTTATAGGCCAAGTATACAACAAAGAAGAACGATGGAGAGCTTTACTTTCGTTTGCTTCTTATCTCCGAGGGAGGGTCGAGGCATGATTGGTGATCGTTGACTGGCGTAACAGCTTCCATCCCATATACGAGACAGAACCAATAAGAAGAACATTTCCATCGCGAAGGAGAAGAAGGCGAATGGAAGTTTCAGCGGCCGTTGTGGTGAGCGCGGCGTCCCAAAGAGAGAGCGTGCTCGTGGTATTCACCCTTCACTTATGTTGTTTAAGGACTTCGTTCCTGCCCTGCTGGACGGTACCGGAGTCTCACTTCCTGCTTCCCTTGCGCGTGAAGACTTCTTTCTGTCTCGATCCTTGCAGGTTCATTTTCTCGGAAAGCACCGGTCTTATATGAATGCATGTGGGGCGTGGAAGAGTTTGCCCCTTTTGTCCCCCTAGGTCATAAGACTTTCTCCAATCATTTGTCTTCCCATTGAGACTGTTTCGACCACCTTACCTCTCTTAGTCCTTTCCCAAACGTTAGGCTTTTAAAAGGGGACTTTTACGGAAAAGCCATTCCAGATCTCAAAAGTAGTCGTTAGAGAATTAATTCCACGGGATTGAGTTGCTGTTTACGCTTTCTGATCGCAGTACAGTAAGGCTGACCAAGAAAAGATCGAAGACACCATCATTCCCTGTTCCCGGTCCCTCGACTGCTGCTAATGGGATTTCATCGCCAGTGGGGGAAGGAAAGATATGGAGATGAGTGCCTCTGGTGGATATCATTGATTGAGGCTTCGTTCGAGGGCCAGAGATGGGCCTAAAGGTGGATTCTTGCCTTTAGATGCTGCTTGTGAGCTCACTCCCGACCAATCATTCCTCCCCTGCAGTTTTGATCTGCTTCCGTCCCTGCCAATAGTTAAGCCTTCTATCAGGTTGTAAAGAAAGGGCCAAGTCTGATTTCCATCTTGTAGTTCTGATTCGAACAAAAGATCGGTTGTTTTCCCAGATCTAGAAAGTTAGCAGTTTTTCTTTTTTCCAATTCTCGAAAGTGTTCTCACGTTCCCTATTCTATTCCGTTGTGCATTCGCCACTATTGAACTAAGGACCAACGATGATGAAGGAAGAGAAGGAGTAGGGGTGTAGAATCTTCAGTGCCTTCGTTCACTAGATATTCGTCTTGACTAGTGAGCAACGTTGGTATTTGATTCCGCTTTCAACCGCTTTGCTTCAAGCTCCCTTTTTCTCACCGGCTGAATTCCTTCAGCTTGAAAGCGGGGGATGCCCACTAAACTAAGAAGTGGCTGACTAGACCATTCCCTTCCCACTAGACTGGTGCTTTCTAATCCTAGGAATGGATCTTCCCCACGGATGACTAGGAATTGATTGATCTTCTCCACTAGAACACTGAACCTTGGGCAGGAAAGAAGAGACAGTCAAAGACTTCCCTTTCACACTTCTACCGCCTTCGATTTTCACTTCGACTGATTCTGCCTAATCCATAGAAGAGTGCGCCTAAGAGGAGCCCGACAGACTGCTTGAAAGCCCTAATCTCGAGCCCCGTCATCAATAGGCCCGTACCCCCGCTTTGAATCAAGATAACTAGACTCGTGCTCGCTTTGAGTAGACCACAGGAAGACTGAACTCAAGATGAACGAATGCGTGCTCGCTGCTTTTCGAATCGTTGGGTTCTACCCGGATACGAAAGCCCACTTTTTGTCTTGTCCTGTAGTGGTCTAGCCCTGCTTCTTGTTCCGCCCCTGCGGATAGATACCCTTATCAGATTCGTCTTCCGCTTTAAACATTGGAGCACTTCCTAAAGCCAAAACTTGGTTTGTCACACTCGCTTCGGTGGGTGTAAACTCACCACTGTAGCTCGAACTTTAAGACACTGTAGCAGCAGTCGGCACTCATGCCAGGTGCAAGAAATACGCCCTTTCCTAGCATCCTTGTCGTCATCTCTTGTCTGAATCGAAGGCACAGGCCCTTCAAGCGGAGGAGAGTCTATTAGAGGCGCCAATCCGTTCTAGGAAGAGGCCCCGGTTCAGTGTTGCGGTCAGTTTCATTGTTTTGATGTCCGAAGTAGGTCTTGTTCTCAGTTCTGGGATTTGACAAAAAGTGGGGATTTCCTACGTTTGATTAATATCCATTCTCTCCTCTGAGTAAGGAGTGCATACCCGGTTTCTTATCCGCCCGACGTCCTCCTCTCTTAGGAAAATCAACCTATTCATACCCAGGGGTTGATCCATCAATGAATGCTGTCTAACCGGCTGAATTAGAGGAGGAAAGATGAAGCGGCGGCAAACAAAGCAAAAAGCTCAATTTCGAAAGAAAGCAAAAAAAGAAGAAAGGGTTGGTCAGTCCCAATTCCGAGCAAAGGATATGGGATACCTCAATGTGACGGAACCGCTCCTCCAGCGTTGAAAACAGCCAAAGCAAGTACGAGCCGGTGCTGTTGATGAAGAATGTGCCCAATGTCTTTGAACCGGACTGAATGCTTTGGCCTCTTGGTCAGAATGACCCTTTCGTTGACCAATGAACTAATGAAAAGTCTCTCCCTTGGTACTGAAATTCCCTCTTCTGGCTTTATCAGTCCTTACTAAACGTTCTAACGAGAAGCTATTCGGTCATGACTTTCAGGTTCAGTTGAGCCAGCCTTATGAGGGGCCTTAGTGCGCTAGGTGGTAGTTTAGCTGTAAGTGTCAACCAGTCGGAAGGAGAACTCATAGCAGGGGAGGAACCAATTTCAAGGGGAGAGAAAGTGAGATAATGAAGGGACTTTAGACTCATCCGGTGCATTCAGGAAGAGCAAGAGCACTTGCCTCGTTCCGTTCGTACCCAGCTTTTGACCACCTATCCATTGTGGTTTATCCAGCCAAAGACTAACTTCAAGCTGCTGATGCTATGGTCTCAACCAGTGCATTGGCTAAGGAATCCAGCCCTTACTCAATTGAGTCAAGCTCATGAACTCTTTCATCCGCCATTCAAGAAGAGGAATCCGAGTCAGTGAACTCTTTAATCCGATGTGAGGCCTAGGTAGGGTCAAGGCAGTAAGCTGAAGTCAGTGGAAAAGTGTCCAATCTGCTTTCATTTCAAGCGGAAGGAATTCTTAGAAATGCTGTTTCAGCCTTGCTCTTCTTCTCTGATTGGGGCTTGCAACATCACATCTTGAACGACCTTTCACTTCTTTATTGTTCTGTTAGTGAAATACGTCCTATAACTTCTTGTTTGCATCCACTCTAAATGCTTACTGGCTTTATCTTTATAAAAGATAGGATAGATCAGAATGTAGCTGTCTTATTATTGGTAGTCGGAGAGCGAGCAAAAGGAGAGGAGTGAGCCCCAAAAAGGTAAGGTTATAGGTCCAAGGGTAGCTCCTTCCATTTTTATCTATCATATCCTAGATAACTTACTGCACTTCCCCGTGATGGCTAACCTCCTTCTTTATTTCGGGGCTTGGCGTAGGGGCAATGGCTTTACAGGCGTAGAAACTTTTCTCCGGGTATTGTTTCTGTTGCAAGCAAGGGGTTAGGCTCGAAGCAACTAGGCTATCAGGGATCCACGGCCTTTCTTCCGTTTCTCAATATCAACTCCCGATTCTCGCTCCATTTATATCTATATTGATATAAACAAGTATTTCGTTTCGCTCGTACGTTCAATTTAATCACTTCGTAACCTTTACTTGATCACTGGACGGCTTTACCTTTGCTTTCAATCTGTCTTGTGTCACGTAAGCAAAACTCACTTGTTGGCTTACACAACTAGGCGTTAGGAGCGTAGAAGCGAGAGTGGGGTAAAACGAGTTTAATATACTTTACACGAGAGGTCAAGAGGCGGTGCCCGTATGGTTACCACCTAAAGCGGCTCTAGACTTTCCACCCAGGCGTAAAAACGGTTATTGACAAAACTTAACGATTAAGCTTTGCATGGGAAGCTGCCACCTGTCTGTAATAGGAACCGAGTCGCTAAAAGCTGGAGTTTCATCAGCATCGAGTTCTTGAGCCCACGGAACGGGGAGTGTTAACGAGTCACTAACCCGTAGTGCGTAAGAGTCACGTACCCCTTAGTCTGGGTAAAGCTTCCTAAACCTCGCGATTCGACCGTTGGAGCTGAGTCAATCTTGCCAAATTGGCAACTTGAATGTCTGGGTCTGTCCTATAGAATTGCTCATGGAACTTGCTTTCCAGATCGTACCAACTGTTAATAGAGTTTGGAGGGATGTTCATATACCAGGGGAAGGCCTATTTAGTAAGAGAGTTGGCAAAGAGCCTCAACTTGAGGTAGTCCTTGGACCTAGCTTCCCCGCACTGGACCGAGAACCGAGCTATATGCTCAATAGTCGACTTCTTCTCCTCACCGGAAAAGAGAACAAACTCAGGCACCTTATACCCCTTTGGAAACTGATGAACTCGGTCGATCCAATCAGGGTATGCTTTCCTAGCCGTCGGCCTCAGATGGACGAGACAAAGAACGCAACTCAGGGGGCGAGAACTCAGAGAGGTGGAGGTCCGGACAAGGCTAGAGCCAAGCATAGGGATGGAGTAGGGGACGGTTGGTGAAAGTAGGCACGAGTGGAGAGGCAGGTGAGGAAGCGCAGGTGTAAAAGTCGAGTCTAGTATTTTTGCTTTCTTTCGTAGGCGAGTGAGAAGCGAGAGTGCAGGCTCGCCCCGAAAGAGAGCCGGGAGCGATCAAAGGCGATAAACGCTTGATTGTATTCTTGACTGATTCAATTGATAACGAGAGATAAAGGTACCCCGACCATACCCAAAGTTAATAACTAGTAGTGGCGTGCTGAACTGAAAAGTACGGTGAAGCTTTCGGAGCGTAGTGAGGTGAGCCAGTGCCTGTTGGTGGTCAAGTCCCAGTGGAAGTGGAAGTTGTTGGGCGTTCAGGTTGCAAAGGAAGTTGGTGGGCTAACGGTGGTCCAGGTAAGGTAGGTGGGGAAGGCTCGCCACGAGATCGACCGATAGCTTTGACCCAACCCCGGAAGCGGAAGTGCCAGAGAGACGATCTTTGTGAGGCAGAGTTACATTCCAAGGTCAGGTATAAGGTGCTACGGGAACGATGTCTCAAAGGTCAGTGCCAAGGGCTCAACGCGGAAGCAATCCGCTGCTCACAGGGACCGTGCGGGCTGACGCTCTTCTCTCTCAGGCAAAGAAATGTGATTTTCACTTTCGCTGGTTCAAGGTAGGCTGCTTAAGCAGAGGTTGTTGTTGGCGTGAGTGAAGGCGTTCCTTCCGGTGGGCATGACGAAGCTAAGCTGGAACTAATTACGAAAGCATAATCGTTTTCAAGGCTAGGGAGTGATTTCCACTTTAGACAAGTCTAGCAAAGCAGCTCATCTGGTAACACGGTTATCCGTCCAACCTCTATCAATCGGTCTTTCCTCTTTCAATCGCTTGAATCGGTCCAACCGGGAATCTTGAATCTCTAACAATCGCATCTGTCTGACTGATGGGAGAGATCGGGTCTATGGCCGCTTTTCCTTAAACTTAAGCCCCCTTTAAGCTCTCTTCTAGGGAATTTGCTTGGTCTAGTAACAAGTCTCGATAAGCTGTCGCAATCAGGCAATTCGTTAAAAAAGATATCTTATCGATCTGTCTTTCAATGCTTCCTATCTTCCTGCTGGGGAATCCGTATCTGTTGCAATCGCTCATTTGTTCTGTTCTGTCGCAACTCTCGCATCTGGAATACGGGAAAATCTTCCCATATTAACCTTTTTGTAAATATCTCTTCTATTGCTTGTTAGCATTGGCTATCGGTCAATTTCGATTCCTTTCTTTATAAAGATTTTGTCTCCTTCATTGATGACTATTCTAGAGTGACTTTCATCTATCTTATGAAATCTAAGAAAGAAGTTCCTTAGCACAAGCGCTAAGCGATAATAATACCTTTTCTTTTCCGGTTATTTCATAAGATGATAAAAAACTCAGTGTGGTATAAATGTTAAGATTTTGAGATCTGACTGACAATGGGGGAGAATAGTTCTCCAAGAACTTTCAAGCTTATCCGCAGAAACAAGGGATTGACTCTCAAACTACCTGCCCATATACCCCCAAGAATGGAGTAGCTGAGCGAAAAAATCGGCATCTTTGGAGGTTACCCGTGCTCTTCTCACCGAGATGAAGGTAGCTAATACTGGTAAGAAGCTGTCTTAACTGCATGTTATTTGATTAATCGTATGTCCGTTCTAAGTGGTAAATCTCCTATTCAAGTGTTGAAACCTGACTCACCCCTGTCTTTCCTATTTCTCTTCGTGTTTTTGGTTGTGTTTGCTTTGTTCATGACTTGAGTCCTCTCAGAAACAAACTTGATTATAAGTCTTTCAAATGTGTCTTTGTTTGGTATTCTAGCTCTCAGAAGGGCTAGAAGTGTTATCACCCCAAAACAAATAAAAGATTTGTGCCCATGGATGTCATCACTTTCTTTGAAAATCTTTCTTATTTCTTTTCTCTGAAAATTGTAGTACTCTTTCGGATCCCTACTCTCCTCAGGGGGAGTATGGAGGTCTGGAGGGGAGTAGTGTTCTTCCTGTCGTCAGTGAAAATATTCCCATGTCTAAAGTGGAAAATTATATGGATTCGAAAGAGGGGGAGTCTCAAAGTAGTGAGCTGCTTGGTCAGCAAACCACGGAATTAAAGACGTATGTGAAGAAGAGGAAGAAGGTACAATTTGTCAAATCAACAATCCATCACCAAGACTCCTCCTTGGATCCAGGTACTTCCTCTCTTCCTCCTTCTGTTGTTTCTGATCTGTATTTACCTATTGCCTTGAGGAAAGAAAAGAGATATTGTACTTCTCGCCCTATTAAGAACTTTGTGTCCTATCAAGCTTCCTTAGCACAAGCGCTAAGCGATAATAATTACTTCTCTTAAAGCTTTCGTTTCAGCGATTTATTCCACCAAGATACCCTCCCAATTTTAAAGAAGCCCTCAATCATCCTCAGTGGAAGAAAGCTATGATAGAAGAAATGGAGGCTCTAAAGAAGAACGATACTTGGGAACTGATCACGTTACCAAGAGGCAAACGTACGGTTGGCTGCTGCAATCAAACTACTGCTGCAATCAAACTAAAGCGCTAACGAACAAGCAAGGGATTCGGGATTCACTCCAACAGAAGAAAGCCCAGATATCGAATCAGAATTGAGCACTCGTACTTCGCTACCTTTCTCCGAGCGACTAATCTGATTAACGGATTGCGTCTGCTAGAGATGCTTTACCTAAAAATTACTTTCAAGTGGGGAGTGAATGAAAGTCGATATCGAAATCCTAGGCTCAAAAGCCACATTTTTCGATCCTTCAGGCCGTAATCACCCGATTGAAGAGGGCCAAGGGAGGAGACAAGATCTGATGAGTGCGAACGGGAGCACCAATTGCTAGAGACCCATACAGATGGATGCACGACGGAAAAGCCAGCTGTTGACCAGCTGGATTAAAAGAGCTCTTCTTCTTCCGGCCCCCCACTCGTACTGATACTGATGGTGCTTTCCATGTTTGCTTTGCAATATTATGTATTCTTTTGAGATAGCATTTGGTCTTACAAAAAAAAGTAAGTTTTTTCATTGATTGCGGATTGCGTTTCTACGCTTTCAAAAAGATTTTTTGGGATGTTAATGTCCTTCGCTGGCTCCGTGACAACAGATACATTTACATAAAAGAATTGTGGACCGACCAAGCGGTAAGGCCTCCCATGTGGCGCACCCTCAGACCAATAGAAGGGGATTTCGAACTAAGCTAATGAAGGTGATTCGCTCCAACTACGGGATGAACGCCAACCCCGCCGGGTAGAGCTACTCTTCCGTATCTGTATATCCGCATCTTCCTCAGATGTAGTTTCTATGCCTTCAGAAAGGCCTATTATTGATCCACCATACTTCACCCCATATGAGAGGCTGTAAAGAAGCTATATCGGCTCAACATTCGGACATATAAAAGAAGTCGTGAACTCCAGAAAGGAGGGAACTCCAGCGAAGAGACCATAGAATGGTACTGCTACTTGAAAGCCTAGGGCTAATAGCAAGACAGAGAGATTCGTGGAGAGATGTGCTATACTATATTTATTTCCTCATTGCCCCATCATATTTATGATTCCAGTTACCATCAGATTGAATGAAAGGGATGACCAGCAGATGATAGCAAGGCTAAACAGATTCGAGATTCTCGATCAGATGAGCGGACAGGGCAAGCACGTACTACCAGAAGAGTAGACCTCAGAGCGATAGATTCCCAGTGCTTGAAGAAACTTACTTGGAGCCCTCCTTCACTTCTGAACTAGACTCAACTGAGTGCGCCTATGATAGGATCCTGCTACTAAGGAAAGGACTCTAAGAGCCAATCACTTTCTTTAGATCGCAAGAAAGTTAAATTTTGGTCGAAAAGAAAGTCTATTTGAGAGACTCTTTCAGCTTCCATCTAAAAGAGAGCTTGAACACGCCTTCTTACTAGCCCATAGAGAGTTCTTCCAGGAAAGACCAATCACCAATACCAGTTCAGCGGAAAATAGATGGCATGGGGGAATGGAATATGGGAAGGCGGGAATTACATAGGGAATGGGAGACTTCGAATGGAAAGAACTCAACCGATTTGATCAGAGACGCTTGTACGCTTTCCGACGGATCTATTGGATTGAAGACAAATGAGCGCTCGAACGGCCGAGCCGATGACCGCTTGGCGGGACTTTTTATTTAATTAAGGGCATTTTTACTTACCAATATTATTTTTTACCTATGAATGCCCACATGATCTTGATATATTTATATTTGATTCGACTGCTCGAAAAGGAAAGTTGAATGAACGAGATTCGACGATAGCTCGAACGTAAATAGATATTGAATGAAAAAAGAAATGAATGAATAGCCGCACCGACATGTATTGATTTCCGCCTCCACTATGTGCCTGGCACTCCTGGCATTTGCCTCCTTACTATTCGTAGTCCTTCTGCTACCTATATAGGTTTTTACTTGTTATATTTGATATTCCATCTGTAAGTTTCAAAAAAAACAATTTCTTAACTTAATAAGGCATTTTCGTCCCCACATCGATGCTCTTCAACTCGTGATTTTGGAAAGGAATTTCTTTTGGCCATTCTGGGGATGCCTCTTCCAATTGGCTGAAGAGAGCCGTGAATGCGCTTACCTCGCTAGTTTGCATTTGCTTTTTACCGAAAAAGGCTCTACTTCTTTGACCTCAACCAAGCAACGGCTAACGCGAAAGCCGTTGTTGCAACTACACCTTACTTACTTGCTTACCTGACTTAGCCCCCATTCAAGGGATTACAAGCTTGGTTGCTGCTATGCCCAGAGAAGGAAAGCAGTCCTAAGAAGAAGGCAAGGAGGAATGAAAGAAGAGAAAAGAGAGAGCGACTCGTTAAGGCAAGTGGCAGATTCACGGGCAGCAGCTTAGACTTTCCCGAAGGCCGAGGAGCAGAAGTCACTCAATTATTGCTTGTGCGGAAGACTCACTCAATTCTTTATGAAAAATTGAAGAGAGCAGAAGCCACTCAGGTTTCAAAAGGAGTGAAACAGCTTGACCATAGGGAAAGGACAATTATTGCATTTGAGGGGACTTATCGTACAAAGGGACCCCTTGAAAGTCACGCTTTTGATTAATAGCCCACCCATGTCTATGGCTCCGAAAGGTTTAATCAGCCAACACCAAGAAAGAGTCCAGAATTCCTACCGCTTAACAAGTTGAGAGATTCTATTATTCCCAATGGATGAGCTAAAAAGAATGCGAGCTGAGCCGGAACGGCAGGACGAGACTTTCTCACTTGGACAACAGGAGATGTGGACACTAATTGTACTTATCCTTTTTGCCTTTGATTTTTAATAAAAAAAAAGTCGAGTGCCACTGGCTGCTACAGTATTTTAAAGGACGGAAATCGCTAATGTACTTCCTGCCGAATTGGCGGAAATAACCGCTATTGTAGTAGTACTTCTTGCCGAAAGGATGGAAAGCGCTATGTATGGATTTACGAATCAGCGAATGGCGGTTTAACCTAAAAATCCCTTACTCTGTGTTTGGGCTAAAGTATATAGTTATATCCTCACTAACGGAAGTCTCTTAGTAACTAGCATAAGCTCTTCCGGGGGGAAAGCCTAACTAAGGAGTATTCGTCGCGGGTTATACACAGCATGAGTATTCGCGGGCTATCCACAAGCATTAGTTCTCCCCCTGACCTGCCTCTGATTGCTTATCTCCGATTGCAGACTTGGACTCCTTTCCTTGAACTGAGCGAGTAGGCACCAAAGCAAGCTCAAAGGAGGAAGCAGGGGTTGCACCAAGGCACGGTCTGGTCTTGTTGACAAATCGAGTCTCAAGGGCCTATTTATCGCATTGGAATGGAACCATACAATTATTGACCTTTCGCAGCCCCTAACCCCAGTTTTTGACTAATAAACGTGGACATTCTCTGAAGCTCTTCCATACTTGGCGACAGAGGAGGAAGTGCTTACTGTACTGCTACCATAGACCGGAAAAAAGAAGATGGGGGCACGGAAGATCGATGAAATTAAAAAAGAAGAGCGGTTGGACCAATTACCATAGCCCCAACAGGGGATTCAGGCTTCAACCGAGGGATGAACACTGGCTAGCAAACATGAGGCAGAGCTCAGGGGATTGAATTAAAGGATGGGAAGCTCTCTGATCTTTCCTTTGAGTTCGAGTTTTTATTTGATAGAAGAACGGTAACAAAAAGAAGAGCGTCAGCTCACCAAAAGAACCTTACCTCTTCACGGAGACTCGATTACGTCCTTCCCAGGCCTCCTTGATCTTCACCTTCCCTTCGGCAGCTACGGGACGGATATGAGAACACGGGTGGGAACGATTACACAGCCCTAACCCCAGCATGCACGAGGGAGTCCAAGTAAATTATCGGAACATGCTTGTAGGAATTTGGAAGGTATTATTATCGCTTAGCGCTTGTGCTAAGGAAATCTATACCACTTTTAGTAAGAGGGTGTTGGAACGGGAGGGAGACTAGGTAATAAGATAATGAACACCGTATCCGGGATGGTGAGCGGCACTTTTTTTTTTTTTGTATGATCCTTTCCCTATGGTCAAGCTGTTTCACTCCTTTTATAAAAGCCTGCCTGTCAAATATTCGCCCGAAAATTCAAGGATATCCAAGGTCTTTCCATAGAAAGCCTTTTCGGGCAACCGCTTCAATCTCTTCGCCACGATTAGGTTCGTGAAGTTACCTACTTAAGAGGTTACATTAATTTACTTCCCGTATGGAGTTACTTGCACAATCTGCTTATAGCTTATAGTATACTGGTCCCAGCTCTTGCTTCAGGAACTCATGGTTACATGGTATCGTCCGCTATTCGACAGTGCTCTCATAACTAATTGATAGGTAACGATCACGGGAAGAAATTTTCTTCTTGCTTGCCTAATCAGTTGAACCCGGGTGATCTTTATCAATCCATTGCCTATTGTCTTGTCACCAGCCTCATCTGGCTTTTCTAGCTTCACAGCTGATCCCTCACCAGATGCTTAGTCAGAGCCATTCTCGTTGTGCTTTGATAGACTACTCAGAGAGACTCTTTAGGAGAAACATTCTCCGCTTCGGCTTGCCTCTGTAAGCTCTATTTTGATACCTTATCGGACTACTTGTTTGAAGCTTTCAATATCTTGTTCTCAATGACCGGATCTCGCACTTCCTTCCCCACCCACCTACCCTCTTTACCAGGTACCCTCAAATTCAATGAGACAAGTCCCTTCTTCGCTATGCGAGACTGGCAACAAAGAAGGCTTGTTGCCTTTTAGTAGTCCGGAAATGAGACCTCGTCAACTACTTAGTCTTCTGGACAAAGAGAAAGCACAACAATCTTGATCTGCGGCTTGAACCGATTGGAGGGAGTTCTAACGATCGTAGCGTAGGCCGAGCTGGGAACTCAATGAGACTTTCCAGCTAGGGATGGTGGGTTCCAAACCTATCTCTCCTCCTTAAGAGCCCTTAACGCATTCCATAACAGAATGAGCTTCCCCGGAGTCTGGACTACAACGCTCAGTTTTGAGCCTCGACCGGCGCAGCAGGTCACGTTTCCATGTGAAATAGGCACTCCGTCCGTCAAAAGAGTTTACTACTCCGCTGATCAATCCAACGCAATAATCCCGGCTAGGCATCAGGCTCGATTCGGGATCACTAATCACTAACAGAATCGTAAAGAAATTTCCTTACTCAAAACAAAGAAAGTCGGGTATAGGTCCTTTCAAGGAAATGGGATTAGTATTCTTAACCTAAGGATACCGAAAGAAAGACAACAAGACTTGAAGCCTGAAAAGAAGAAGCTTTTTTTCCCAACCGGCTTTTGCGTGCTATTCCTTCCGCCCTGGTTCAGGGCTAGTTTCAATCAAGCACTAGCCCGAGGCTGACGTAGTGACCCAGGGAACTCGCTCTTCTCCTCAACCTGTTCAATTGGAGCTAGCTATAGAGCGCACTTTTTCTATGCTTTATTGACTATAGAGGCTCGAGAGACCTCAACAACTTGACCCTACCTACCAACAGACTTTAGTACGACTGACTCTCCAGCCGGTCCTTCTTCGGCCACTTCTTCGAACGATTATGAAAGAGTTGGAAGGCCTTCTCATAGCCTGTGAATCGGAAGCCCTAGACCGTACCAACTCGCTTCAGACTCACTTTCCAGCTCACAATTGAGAAAGTGTTAAACTTCAAAGGTCGGAGAAAGACTCTCTACAAGCGGATAGGAGTACTTTGCAAGTGCACCAATGTCCCCGAGGAAGGAAGATATGAGTTAGGGCGGGGCATGACATACCTTCACGTAAGAGGGGGGAAATAGTTAATCTTTGCAGACTGACCCCGATAAACCGGACAACCTGGCGGACTCGCCTGGGGGGACTTACTCACTCACATACTAGATAGGCAGGGGTCCAGCCATGAATTAAGAAAAGAAAGCAAAGAAGAAAGATTGAATCTTTTCACAGGTACCCCGAATAGCCAGATCCAGATAAAGGGGGCCGTGTACGATAGTCATAAGCTGGACTCTGCGATCTGTCCTCGAGCCAGAGAGAGTAGACGACTTTCCACATAGAAGAAGTCGGTCGTTAAATTCTTCCTAAATGGGGGACAGGTCAATGGAGGACAGGTCCCCGGTCAGTCCTCTTGTCTTACCTTAAGTAACAATACTATTTTGATATTGGTGTTACTTTAGCCTCATATTGATAAAAAAGAGTATTGAATAAAGGCTGAAAGAGAGTGAAGTGAGCCGTAAACCGGCGGTACCTTCAATCGCTCTTTTTTAATTCAATTTTCAATTAAGTAATAATAGCTATAAAAGAGAGTAGTTCTCTTTATGAGTGCATAATGGTACATAAACGAGCGAAGGTACTAACTAGTCGTTAGGACCGAGCGGATACCTTCACTTACTGAAAGCTAGATAAGTGTGTTAGAAAGACTAAACAAGGAATTGACTGAATAGGACACGAGCGGGTACTTTCAAGCCTATGTGACCAATGCGCTTATGCTGCCTTCACTCAATTTCAAAGAAGCAAGGGGGACTAGTAATCCATTCAAGAGGACCTTACCCTAGGGAACTCAAAGGGAGGGAAAGAATTCTTCAACATAGTCACAAGAAGGTGATCTACGACCATTAGACCCCTAGAAAGAGGAGCTACTAAGAAAAGAGGGATATAAAAGAATAGAATGTCTTCTATCTGGCTGTTGTTCCCTGTAGGTTTATAGCACGCTAGGCTAGCTAAGAAAGGTATTTGATCTTTCTATTCTTGTTGTTCCGCTCGAGAATGAATGTTGGAAACTCTTCGATGACATGTTCCTTTGAGTGCACGATTCCTTAGCTGTGCCTGTTTGGTACCGAGCTCTTTGATAGCCTTTCTTTATCCGTTCACGCTAAAAGGTAGTGAGTGGAGTCAGGCACAAAGCGATCCTCAGCAGCCGAAAGAAGCCTTGTTCGATCTCCTGTTGAAGTGGTGACTCACTTGCAACATAAGTTTAGCAAACCTAGGTTAATTAAACTTTCCACTGGACGAAGGCAAAAAAGAGATAGAATACGACGGTTTTTCGGGCGTATAGAGAATTACACGATCATCTAGCCTTGGTCCTCTCATCATCTGATTCCCGAAAGGCAGAACTGAAGAACGCACTGTTTGGGACTGGGCACGACCCTCTTCTTTCTTTAGACTCTCGTTTTTGTTTTCTGGATGTGGATTGAGCATTTTGTTGAGTATTGTTTTGCGCTTGTTAACCTTCTTCTTTTTGACCGGACAACTGGATGCGCGAATCTTGCTCTACCACCCCTTTCTTTAAAAAGAAAGAACTCTAGTGAATGACTAAGAGGAAGTGCATCTGGTATTTCAGTTTCGACATGGCCTTGATCTTCTGGTGAAGTGGCAGTAATGTGAGCCTTATCCAATCTTTTTTCCAACCATGGATACTGAGTCTGACCGAGGAGAAGGACATCCATCTTGGCTGTCTAGCTATGACTAAAAAACCTACTTGTGACAACTCGACTGACAACTTGACACTGGAAACTTTGATTATACTCTTTTGCCAGCACACGACCGTAGGCTGTCTTTGCTTATTTCCTTGCTTAGCTACCCTCGAATGGTTTGGTACACGCTTGCCGGCCCCTGACCCTATTAGTTAGTAAAGCTTGGATGCCGATCAGTGGCCTATTTACCGAATTATTCTTCTTTTGAGTCCTATTTTTGCAAATGAATAAGACAGTGCTGATTCCGATGTATTCGATTTCTATGACATTGAGTCTACCTTTTCTTTTTTCTTGTATCTGACCTCTTGTACAGTCTTTTTTCAGGCATTCAAACTAACCGATTTCATCTTGATTGAAATCCTGGCGATTATACCAAACCGTTCTTCCAGCGAAGTGGTGTAATTTAAGCCTTTTTCGGCATAAGAGGTCTTGTCTCTTTACTGTCCCGGTCCTGTCTCTTTGCAGTTTTAGCGGAATAAGCAGTCTTGGTGCTTTGGGCGTGGCACTAGTCTGACTGTGCTTTCCTAGCCAAAGGCTATTCTTGCCAGGAAGAAGGGAAAGCAGATTTAATAATGAACACATTTGGCGCAAGCCAATGCCGCTAATAAACAGCTTTTTGAAACACGCCCTAACATGTACCTACGGAGCAGAAGATAGATCGGTCTTCGTAGAACGTTCAAGACTTGAAGGCTGTTGTTCCATATCTATTACTAAACCTCTAGGTGCTCTATCTACGTACAGAACATACCATTACCAAGAAAAGAATTAGCACATTTGCGTGGGGCATAAGCACATTGGTGTCGGTCTAAGCCAGTCAATCAAGTCTGTAGTGTAGAGTCCAGGGGGGGAGGACTGGTTTTAGTCCGAGGAGTTCAATTAAATTCTTTCTCTATAGTACATGGCCTTGAGCCTAGAGTCATAGAATAATTCCTTCATGCTTCCCATAGGATAGGAAAGATTCAAGTGGCCGGTTAAGCAGCTCGTCCTAATCTAGGCACATACGCCGGTTAGAGCGCTTAGAGCAGTGCCTTTTCAAAGCTTAGCTTCTGAGATTCTCTTACTAATAGAAAACTCTCTTTCTTTCGGGAAAGTCTTCCTCGGAAGAAAGAGAGAAGAAAAAGTAGCCGTTGTTGGTGTACGTGTAACCGGTCTTTCTGGTCTTGTTTGCGTATCAGCTCAAGCAGTTGCCGCTGTTGGGTGAATATCCTTTGCTATTGAATTTTAAGAAGCTGTGGCACTGACTTGAGGAATGGAGATTTCACATGGAAGGTGTCGAAGGAAATGAAGAAGAAGCATCGAATGCTAGTCTTGTGCCCCTGTTAGCACTTTCCTGCTTTCCTGAACTGAACCGGATTGCACTGATTAGGCAGAAGAAAGATGCCATTTACCAATTTTATATGAGACTGTGGAGCACGAAGGGCAGCCTTTCTTTCCTAATGACGATTCTCAACAGCATCTGTAAGACCTCTAGGCTTACTAGACGGAATTCGTCTTATCTTAGTGCTAGTAGCAGTAAGAAGGGATTGGCCGCATATATTCATTCTTGCGCATCCTCCGATTCTTGCAACTGTCTTTGTGAACATGAGGAGATGGTATTGAGCTTTCACCGAAACCAAGGGAAACCCCCCAGAGAGACGAGTTCACACCGACCGCAACTCTGTTGTTTCGCCCTTCTTCAACAAAGGCGGATCTAGAACTGTCACCTTCCTATTGTATTGAATAGCGAGATAGAGTCAAAGTCAAGCATTCCAATTGGTGGGCTTCTAGAGACAGAGTGACCATTGAGAGTTGCCTACCCCCACCCTCGGGTCATGAGCCGGCTTAAGCCCTAAAGTTCCTTCGCTTCCTTATAGCCTTCCACCAACAGCAGATTCGTGTGCAGCTTCTTCCTTTGGTGCCTAGTCTATAGGTCCAATCTCATCTGCTAGCGCTTATTCCTTGCTTGGTCTGGACACATTCATCGATTTCTTTTAATTGTTCTCTGGCTATGGGCATCGGTCCACATGAATCAGAATGCTTGAAGGGGAATGCAAGCCGAGGGGATGAAATCTCTCTCTTAAGGCCGGATACCACGACAAACCAATACTGGAGCAAATCATGTCGTATAGCAATGTTCTAAATCGCTTCTGTGTGGTTCATTCTAAGTAGCTAACGGAAAAGGCATAACAAGCAAGTCAGCTGCTTTCGGTCTCGGTCCAAGGCATTCTCCCAAGTAGCAAAGGCAATAAGTAAAAGCAGGAATAAAGGTTGCTAGTTAGCGCTCCGTGGGAACATCTATCGATTCCGCTATCGGGAAAGTAAGTCCGGGTGAGCTCTATGTGGATCCGGCTCCTCATCTAACTTCACTCACTTTAAAGTTTTCAATAGGTAGGAACTCAAGTTTCGCTAAGGCATTCATGAGCTTACCTGTAACCCGTAACTGGACTGACCTCGCCTAAGAACTTGAGATGCTGGGGGTCTTTTTCCCATTGACTTGTTTGACTAAAGGAAGGTGATGGGTTGCCAGTAGCTTCCCTTGCCGGTTCAGGAACGACGAAACGCCCGTTAGCCTGCAAAAAGATGGAAAGCCTTTCGATTGCTTTGGTTAGCTCGGATCTCATTCAGAAGACTTAAAATCGGTTGACTCGCCAACACATGCTTACTATCGGGTTCTTGAAGGGTTATGGGATTAGGCTATCGTCGGCTCGGATAGGGAATAGAGAGGGAGAGGCTTCGGTTACAGGGATTCGACCCATTTCTATTATAGGAAGATTTCCGGTTCATGGCTTTGTCAGAGCTTTCTATCGTTCCCCTAGCTTTATGGTTCCGTTCCGTCAGGTTCTCGCGTCCCTGTGCCCAGGGCGAGTTCGGTTCGAGTCTTCATCGATTGGGCGGCTCTTGGTTTCAAAGGAATAGCCCTAACTAAAGTGAAAGTTACTCCATAGCCCTCGACGGGGGGGTGAGACCTTGATCAAATTCGTTTGAATCGTCGCTAGGTTTAGGACCTTCTTAGCCATTCTTATTCATTTCTCGATCCTGTCTTCGTAGGGCGTTAGAACGTACTCTGACTCCCACGGGGAAGCGACGTTGAGCGATCGAACAACCTCAAGTCAGGAATCCCATTTGAACTAGATCGACGGATGATCAAAGACCCTGCTTCTACTACCGAGTCTACTCCTGTCCTTCCTGCTACTACTCAACCAGTAGCAAGCGCTTCCGTTGAGGGCACGACTCCTCAAACGAATTTGATCACTTGTTTGAGGCCCTCGGGCAAAGAAGAAGCTTTCAAAGAAGCCCTTGGAATTCACTGAAAAGGAGGGGGCTCTTTTCGACTATATCGCAAATCGGCTCCGTCTCCGGCAACTCATTCAATAGTCCAATCTCTGTCCATTGCGAAAGAGAAAGCAGTACAAGCTGATACGGGAAGGGCCAGATCCACGTCTCATAGGAGGGCTCAATCCATAGTGAACTAGGAGGCAGAAAGCGTGTATCCGGAATAGAAGAAAGCCAAAGGCAGAAACGTCTTCTTAGAACAGCGCAGACGGGACTCAGCGAGGAGACGGTACTCAAATTCAATCCCAAAGCGCGACTACGACTCTTGATGAATTGAAGGACGAAGAAAGCCATTAGTTGCCGAATCTCAGTCTTTTGACTCCTAGTGGAAAGAAGGAAACCCGTTGTTTAGGCCGCTGATCAAGCTATCGTCAACCCCTCGCTTACGAGCAATCAAGAATGAATAAGATGAGCTAAGGGAAAGCATCGCTACCCGAACAAGGAATCAAATTCCTTATCCACTAACTTCACAGATGGGTTGAAACAGACGAAAGGGACGAAGGAGCTGCGTACGATTGGGTAGGTTTGGTAGGTTAGTCACCAAGCGAGTAGTCAAGTGAACAGGCAGCGGGTCTTTACATCCAAAAGTCCTTTTTGTTTCCTTTCTTCGGCGTAAGGATTTGAGTGAGGAACTTTACTTGGAGGCAAATAGGGATTTCACCTAGACTATATTGAGCCAGCGCTTTAAAGGGCCCAGGGTTTACGACTTTTATAGGCATGGTTTTACCCTAGCCTCTCAAATGAGCCCCTACCTAGTCAAAAATGAACTGTTTAAGCTGTGCAGTGCTCTACCCTTGAGGATCTCCACTAAAATAAAAGCAGTTTAAGCCACGGAGAACTCTCTCTTAACTATCAGGCTAGCTAAACTCCAGTTTCTCCGCCTTAAAGATTGCCTTAGAGATGGATTGTTAATCTCGTAGCACGTTCGAGATAGGCAGGTCGGTCGGGCATCACATACGAATTGCCAACACATCCCATAGTTTTGAAGGGGGAGACGCCCGGTTCCTACTAACTGAACACAATAAATTCTTTATTGAAAAGGAACTCTGAAAGCATACTTTCGGGGGTTCGTCTTCTCCTTTCTTTAGTGAAGGCAGGCATCCGAAAAGGTCTATGGACTTAGGCTTAACCACTCCTGTTGTGACGGATTCGGACGTGGATACGGATGCTCACTCGGTTTCGGACTGATGGACGGACGATTGCCGATAGAATCCAGAGAATCATGGACAGGCAAAGTTTGGTATTTGACGAAGATCTTTCTATCAATAGATAGGATTTAGTGTTCGATATAGGGGAGAAGATCCATCTGCTCTTTGGCGCTCGGGATTCAATTCAAGAACTAGTCACTCACCGTCTGATTCACGCGGATCAGAGCCATCGAGTCGATAATAACAGTTCTTCGGTGCAGCTCTGACCCTACAGCAAGATCACAGCTTGCCGCCGTTAACTATCTAGTTCAGGGGACGAGTCTCTTAACGCGATCTTCTTATTATTAAGCCCGCTTTTGCGTTGCCGAACTCTTCTTGTATTCGCCATCAGGTGAAGGAAGGTTTTGATCCTTTGCCCTCAATCAGGTCGAGTTAGTTACACCGGATCGGGTCTTCCGTCTGTCTATTTGGCGATTAGTGTATTGTATCCTGCTAGTAAGAGTCTCTGCTATGGCGCTATCAGAAGGAGCAGCAGTTCGCTTGTAACTTATTCTCCTTTTTTCGCTCTTAGTTTAATAAAAGGGCTCTTTAGCCTTCCCTTTCTTAGAGTGTTCCGTCGTTCTGAGCTAAGATTAAGATGGGGAAGCAAGGTTTTCATGGGATCTAGCCCAAAATGGGGAATTGCTTATATAGAATAGATCCGCCCTTTAGTCTTTAGTGAGGACACCTCCCCGGTTCTCCGATTGATTGCCTACGAAATGGGGACAGGGGCACTCAAGAGACATAGTCATTCTTCACCCAGGCCTATCTTTCCTTCGCGTCTGCCTATCTATTATGAAGTAGGGACCTCTCAATAGAAGTGGGGGCAGGACATCTTATTCAAGAACTGATTCTTTCAGAGAATCGCTTGTGTACCCTAATCGGTTCTTCCTTCTCTATCCAATCTCTCTTAGAGCAGGAAGTGGTTCATCTATAGGCTTGGGGTTGAGCCCCTTCCCCTTTAATATATGGAGTCCTGACATTGGAAAAGCAGATTAGTCAATCACAAGATCGAGTTGGAGCCTGGAGCCAAACCCCCTTTTACTTAGACTGGGGCTGGGTTTAGCAGATGGCCCCCCCAACTAGCATCTATTAGTTAAGGGGTTTGGTTGAGCTCAGGAATCAATTTCAGGAACTCATTGAGGCCTATTTATATTCCTGCCTCCAAGGCAGTTTTTCCCTATCTTGCTGGGGAAAAGGTTGGGGAGCCCCTGTTTTATTTATTCCAGAAGAAGCGGTAGCCCTGTGCATTGATTATCGGGCGCTCAACAAGGTAACCTAACCATCAAGAACAAGTATCCACTTTGATTGCAGACTTCTTCGCCCTAATCAATAAGCGCGAGATACTTCTCGAAGTTGGATCTACGGTTGGGCTACTACCAAGTGCGTATCGCGGAAGGAGACGAGCCAAAGACGACCTGTGTGACAAGCAAGCAACCTTACTAATGAAGGGGCGTTTGATTTGGTTATGCCTTTTGGACTCACCAATGCCCCTGCCACGTTCTGCACCCTCCACAAGGAGCTATTCCGTTTTTATCTATCTATCTATCTATATAAAAGGGTGGAACTATTAACGGAAAGGTTTTTGCTATAAACCGATAGGGCAAATCAGATTGACTCTAATCATTAGCTATAAACTATATATTCACTATCAGAGTTTAGTGCTATATAAAAGGGGCGAATCCAAGAATCAGGGGCAGCATATAACTACGAGGCTATAAAGAGTGGGTAGATAGGCTTAGTTACCCGCATCACCATCTTGACTTGACTTCTCATTTCATTTTTTTTTTCCTTCTGAAAACGATGGCGAATGAAACGGATCAACGTAGTTATTGGAGACGAATCAACTGGCGCATATCGAAGAGCTGGTGGGGAATAAATAGGAAGGGATGTGGATCAAAAGAGCCCTTGGAAAGAATTCAACACTTGAATGTTCTTTGGCGTAACACCAAACCCCTCAACTGCCCTTTCCTGCGCCAACATACATCCAATGGCATAGAGTGATGCGTCAGTATGAACATTAACTCCTTATTCCAATCCGGAAACCGGGGCTGACAGCAAACACTCATCGGCATGCTTAAAGGCTTAATCCTGTTCCGGTCCCCAACCGTTATACCTTTCTTCTGCAATGATTCCATTCCGGGGTTCCGCGCTTCGCAAAGTGTTTAATGATGCGTCTGTAATAGCCTATGTGTCCCAAAAAAGAACGCGCTACGCCCGGCCCCCTTTTCAGTAGATGAGATTAAGATGAAAGGGCTTGCTTTCATTAACATTCAGTGAAGGTGCATAGCTTCTTTGAATGTCCCGCTGATGGACTACTACATCTAGGGACGGGACTGATCCCGAAAGAGAGGTCTTTCCTTCTGGTTATGAAATCGCTTAGGTTGAAAAGCAAGTCGATGATGCCATAAGTCAAACGGGCGGGTGAGGCGAGAGTCCTTCACTGCACTCACTGGAGAGAAGGGATCATCCCCAATCTAGTTGTAAGGTCTTGTCCCCTTACTTATTAGTCTTAGTAGCCGAAGTGTAGACCGGGTAATTTACGATAAAACTTTTAACATGTGCATCGGAATACTCGAACATGTTTAATAAGCGTTAGTCGACCTCCGGAGGACAACAATTTGCTTTTCCAACCTGAGATTCTCTTTTTAATTTTCTCCAGTAGAGGAAGGCAATGCTCTCTCTTTATTCTCTTGGGGGACAAGGGAACATCCAGGTACTTTTTTATAGGAAAACTACCTTTTTTGATTCCTCTTCAATGATCTGGAATTTCTGCGAGGAGCTCTGTTCCAGAATAAGCATGACGCAAGCCTCCGTCTATGTATCGACTATCGGGCCCATAACAACACTCAAAATTAAAAAGAGCCCGTGTCATCGCGGACTTTTTGATCAATTAGGTGCGGGAAGGTATTTCACCAAGTTGGACTGGCGATCGCGGTACTACCAAGTGTGGATAGCCGAGGGCGACGAGGGCAAGACGACCTGCGTGATGCTGGAGCATTAGAGTTCATAGTAATGCCATTTGGTCTAACCAATCCCTCCTTTTGCACAAAGGTGAATGACTTATTTCGCCCCTACTTAGATAAGTTTCTCGTAGTCTGTGCTATTTGATACTAAATAGACCGATTACATTTTTGTGTATACTCTCATTGGAAGAACACGCGGAGCACCTTTTCACATAGAGCTGATTTTTTCCCTTATGATCTGGAACACAGCTCTATGTGAAAAGGTGCTTTGCATAAGGTCTAGTTCCTTGGGCACTGGATTGGCGACGGCATGAGTTGGTTGGATC
>CM017579.2:20888722-20911222 GCA_007844105.2 Rhamnella rubrinervis | reverse complement strand
ACACAATCAACGGAGGCCTCCCCGACATATGTTGCAACGTCTTCAATAGCATGCTCTTATTTCGTCTTTCCCTTAATAAGTCATCAAATTTGGTGCTTTTTGATCCCCAGTTGCTATGGAGAACAAAGGACGAAATACAATCGATTCCTCTATTTAAGTGGTTCTCGCTTCTCCTTGTTCCTGTTCCTAACTCCTCCCGGGTAGTTCCCAATGTTTGGCACTTTCCATACTTCGTGGGCGCAACATCAACAAATTTGCTCATGATCAAGTTACAACCTAAGATCTATGACCATATTATGTTAACTGTTCGTATTTCGTTCATTCCATCGGTATGCTCCCAGGTACCCGTAATTGTGATCCGTTTGCCAGAACTAAGGGGTCTCTCTGTGGAAACCTTCACGAACAATCGTCGTTTTTTGATGGTTTTTCCGCTTCTCACAGCTGCTCTTTCCACACCTCCGGATATCTGGTGCCAAATCGTCGCCCTTTTCCTTATTTCTTCGATAATAGAGTTGGCTATCTTTGTGGCATCGATTGTACAAGTTCGTGAAGAAGGCTGGACGAGTGGAATGAGGGAAAGCGGCTCGATCAACAAAAAAGAAAAGAGTAGCCCAACCCTAGAACCTGGCAAAGTAACTATCAAAGAATTCCCGAGCAATTCTCAACCAACATATGCGATTCATTCCCGTAAAGATTATAACACACAGAAGACTCCTTACCTTAGGAGCGGGATGAGTGATACATCCGGCGAGCGCCGGTGAAGAACGCAAGCAAAGCTGGAGCTCGGGCATTGTTATATTCTATCAAGAGAAAGGAGGCAGACTGGTAAGAAGGCCGACCACATAGGGGGAGCGAACCGAAAAGCTCAGCTTTGCGGAGCGGACCAATCTTCCGTACCGCCCCCCTGACTCTCTTTCTATAAAAAAAGCCTGCGGGAAGCGCGAAGGGCTAAGCCACTAATGTCGTGGCGAAGGTTATACCTCAGAAAGTCAGCGAAGCTAAGGTTTCGTATGTGTTATATCCTTTCGATCGAGCGACAACTTCTAAGGAAGGCCTTCATTCCCCTTTGAAAGAAGTAAAAAAGAAAGAGAGCGCTAGGGAAACAGCCTTTTTAGAGAGAAGGTTGCAGAAGTGCTTCTAGATCTGATGGAATAAGGCAGATTTTAGAACAACACTTTCCATCTCTTGCTTTCATAGAAAAAATAATTTAGGAGATGAAATCCTGATTACATTACCGCAGGCCAAAATTGGATTTGGAAGAGCAAGCCAGAGAAAAGAAGCGTTGAGATAATAGACTTTCATCCTAATCTCATCTACTGAAAAAGGGGCCCTCTTGATCACCTGAAGATCCTTTTAGGCAGAATTGGCATAATTATTGTGAGGATTGAGCTGCCAAAAAGATTCTCCTCCGTTTTTGGGCTGGAAGATCAAATTTATGCAGTCCATAGAAAAAAAAAAAAAGAAGAAAAGTTTTCTGAAGCCAAATGCTCTTGGATGGGTAGTTGAATAGGGGGAGACATCCTTTTTTCTCCTTCATATTGAATGTAGTCTATCACTTTGAGGTCATGAGAACCTTGTGAATTGATAGAAATTAGGGCATGCATCCCCGAGGAGAGCGGTACGGCCAAACATCATCCCAGAAGCGAATCAGCTTACCATTGCCCAACCAAAGTCTAGCCCAAGTTCTGCCTGAAAGTATCTCTGTACCAAAAAAGACCTTTCTAGATGCAGGATATTTTAGAGGTGGGTTGGTCAATCCATTTTTGTCATTGGAGAGGTACTTAGCAGCCAAATATGAGCACCCTGGCTTTTTTTCCTTTGGAAATATCCATAGCCACTTCATAAGAAGGGCTGGCTTGGTTGAAGTCCACCTCCTTCGTTAAGGTGATTGAATAAATCAAGACCATAAAAAATCTTTCATTTTTTGTATGGGATGTTAGTAAGGATGAACATGACGAGGTCTTATTTTCTTACTTTTTTTTATTTAAATTCAAACATATCTATCTCAATCTTGTGGCTATTTCCTCTTCAAATCACATCAAGATGTACTTTGAAGGAGTAGGGAAGGCTACTACTCTGGGAATTCGGATTATGGTGGGGGTCATAAGAGATGGCAATGGTGCTGTCATGTGGAATTGAACAGGTCTCCTCTAGGGATCAAAGATGCAACCTTTGCAGAAGCAGAAACTCTCCTGCATGGCCATAGTTTTGTCCAAACTATTGATTCTTTTCAAGTCATCATATCAAAGGTTCTCTTAACATGATTAGATGGGCGAATGGTAATAATCAAGAACCTTGGCGCCTATGCTTTATCCTGAGAAAACATTTCTCAGTTGAGTTAAAATTCATCATGTGAAGAGGGAAGCGACTCATTTAGCTGACCGTCAGGCTAACTGGGGTGTTAGGCTGCAGTCTTGTAGTCAGTGGATGGGAGGTCTTCCATTCCAGTCCAGAAGATCCTTTTATTTTACTCTTTCTCCCACATATCATCTCTCTGTGGGACTTGTTCCCTCTTCAACTCAGCGCTTTATAGATAGGAATTTTTTTTTTCTTTTTAGAATTAAGGTCCCACCTTACCTTTCAAAAAAAAGTAGCCGAGCCGAAGGAGCTCTCACAAATAGAATTTGAGTACCACGGGGAAAAGCTAGCTGGATAAACAAGACAGGGATCGCCCGCTCGGCAATGCTACCTTGGGGAGGAGACAAAACACTTTAATATAACAATTTGAACTCATATTCAAAAGCTTTTTCGATATATGAACAAGATTACTATGGAAGAGTTGGTGAACATTGTTCTGACTCATAGCTCTAAGATGACTAGCATGAATAAGCCAGCTTCAACACCACCTAGACTCTTAATCATAGAAAGACTTGCACCGACCTCAACATAAAAGAATGAACCTGGTCTGTCTATTTTTACGCATTGGCTTAACTCACTCCTAAGCTCCCTAGACACTGCAAAAAACACATAATGAAAACTGCCGGGTAAGGGCTGTACAAGGGAACGAGAAAGGAGTTGGTTAAGAAAGAGTTTTGGAATGCCCCGCTTAGTTAACAAACATCGAGTTTGGAGTCGGGGCAGCATGGATACGAGACTATTGAAGTGAAGTTTGGAATCATTGTAGTTTTCTATCTTCAGATTACCAAATTGGAGAATCGCCAAGGCCTTTCAACGATTCGACGCGCCCCCTAAGCTAGACGCTTCACCTACCTGACCTCAGAGAGAATAGAATGAGTCGCCCGAGCCCTAGTCTTACTAAGAGTTTGAGTTGCTCTGTAGGATAGTAGGGCGAATAAATCGCATTAGTGCGATTTGGCTAGCGGAATCGCCCTTATATACATAAACCAGGTCAACTGACGCCAGCATCACCACTACGGAAACGAAATTTCCGGAGTCCTTTTCTGTGAAACAAAGCCAAGCCTTTTCCGTCTTCCATCCCGCGTTTCCCTGCTTGAGACTCTTTTTATTAGCCCAGTCATGCCCTGGTTGGAGCCAGGGTCTACCCAGCAGTGCTTCATATCCTCCTTGCTCTTTGTCTAAGATTGGACTAAAGGTACCCGCATCCTTTTTTTTTCTTTTGGCTAAGAAGCCCGTAGGTTGTACGCCAGCCATACGTAGCTTGAACTGTGATGGCCACAATGCTTAGTGCCGATCCCCAAGACGCCTTTGGTTGAATGTTCACACCTGATCCACCGTCTGCACTTCTTACATGCACTCCCAGAAATTGAAACAGGAAAACTGGAATTGTAACCTCCCGGTCTGCTGTAGTCAGCCTCACGGTGTGCCTGACTGGCGAGTCTGCCGTCTCCACGGCTTTCCCTTTGCGGGCTGCTCCTCAAGCCTTCGAGTGCCGATCTTCGCTTGGGCCGTCTCGCGAAGATCTTCGATCCGAACCTTCGCATCTACTCTCTCTAGAGGATGAACCACGCCTTCGATATCGCAAGAATATAGCGATCGAAGAGAGCTATCGCTCAGCTGCTTCGCGTATTACGAAAGCCGTATTGCCCGAAGGGGCATGCTGCAAGAGCGTAGGTGAGTGGTAAGCGTAGGAGGCGTGCCCGAAGGGCTGCAGTGTGGTTCCAGGCGCCGTCGCTAGATTGAGATCCGCAGGGTGGCGGGGACTTCGACTGCCTTGTATCGGGTGAAGAGAAGGGGTGGTAGGCTTAGTAGGGCTCGAACCTACAATATAACCGTTATGAGCGGTACGTTTCAACCAATTAAACTATAAGCCCCTACGGATCTCTACATGCAATTAGCTCACTTCGGGAAGAGCGGACGGAAAGAGGAGGCCTTTGCTCTATCTGCTTCTTCCTCTTCCCAGGAATGAACAATTGGAAAGAAAAATGCTTTTCTTTATCTTTATATTATTATTTTTATTCTTATAATAATTAAGCAAGCGGCCCTTTCGCGACTCAAACTGCCGGTACGCTTTCCGGCTCGCAACGACTCAAACGAACGGGCGGGGGCTCTCTATTTGCTTGCAATGCCGGCTGTTCGCCTATAGTTAGAAGTAGAAGTAGAGCGCGCCCTTTGCCCCACACTTCAGAAGAAGTAAAAAAGTATGGATTAAGTAAGAAAAAGTACATAAGGAGTGAGAAAGAAAAACTTGGCTGTGGGAACCGAAGGTTAGGCCGACTACTTACTTTAGTATAGCTACACCTAAAAAAGTGTATTCCTACCCCCCCCTTTCTGTCAATGTTGCCAATTCTCATAATACTAATAATGTACCCTCGTGCACACAATTGCCAAACAACTTTCTTCCTCCGACTTCTTTAGCCACTTCCGCATCTGCCGTATTCGGGAGAGCTTGCTTCGTGGCGGAGCATTTAGCAATGTCAGCAGCCTGGTGAGGGCTGGCTGTCTGGGGACAGGTTAAGGCAGGGCCTGCTGGGCTTGCTTCTCATGAGATTGGGTGAGGGAATCGGAAAGGGGCTCATAAACCGGGCGGGCGGGCTTTTGGGCACACGGAAAAGGGGAAGTGGATGGAGGGGGCTTGCTTCTCCGCTAGAGTTGGGGGTGGGGTCGCTATAGTGGCTAGGGTGAGTCTTCCTACGCGGCTGGACGCCCGGCTCTAGACGAAGCAGCGCTGCGGGGGTTACCACCACATCCTCCCCCGATAGACTCGAAGCTCTTCATAGTCAGGCGGGGTCGAAAATCTGCTCTCAAAGACAGACCAGAGATGACAGAGGAAGGTATTCGGTTCAAAAAAGATACGGCAGTCAGAACAGACAGCTTCAGCCCAAAATGGACTAGGGACAGAAGCTGAGAGCAAGAGAGAGCGAGCTGTCTCCAATATATGGCGATGCTTCCGCTCGGCGACTCCATTCTGCTGAGGAGTGTGGGGGCAGGATCGTTGGGAAAGCGCTTTGTAAGTGAAGTGAGTTGAAGCAAGCAGAGTTCGGAAGGCAGCGGAGATATATTCACCCCCAGAATCAGAACGGAAAACCTTGATTTGAGTCAATTTTCTCATTGTTCTGTCAAAAATCACATATACGGATGATCCTCCTTTCGATAACAGAGGGGCGGGATGGGCTTCGGACACAAGATCAAAAGGAGAAGTAGAAAGAGCTTCTTTAATAAAGGAAGGGAAGACTCTTTTCCCAGCTTGCAACCCATACAAGTAGAAATCTCAATGTTAGGTACAGACCCCAACATTCCAGTAGAAATAAACTAAGCCTTGAGCTGCAGACATGTCCTAATCTACGATGCCACAACAAAAAAAGGGGGGTAGAGGGAACAACACCAGACACAGCAGAAAAGGCAAAAGACTGAGGTAAAGGAAGTTTCTCCAAAAAAGAGAGCTTGCCAACTATACGGTCCTTCCCAATCCCCTTACTCCATAGGGCCTCTCGCATGATCCTGTACAAGACAGGAGGTAGGAGAGAAGTGAATATAAGCATTTTTTTTTTTCAAGCCCGAAAGAGGATTCACTGAGAGAGCGAGAAGATTAAAAGAGCTTAAAAATTCGATGATAACGAGAGAGAGTACCAAGACTGGCTAGAAGGAATTGTTCGGAGTTTGCAGTTTAAACAATAAGGAACTTAGATGGAGAACGAAGAGCAGAAAGAAGTGAAGAATCACCAGTCATATTCTTCGATGCACCCGAAGAAAGTAAGCAGCCCCCTTGTTGTAAGCGTAAGGGGGAGCAAATACCTGAAACAGCGGAGGAAGAGATATGACAAGACGGATTCAACCTCTGAATCTGCTTCCGCTGTCGTGGGGTAAAACAATCTGTGTCGGGCGTGGGCGTGCTCTTAAGATCATAGAAGTAATGCAGCAGAGGCCCTATGGAGTAAGGGGATTGGGAAGTTTCCTATTCAGTAGGCGTCTCTGGGAGAGCAGCAAGATGAGCTGTGTCTGACTGTCGACGAGAGTTTGCATTCCGCCGCTTGCGAGAGTCTGCAATCATGTGACCCGGCTTGCTTCTTGCATGGCATATGATCTTGGACATGTCTCGTTGGCCTGATGCACCAGCGGAGCTTCCAGATTGAAGATTCTGACCATAGGGTCGATGTCCCGAAGCATGTTCAGCCGCAAGAACCTGATCTGAAGCACCCTGAGTAATATAAGATCGACCCCCAGCACCCAACCCAGTAAAGGGGAGCAAGTCGAGTCTCCTCGGATCTCACATCAGCAACTGCTCTCTCAATGTCTGGTGGAGGAACTCGATGTTGAATTGAGGATCTAACATTCTCGAACTCAGGCCTCAAGCCCATCAAAAACTTAGAGAGCCCCTTTATACTCTATAAGGCTATTCTATGTTATATGAAATTCTTCCCGACAAGAGCCTTTAAAATCGGTGCCCCTATCTTTGAAAGGGGTCCCTCATGTTCAGCTGGCCCCATAGAAGCCTACGCCTTCGGTAATAATAAATAGTATAGCACACTTCTTTCTTTTACCCATAAGCTAAGGCATGTTCTTCATGTTGCAACTGATAGAAAGATGGAGAATCATCCATCCTGAGAATCAAGATGACTTATCTAATCCCAAATATCTTTAGCAGTCGCAAAAGAGGTGACGGTGTATATGGGGCTCAAAGGAAGTACACAAGTAATCTCATTTGAAGCTAAGCGCTTTTCATCTTTTGTAGGAAAATCCCCTTCTCTTCTCTAGTCTTGGGAAATTGAAGCGACCCATCCACATAAGCACAAGATTTTTTCCCGAGAAAATAATTCTTCATCGCATAAGCCCACGGCAAGTAATTTCCAGATGCTTCTTTTGGAAGAGCACGGGAAAAGCCTATGGAATCCATTGTACTAAGACCCGCAAGATCATCCAAGGACTTCAAATCGGGACTCAAAACTAGTCAAGAAGGCTTAACTCAAGCAATCACTCAAGAGAAGACAGGATTTTCGCTTGCCGGATTCGTAAAAAAAAGAAAGAAAAAGAAGCCGGGTCTTCTTTTTAGGGAAATAAAAGGGCACAAATGAAAGAGCTAGGGTGGCGGCAAGAGTCTATCACAAACTCGAGTTCAAGACCTCCGATTCAAATCCGATCGACTAGATCCGATCACATGATCAAAGAACAATTCATGAAGAAGAAGAAGTTCCAGCCTCTATTTTTTTAATGATAAGGAAGCGCTTGATCTGGGCCTTATAAGGGCCTCGAGATAAAGGGGATCATGGGATCAAAGTGGACGTTCCCGATTTCCATGGCCGATTGCATCCCGAGGACTTTATTGATTGGCTAAGTCGCGTGGAGAAGTTCTTTGATTGGAAAGAACTATCCGAGGTGTGCGAAGGTTAAATTCCTGAGCACGGGTCATGCCTCAATTTGGTGGGATCAAGTTCAAGCAAGGCGTGAGCGGAAAGCCAAAGGGAAGTACATGAGACAAGATGCGATCGAGGTTGCGGGAGAAATTTCTACCCTCCGATTAGACCCAAAGCTTGTTCCAAAGGTTCCACTTCGCTTTAAAGGCTAGGGGGAGAGAAGCGTACAAGAAAGCCCCTACTCTAACAAACAAACAAGAAAGTCGCGGAGTTCTACCAATTGTTTATTCGCAATGGCTTGAACGAATCCGACGAAGAATCCCTTGCTTGATAGGGCTTGATTTTATAAATCCAAGATGAAATCTCGATGCATCGGATGTGGAAAGTGGCCCATCAACCAGCTCTAAAGGCCGAGGAAAAGCTAAAGAGAAGGACCACAAGGAGGCGCCGAAGATGATATGGGATCGACCTCTACCATCGGGCGAGGAAAGAGACCCCTTTTTCCCTTCCCTCAATATATATAGCACGCTTTACTAATATAATATCAAGTCAAGGCTCCATCCTACTCGCTGCCCAGAGCCTTGACTTGAGCATTGTACAAGTGCTTAAGGCTCCTTCGGGCCATGGCCACAACTATTATATAAGGCACGGCTTGGAAGCAAGCTACCAGCGCCTATCGGCGAGAACTAGGCTTGGCTTGGTTAGTAGTGCCCGCCCATTCTGTCTCGCCCGCCAGCCCGCCCATGAATTCTTCAGAGCGGGCCGGGCGGACGGGGACCGTCGAAGAAGTGCCTCGACGCGCCGCAGCCACTACTTCTCCTCCTTTTATGCAATTATGAACTCCACGGAACTTTCTCAATTCCAACGCAACTTATCCTTTTGGAGCTGACGTAACAAACTACGCGAGCCTCCCGACGAAGCCAACATAAATCCTATCCGAATAAAAAAAATAAAAGGCAGTTTCATTATGGTGGTATACCAGCCGCCTGTTCTGGAACTTCCAGTTCCAATCGAAGCATATAGATCCGTAAATGGATTTGTGTGTATAGCCACTTCAGTCGTGCTCGTCGTTTCTCGAAAGTATCTTTTTTCTGGGAACATGGTCAACCAGAAATTATTATGTTCGCGATTCTTCATCCACCGATGCAGAAAATGCTCCAGTTTTCCATTCTCATATGAGGCCGGAAAGTTTATTGGCAACAGGTCGGCACGAAGTGATTCATCATGCTCAAACATGAGCCGATCGTTCGTTAGGGGCGGTTTATAGATCATAAAATTCCCGCAAATGGAATGAGAAGTGGGTCCATGTAAATGATCGAGACCCCGGAAACAACAACGCTCCTTCCCCATATGGAGTTCGGAACCCAAAGGCAATCGTTGAGTGAACTGTATCTTCTTTGCGTTAGTTGACCTAAGCCGCACCATTACTGCTGGGGTAGGGCTCGGCCTCCGAACCGTACGTGGGACGAGTTTCTGCCTCATACAGCTCGGGCCGAGATCGGGGAAGTTTAGGAGATGGGGAGACCCAGCTGCTGCCGGTCGGGTGGGGGATAAGCTTGTGAAGAAGCAAGCTTATCCCCCACCCCCAAAAACCGATCCTATAGCGCTAGCGCTTCGCGTTCTTTCTATTCCATCCCATTTCATTTCGGGATAGGCGGCAAATACTAATCTAATAAGTGAAGTAGTCGTCGTCTGACCAATTGGCTCGGACACCAGACCGCTCGTGCCCGCCCATTCTGTCTCGCCCTAAATGGAATGGCTCTCTTAGTTACGCTGCGCCCCGACCCGAGTCCCCACGTCCGCTCTTCTCCGACCGCAACCCAAGAAGTTGGCTTTGCCAACACAACTTTAGGGCCGGCCCCTTCATTCTATGCTGACCCCGGCCCGGGGCTGGCTTTTGGGAAGCCCGTTCCCACCGCGCTCACGGCCCGGCTGGCCTGCCAGCGGTAGTGGAAATTCTCCCGTTCCCTGGTCAAAGACTTGGTTGGATGCGGGATCTACTCCACGAGGAGCGGTACGGACGTAGATGATATCATCACGACCTCTCTTTTCGTACCGCTAGGGATGCTTAACGCCACTTCGCCAACTGGCGTTACCTGTGCTTTCGTGTCTCTCAGTGTGGTCAGCACTGGGTGTTTCCGAGCAGCGAGGCTTACACCCATTCGCATTAGTTCATCCAAAGTTCCTTACCCTTATGCACGAATTATTGAATAAGCCATCTTCCTATCAAGGTTAAGGAGTCAACTGAGCATCTCAGCGGCGGGATTGAATACCCGGATCGAATCAGAGTTCACGCCGCCCGCCCTGAAATAGGAGGCGTGGGCCACAGGTCGCACATAAGCCGCCGGGTCGCACGACAGAAGAACACCCAACATACAGATGCACACGCCTCCATGTGAAATATTCATCTTCATTGGAGCTTTTCGGTAGTAGTCGTGACCAACAGCCATCAGCTGTCGGCTCGTTGGTAAGGCGAGAGCTTTAAGCCCGATTTCTGGTGGCACACCCCTCACACAAGCACCCCCCGACGAAGGGGGGACGGGGAAAGCTACAGGCCCAAAACCTTCGACCCTTCCTTCTAAATGGGGGTGCCCGGAGCACCTCATCTTGTCATTTCGTCGTTGCTCATTCCCGTTAGGCCGAAGTGTTTGGCGTTTCCTTCTCCGCGCCCGCTCACGCTTCGCTGACCTATCGCGCGGTAAAGAGAAGAGAGTACGAAAGAATAGTAAACGGAGCACACCGCAGAAAGATTCTAAATATGAGAAGTTCCCCTTGGATGCGAAAAGAAGGAAATGAAGAACGGGAACGAAACGAAATAAGGCGTTTCTTGCTCTAGTTTCGGATGAGCTTCTCCCAATTATTATGTCTGGTAATAGAATAGGGCGGCTTGCTCTGACCAAGACTCCACTTTTTGCTCCGCCCATGGAGCGTATGAATTTCCTGGAATGTAGATAGACCAAAAGAGGGAATGCTGGGATAGGAATAGGAATTATAGTACCATTGGAAGAAGGGGCACCTGTGGGAACATCTCTACTGACGAACCATTTTAATAGTACGGGTGCTGCCGTGCCACAAGGCACGACCATGGAAGTAATGAAAAAGAAAAAGTTATGTAGTTGGACCATCTGCTCTATCTGTTCGAGTTTCGCTTCTCTAGAGAAGATGAGACGCTAAAAATGAAAGTGTTCGCAACGCATACCGAAAGGGTACCAATGAAGCCGACCATTAATGACTAGTTAGAACACCAGGAGCGGTCTGATCCAATAAGGGATCAGACCGCTCTTAGAAACATGAAACAAAAGCAAACTCTCATAGTTCGGAGCCCTGCTCCAACTATTTCTTCGTAAGTGAGGTGAGGTACTTCTTTCGGTTTGAATAGGGGGTCGCCCTTTTTTTGGTTGAAGTAGCCCCGACTTTGGTCGTAGTCGGTTCAAACACATAAACCCAGTCCACTTGCAGCCATGTTGATCAAAATGACTAAGTTTCATGACTTGACCAGTCACTCGCCCTCGTATTAGAAGATCCTCTCATCCTGTGGTCGACATTCCATTCCCCTTAGTCGTAGGTGCTCGTTCTATTTTTATTTGAATGGGCCGGGTCTCCCGAAGTACATATGGCCGGCCCTTCGCTTCGGGTGTCTCGGTGATACAAACAAAGAAAAGAGAAATTCCAATCACTTCCCCTATCACTTAAAGCCAATCCTTACAAAAGGAGGAAATAGAATCGAATAATCTACCTTCTTTCTTCCTTCCATTCCCCCCGACAATAAAGCGGCACTTCCTTAAAACAAGTGGCTGAGAGTTAGCAAGCAACCTGGGCCTCTTGGCAGGAGGTTCGCTGCCCCCTTCCTTTCCGGTCCGGCCGCGGTACGGCACCTGAACTCGAAGCTACGATCAGATCCGATTGGATCTGATCCGTTCAGATTCCACAGATCCAGCCGATTTTGTCTGGTCCTATCCGACCCAACCCCGGAACTTAGAACGGCCGGCATGTTTTGGACGGTAGAACGGGGAGAGGGGGAGTCGTGCCCATTCTCTCTCCGGGCACGAGCAGGAACATCCAAATTTCAGACCGAATACGTGTACATGACGAACGACATATTAAAAAAGAAATATATACGTGATCTGATTTGATAGGCTGCCTGCAGAAATAGTTTACCGACCGCATAACAATATAACAAAAAATTCTTGTGTGTAGCGCATGGGGCCATGTCTCCCGACCGATCAGAGTACGGCCGCTCATCTAATATCAAATAAATCGGTAGATCTCACTTCCCTTCTCCCATACCATAGCCGGAAGGGATAGCGTATCTACAGAAGAGAGAGTGCGGGGCCTCACCCTTAATTTAGTTTAGACGCGGCTCGAATGCCTTTACACTATAGGCTGTGTTAAGCATGCTTCTTTGACAGAAAACAAACTCTTTTTCCATGACAACAGTCGCGACTATAAAGGGCGGGGCGGTAAGCTCTCTATCAACAACAGGGGGCTGTTCCCCTTTGTCAACTCCTTGCTTGTGTCGTTGACAAAGGCAACCGAGCCTAACCAAAGCGTCACAACAACATCCAAAGGTTGCCTTTGTCAACGCTACTAAGGACCGGGGCGAGCGGAATTCTGTAGAGGCTCGAAGAGAGGCTTCCTAAGCGAAGGGCGGCAGGCAAAGCTGCAAGGAGATAGTGCGGCTTTCTTTGTTCTCATGGCAGAGTGAGGGGCGTTATCCATCCGCCAATAGAACCGGCTTTTAGTGAGGATCCGCTCATATGATGCTACATGAGGGGCGGCTTTGCTCATGAGTTAGCGATCAAGCGTAAAAGGACCCGCTGGCTTCTTTGCTTTCCGGAGCCGAGCTGCCTTGCTCGTAGCTCCCTATTGATATAAAAGAAAAGGGGATTGAGGTGAAGTCTGAGCCTCGGATGAGGGGGGAATATAGACACTGGGAAAGGAATCATGGGAGTCCGCCCGAATAAAGGGAGCCTTACGTGATAGGGCCCTGGAGGAGAATTGGAATAATGAGAGGAAGAAGCCCCTGGAATCATGGTAGTACGCCCCAAGATTGGAATGAGGGGAAGGAATGGAAAGAGAAATGGATGGGGAATCCCCCGAGAATAAGAGGAGCCAACAAACTGAAAAATACCCGTGGGAAAGCATGGGAGCCCCAAGCCTATGTAATAGTATCCACCCTTAGAAGAGAGTTTAGCATCACCCTACCGATGAGTCTGGAGGAAAGACTGGTGAATCAGGCAACCCCTCTACCTTGAATTCAGAACTTGCATAATGAGTTGCATCGACATCTTTGCCCGTGATCGAATGCCCCTTTCCCACGCCACCAATCGACGAATGCTGAGGAAGGAGTGAATCAACTGATGCAACCAACCACAATACAATACACGACCCGAGCAACTATCCAACACCCGAAAAGGCGGAATAATGCCAGGAAGTGACCAAGCAACTCCAAGTGAATAACCCAACCACGATTATCTAACCAACTACCGATGAACTAATCAACAACCGAACGAGACTGAATCCAAGCGAGTGAATAAACGAGTCAGGGGTTTGTAAAGAGCAAAGGACTATAAAAAAAACTACCCGGAAGAGGAGTCTTGGCTCGTTTGAGCTGGAAGACGAGTCGAAGAAGTAAAAAGAGCAGGAAGAGGCATAATAGCCATCAACCGGAAGCAGTGCAGAAATAGGAGGAGAGCTTGTCTCCGCAAGTGATTGGGATTTCCGACGAGGAAAGAGTTGCCTGACCGCGAGGAAGGCCCTAGACGAGTGATTGACTGACCGTCAGGCTCCTTAAACCTTGACCCACCCTCCTAACCCGCTGTCATAGGCTTGCTTCCCTCTGTTTGTTCTTTCTTTCCTTCTGCCACTAGTAGCTGTCTCATTCCTGACCTTCTGTTAGTACGGGCTAGCCTCAGCTAGCCGGTGAAATGGATAAGTCGTGTAACAAACAATCCTTGTTCCTGACTTTGTCCTTGTTCCTTTCGCTTTGCTGCCTTCGTCTTTCGGCTTTAGGACTCACTCAGTCTTCTTTATAAAATAGGTATAAAGTTAGTTACTCTTTCCGTCTTTAGTTTAGGTTCATTACGGCAGTTGTTAGTTCCCTCTCTTTATCAGTTAATTCGGTATCGTTTATTAATTGCTTATATTAAGGGTAGTCCTTCCCCCAGGTGCGCCTAAAGTCTTATGATGATCCCTTTCAAAGCCCGGGTGAAACCATCAGGCTCGACTAAGAAATCCATGCCAGAGACTCCTCCTAGCAACCATCCCCGAAATCCAGGGAGGTGCTCTTGAAGACATGGCGGGCTCCAAGCTACACCCTTCTCTGCTACCAAATCATAGATCTTCCAGAGAAGACAAAAGCGAATGAGCTCACTCGATTCGCGTCTGATCCTCCATTCTTTCTCATAGACTGATGCAGAAAAGAAGTCACTTAAGGAAACATCCGGTGAATTCGCGACACTCCAGTACCAATGGACGTACCGAAGCCAATCCTTCATCCAGTTCCTGAGCAAAGACCACTCAAGGAAGGGAAGTCCCGGACTCTTTTGTTGGAAATAATTCATCAGGAGCCACCTTTTAATCCGAAGGTTTCATCTCTTTAAGAAGGAAGGAGATAATGAAACCTCGAAGATAAGGAAGCGAAAGCTCACTCTGCCAAGCCACAATTCTAATGGATAGTCATTGTGACCCCGAGGCTTGGTGTACATAGCAAGAACCCGCTCAAAGTGACGAGATCTTGTATGACTGAGTTTGGCAAGGACCCTATAACCTCCAGCACCTATCCTTACTAAGGTAGAGAACTTTCCCTGAACGAGCTCTTTCTATGCGTTCCTTTCCCTTACTTCCCTAAAAGCTGGATCTATCTCTTCCTCCGAGTCGTGCCCCACCAAAACTAAGTGATTTTCTGACAGTCGTGACATCGCTCCGCCAGACGCAGTGTTGTGGACCAGGGGGGTAGTGACACTTATCGTTCAAGATAAAGGGGAACGATCCGCTTTGCGAACCACCACCGTTGACAAGTCTCCTTAACGAAAAAGAAAAGGTCACCGAGGGGCCGAGCGCGAGCTTCGTCCAGAGCTTGACTAGGGGATGGTTGAGTGCGCAAGAAAGAAACTAAAGCAAGAACCCGCGGCTCCCTTGAATACTCCCCCCGGAGTGAGTTATCTTCTGCGGGATTTAGGGATTCCTTTCTTTTGCTCATATTGTATCCTATGGAGATGGATTGATATGGAGGGTTTCCACTTCTTACCTATTCACCTCTACTTGAACCGTTCAACGAGCGTTGTAATGATCCAAAGGAAGATCTCCTGGCTCAGCACTACTCAACTTGTGAGGTGTCACATACCCTGCAGACAACAACTGCAGCAGTCACCAGTCTGGTCCCCTACCTCACAAAGTAGCTTGATGGCCGAACCACTCCCAAGGCGAATAGTTCCCTAGGGGCCGACCCGACACGGACCGGCCGAGACTTCCGCGCAGTAGGAGCGGACTGAGTCGGTATTCGTCTACGAGAGGCGCACTCGTATGCCTTTCGAGGCTTCGCCCTTGTCAATATTCTCGGGTAAGAAAGCAGAACCTCACCTCTTTCAGTTGCGGAACACAAACCTACTTTAGATCCACTAGAACATGTAGATCTACTAGACTACAAACAAAGAAGTTGGTAGCAACAGAACTGCCTCTAAACTACTAGAGACAGTCACCTATAAAAATAAGTCTACCTACGCTACATTGTAGAGAGACGTTCGACTCCACGTGTCCGCTAAACAGTTCCGAAGTAGTAAGACGAGTGAATGAAGGTGCCGTAAGCGGTAGTGAATACTCGTTCCATGGAGACAAACCCCTCCGGCGGAAACGTTCCCTCACTATAGACTGAACTCGCTGTGAACCTTTTCGATTATTAGTAGCGGCTCGTGAAGTAGCCCTCTTTCTTTACAAAAAAGTGGATACATGCGCCTTTACTTTATATTAGTCAAGCCTAAAGGCCCTTTACTAATATAAAGGTAAGGCAGTCAAGCGCTATCGTTGTAAAGCTACGGCTCCTTGGTGGGAATGAAAAGGTGGTACCCCTATCACAACAAGGCAAGTTCTGTTGACGGACCACTTTTTCCCGGGGGAGGAATCGTTTTTGTAGTAAAAAAGCTTATGCACGTAGTTCGCTGGAAGCTAAGAGTCTTATAGCCCAAAAACAAACGGGAATAGCGGTTTTAGTAGTTACCTTAAGACCTTATTACTAATCTATTTATAGTCAAGCAAGCCTTTCACCTGGCTAACACACAAAAAAGCACCAGCCGGGCCTCTCTCTTTGTTTCGATGAAAGCCTCAACGCTCGCGTTCTACGGGGAACTCTTTTGACTATTTACCTTTACGGAAGCAAAGGGCGAAAACTCAAAAACGAGTCTAGTAAAGGGTGCTTGTGTTGTGGTTTTGAGTTCCTTGGCTTGTGTTCTAATAGTAACCACAGAAAGAAAGCGGGGAGCATTCTCTATCAAATAATGATGGAGGGGGTTCATGGTCCCTAGTTCCGTTTGCCGGGCCTGCTTCCCATTCATTCTTTTATAAGGATGCTCTTCGGCTGGTCAATAGGGCACATCGCTTTCGCTTCTGTAATAGAGGCGCTGTAATGGGCGCGCTTGGCTAACGAATAAAAACCTTGGTCCGCTTTCATTGGTCTAGGCCGGTCAGTGCTTATCTCTTTCTTCTCTATCGGTGAATTGGGGGAAAGAGTGCACCAATTAGGGGGGGTGAAAAAGGAATAAATAGGGAAGTAGAGTAGTTGGCACACGCTGGTCAATCCAGTACGTACGTCGCTTTCGTTCTTTCCATTCAATATCCCATTCCCGGTCGCATCTGTTCTATTCAGCCAATCCCTTGCTGCTTGCTTCATCCCGCCCTGCCTGGTCATCGGTCGTACCCTATCTTGAATCTGGAATCTAATTTGTGTCGGCATCTGTCCCACTGGCTGATGAAAGACATCCCCAGAATGCCCCCCTTTCGTGCCTATCTCCACTTGTTTACAGCTCTTATTGGTCTTTTAGCGCTGCTTTCACATGATGCAATATCTGGGCCTCCTAGACCCGCTCTATCGCCCAAGCCTCATAGCATTCATATTCCAAGCACTAAGTATTCCCTGCCTGCTCAGATGCGTCAATCCGCCTATCTTTACCCCTTTCCTCGCATAGAGAGCTCTAGTAGTTCTTTTCTTGGTAGGAGGGAACTCATACTGTAGATAAGGTTCATTGTCCATAAGCTCTCCTCGCTACTGTCAATTTTTTGAATTTTATTTTTATACACTGGCGCAGATGATTGCCCCTAAGGCACCGATGGACCAACGCCTTCGTCTATCACCCGAATTTATTGATTCACGGCGTCGAGTATTTGCACTTTAGATCTCGTGACTCGACCTGTAGACGGTGATACCGCCACCTTTGGAGACGTGATCTTCTCTTATTCACTTGTGCTGGTGGCGGAGAGGTCGGCGCCTGTGTTCTGGCTCTGGGGGGGTGTTCCCTTTCTCAATTATGACGTACTAGGTTAGGTTGCCATCTAGGTCTCGGTCGGGGGTGACTTCCAAATTCTGGTCTCATTCTTCCCTTCCCTTGATTCACGATCCTTGCAGCTGAATTAATCCCCCATGTGTCGGGACCTTAACCGTGGTGGTGCTTTTCTACAGCTTCTTCTACATAGGCTCCTCCACTTCTGGAATTGATAAAGGAAACCTTTCCAAGCCCGAACAAGATCGGAAGAACGGATCGCTTTCTACAATAACAAAAGAGTTTTCTACTAGCCATGTTTTCCTTCTGTGAGAATGCCGTAGGACTCCAGGAATTTTTGAAGCTGAACATGCTCAAAAGATGCCTAAAGCTTTTAGCTTTGATCATTCGACTGTCCGCCGAGTGAAACGGTTCCTCGCTAAAGAAAACCAAAGTTCCACTACAACCAAGGAAAGAGATAGATCACATCCTGGCCAAATGCCAATCCTCCTAGTTTGAAAGAGAAAAAGAGTGGAGTTTCGAGAACGAGAATCATATATTTTCTAATTTCTTTTTCGTAGTAAGAAGACACTAAGACGCACCCACTACACACCACACACTCAGACGACTAGCGTGGTCCTTCCCCCATCGAAGAGCCACGTATCCAGGGTTGACCACATCATCACTGTTTTATCAAGGTGTGGCCACGGTCTCAATTAGGTCAGTGTAAAGTATGTCCAAGCTTGACAATAGCAGTGTTTCTTTTTAGTCCCTCAGAACGCAACTCCCTTATGAGGTGGAAGACAAGACAGACGGATTCCACTTCATAGGTACCGTTCACGTCACGTGAAGGCTCGCTCAGAACACGTACCAAGCTTTTATTATAAAGGAACAAACAGGAGTGCTCCACTCCGAAAGAGAAGGAACGGAAAGAGCAGGCGGCATCTCTCGCCGTCTTCACGGAATTTCTCATCTGAATGACCGAAAAAAGAAAGAGAGCCGAACTATGTTTGTTTCGGGATCGGAAAGGTCGGCCGATCAGGATCAAAGATGACTGCCTAGTGGCGACGAGCCCACTAGGAGGACCCGCCTTTCAGAAAAGATAGACACAAGGAACGCGAGGAAGAGGGCGACACGAAAAGGAAATAGCCCTCCGGAAACGGTATCCTCGTACGGACTTGACAGCTTCAGCGTACAAGGACCCGGGCTGAGACCAGAACATAGAACACATCACCATAAGTCTCAGGAGGGGTCATCCCCGTGGTAGGAAACACGTCCCAGTTCCTTACCGCTAATTACCCGGCGAGACTCCTTACCCCTTACCCCAACCAATACCATGAAAGCCCTACCTTACCATACAACTACCACAATATAAAGACCTTCCCCCCAGAATCAAAGATAAAATAGCGGTAAGTGCAAGCCCGAATGAAAAAACTAACTCTTAGAAGCGGGTTACCTATCCTTTTCTAAGTCACCTGGCATACGCCCCAGTCCTGATCCGAAAAAGACAACAACAATTCCAGGAGACAGGCGTCCTGTCTGTTCTGGCTGCTGAGCCGAGAAGCCGTTTTTTGATCTGGACGGAGAGAGGAATCATTCCAATAGCTGCCTTGATTTTGAACTAGTTCTTTCGTACAGTTCTGATACAGAACTCACTCACTAGTATGGATGGGCCCTATCAGAATGGTATTCCCGAGTGCCTCTGAGGGGCTCCTAGTCCTTCCTTCTTGACTCGTTTCGCAACGACGAAGTAAATTCCATTGATTCTTTGGCCCCGGGCCTCGCCGGTGAACTCGGGGGAGCTGCTAGCTTCAGTTCTTTACTCAGCCTCGATGGGAGTGGTTCAAGCCAAGCCCCCCGGAAATAGAAAGAAGCTCCGGCGGGCGGCCCCAGCTTCTGGCTCTCTTGATCAGGCCGTCGTATTTTGGGGAGGCGACTCCCGAAGCAGGGAGCCACTCCTAGACCAGCAGAATTAGATGAACGAGCTGAAAGTACTATTCCCTTTATGACCTAAAACAAGCCCTACCATTATATTTAATAAAAAAATGAAAGCTGCTTGTCCGGATGATCGCCGCTCCACTACTGCTTACTCTGTTTTCCTTAGCACCAATCTTCTCTCTTGGGGCACAAAGAAAAAAGCGGCTGTGCCCAGGTCTAGCGCCGAGGCCGAATATAAAGCTCTTGCCGTCACCGCATCTTAACTCCTATTACTTTCCTACGTGCTTTGCGATATGGGTCTTCGTTTCTCTCTCCCTTCACTTCTATACTGCGACAATCTCAGTGTCACCCTTTACTCCATAGGGCTGTTCACCCGGTCTTCCATGCCTGAACGAAAGATGCCGAATTTGATTATCTTATCACTTCGTTCGGGAGAAAGTTGCTCGTGGCGATCTTAAGGTCCTTTATGTGCGGACAGACAATCAGACGGCGGATGTGTTCACTAAAGGCCTCTCTTCCTCTCGCTTCTTCCAGCTGCGTGACAACTGGCTACTCCACCATGGAGATGAGCAGAGGGGTGGCCTTATAGAAGGTTGGGGCAAGTTCTGGGCAAATGCTCAACGAAAGTCTTGGTGAATCGCTTGATCCAGCTCATGTTTACCACTGCTCTATCAAGACGGGCCCAGATAAAGTTATTCCCAGATTGGTTATTACACCACGTGTATTTGCTGCCTTTATATCCACAATAAAGCATGCCCCATTACGTAAAGGGCGCGAATCATCTCCTGAAATTCCAGCATCGCATTATTTTCAGGGGTCGACCCCAAGCTTTTCATGAGTTTCAGCGAGAATATGAAAGTATCCTCCCATAAACCAAGCATCATTAGATGAGACCGCTATAATTTTTCATTCATCCCACAACAAAGGGCGATCAGTGATGCTGCATTTGGCATAGATAAAGGATAGCCTAGCCTAATAAGGGTAAATCCCAGTATAGATCAGCCGTGAAACATTGAGTGGAGGTTCGAATCTTTTTACCTGCACATCATCACTCCAACCAGATTTTGCTGTCCTCCGTGCTCTTGTTGCTGGTATTAGGGAGGCCCATCTTTCTGCCAATCTGCTGCATCCTCGAATGTTCTATCATAGGTTCAAGAATGGCTGCAATGCGAACTTTTTTTCATATTAGTTAGTCTTCTACGAGATTCAGATCTTGCTATACCCCGGATATTCCAGATAAGAGCTTTCATCATGAAGTTACTGAAAGTGGGGATGAGCTACATCTTGCTGTACTGATCTAGATATTTAGATTGAGTAAGAGGTCCGCCTTTCATTTTGGAGTTATCAACTTTTTCAGCTTGAGCATGAATCTCATGATTTTTTTTCCTCAACCGGAATGAGGATGCCCCTTACTAGAAAGGGACAACCAAGCAGTTTCAGCCCTTTCGATTATTAGTCGGGGCTCGCTCAAAATATGTTCCTTATCTGATAACAAAGCAAATTGGTCGAGCCCTTTAAGTAAGCAATTTTTACCTTCCATGATGAAGGAAGTAAGATCAAAATCAGAAGAAGCTTTTCGTCTCCTTGATAGCTGGAAGTTCTCAAATTTTCTGACCCAAAAGAACAATCTCTATCGCTGCTGATATTCAAGAGATTCTTTGCTGATCTGTTCACCTGCAATTTTGGGCCCAGTCTTCTCTATGCATGCATTTAAGAGAGATAACTGCAATAAACCTCTTTGAATTTCTATAATATAAACAGAATCGGATTGATTCGAAGAGATATGGCAATGATACTGCTGTAAAGGAAGATTACTAGCATTGAGAACATCATGAGTGGATTGGTGAATCAATGTATTGAGAGCAGATGGAGCAGGATCATGAACGATCAAATCCGTGCTCGAAATCTCAATACAATTGTTCCGCCGGGAGCGCTTATTCAACTTCATTGATTGCCGTTGGGGAGGGATCCAAAGTTGGGTGGGCAGACGTCTCTTTATCTGAAGGCTGAATAACGATCTGGTTGTTCTGATGATTATCAATGGCTTTCGTGAGAATCTGAGGCCTTGAGTTTGGCCTTACTCATTTAAGGCTTGCCCTATTGTGCAAGGGTCTTTGTGAAAGGCTTTCTGAACCCTTTTAGGTTTTTCTCTTTTTCCATAGGTTGAAGAAGATGTCTGCAACTTTCATTGTCGTGGCCTCGAAGCATGCAGTAGGAACAAAACTTAGGAACTCTCTCGTAGATGATTTTCTGCCATTTTCCTCCAGCACCCATTCCTAACCAGATCCGATTTGGCCTAGGCTTTAAGAGATCTATCTCCACGCAGACGCGAGCGTTATATTTGCACAGTGGTCTGGCCACACCAACCCTATCGTTGGGCCATCAAATCTCAGAACCCTACCTATCACCCCTGCAATAGATTTAAGGTAGTCCGGATTGAAGAAATTCAGGGGAAGGTTTGGGAGAGAGATCAAAAGCGGTGCAATAGAAGATTCAAACCGCGGATCAAACCAAGGAGACCAGGAGAAACTTTAAATAATAAGCCTTAATGACGAGAGATTCCCTGGTCCAAGCTTGAATGAAATCTTCTTGTGATGAGAACCTCATAATAACATGTCTTGGATCGAGTAATTCAATATGAACTTCGCTGTTCATCATCCAGTGAGTGCGAACATGAGGTCTAATCTCATCTACAGAGGGACGGCCTGAGGATAACTTTCTATCAAAGAAAAGCGTAATGGGTCTACTGATCTGTAAATCTCATCATAAGTGAAGCACACACCCGGCTCTCCTTAATGAGAGATCGGGCTTTTTAAAGGGAAGGGGCCCATGTTGTAAAGGTGGCAGACGAGAGTTTTTTTTTTCCACTATAGCAGCGTAAGACTTAGAAGAAGAAGGATCTGGTGGTCGGGATGAAGATCCCCCATTAAAGAAGGATTTGGCAGCAGTCAAAGTGGCCGGATCGGCCATGGTTGGCCGGAAAAACCAGTCACATCAGGGGAATAAGGAGGAGCATTCTACCCATAAAAGCCACTCCGGCTACTTTCTATTCCCCGTACGAATGATTGATTGAACGATGAACCCGGACGACTGGGAGAGAGGCGCATCCGTCTGAATGATGAACGAGTTGCGGGCACGGAGTGCTTCATTTCGTCGAATTCGAAATCTCTCTATCAAGATAGAATGAGTCAATGCGAATTTCTTGGTAAGATGTGGGCCGGTAGCGCAGAATGGGGCACTGTGCCTTAGGCTCTTCGTACAATCATTGGAGGGCCCGCCTTTACATGGTATGGTGCGCCCACCTCTCTGAAGAGTCGATCCCGACTTGGGAAGCTAGGGTCTCGGAGTTCAGGAAGCAGTTCAGCAACACACAAAGAAGGGTT
>CM017579.2:20868722-20883722 GCA_007844105.2 Rhamnella rubrinervis | reverse complement strand
GGACATCCCCGGACGTTGGATGTCCATAGAGAACAATATCTTTTGTTGATCCATGACAGTTACATTAGGAACCGTGCTCTGCTCCTCCCCAAAAAGAGACTTGTTCTTTCTCTCTTCATTCAGGAAGACTGAAATCGGTTGGTTGTTGACCAACAAAAGAATGGGCATTTTGGGCGTGTCATTTCAAAGCGAGATTGTGCTTATATATGTAATTTTCCGTCCGACTTTTGATAGGTCGAAAGACAAGATCAATCATTTAGTCTAGTCAAAAGGATCTATTATACGCGAATTCCTTGGCATCTATAGAGATGGGTTATCGGTGACTCGATTCTTTCTCTTTATTTCCCTGTAACCAGAAAGGGCTCGACTTGGTCAGATGGGTGCGTGCGCTTCGGATAAGGCTAATTTATATGCTTACACTATAACTATGGCTCACGAGGAGGCCCTGGTCCTGACTAAGGAATGAGATCCCCGTACTTTTCCTATTTTCTTTCTTCTTTCATGTCGAGCTAAGGAAAGGCAATGATGAACGCGGAATAGGAATAAAGGGCCAGCCTCGGGAAATTTAGCTAGAACTGCGGGGGAAGGGCGGCTCCACTTCTGCCCTTGCTCGTGGTTTGCATCTCGGTGCTACCTTGTAGGTGTCCGATACCGACCCCGTTGTGCTGTGCGTCTTGTCTTTCCCGACGAAAGTGATGCCGATTCAGCCTGTGTGGCCTGGTGCAGTTCAGCCTACCAATTAGTAGGGCAAGGGGATATGCTTTCCTTAGATTGAGAGGACCTCCTCCAGTTTTCGGTTGTGGATACCTTATTTAAGGTAGTCGTTCAACAACCCAGGAACAAACCCAAGGAAGGTGCCCATAAGGAGGGTCGCACAAAAAAAAGTAGATTTAAACGAAGACGAAGGGACTACTTCCGTGTTTTCTTTTCCAATGACGAACTGGGACATACCATGACGCACCTGCGAGGACTGAGTCTTTCTTGGCTCGCAGCCGAACCTTGCTTTAGGCTCGTCATGGGCCACCTTAGGCTCCCTTTTTAGGATAAATTTTCAATCAATGCATTACGCGGGTGATCGCACCTACAGGAGGTCTTATAATCGTCTGGTGAACAAACCCTTTGCCTTTGGGCACTAAGGAAGGCAGGATGGAAGAGGCATTCCTCATTCGGGGATCACGCCCATGCCCATGGCACTGACTGCTACTACAGATGCCCCATTCTTAGACCTTCCTGAACCTACGCTCCTTCTTCTAAGAGCAAGGAGAAGTCGAAGAGGATGGCAGCTATAAGAAGAACCTCGGAGCTTCTATTCGAGGCTTATTCAACATCAACAGGAGAGATTGGCTTAGAAGCAGCTTCTTATGGACATGAATCTCCAGCTACTTTGTTTTCTGTAAGTGTAAGCGGAAGGTGCCCCTTTATTGTAATTCTTTTTGGGGGGTAGGGACCCGCATTAGCGGGGATCGAGGCGGAGCTGCCAATCCCGCCGCTGCCTAAGTTTCATTTCCTCCCATCCATCCTCCATTGACTGAACTAATCACTTGACTGCTAAACCGAGGATGTTGACTGTGTTGAAAGACTAGGTCATCGCCCATACTTATCTTATTGGTTTTAACACAACTCTGCTATCAGAATAAGGAGATTGGTCTTAAACCGAAACGTAGATCGTTCAACTCTAGCTTATGTTAGCCTTTCGTTCACTTACAAAAAAGAGGAGAAGAGCGAGGGTATATATAGTCTAAAAAAAAAGAATAAGCAAGTTATCGAAGAAAGCAGCCAAGTCACACTATTCCTCCAACTGAGACTGGCAACATGAATTCATACATATACCAAGTTGGACTACAAAGAAGATCTGGGAGAAGAGATTCATTTCACCGATGGGAATGATTCCTCTTAGCGTTAGCGACTCTGAGCTCATAGGGAGCTGGGAATGAGCTTGGTTAGCTGGGACCAAGAAGGGATAGAGTTGAAAGGAAAGAGAGGATCAGATGAGCGACTCGAAAGATCAGATGTATAGACTCACCGGCTTATGAAGAAGGATTTACCTAGTTCAGGAAAAGAAATCGGACAGCGAGCGCTAAGCCGGTTAAGTAAGATAAGGACTTCGCCGGCAAGGAGATTGATAGAGGAATCAGGCCTATGAAGAAAGGAGATCGAACAAGAAAGTATTTCCTAGCCCGGTTGAAGCAAAGTCATATAAGTCGGCTACAGCAGGGTATGGAAAACTACCTTACAAAGCTGCTACTGCTACCCACCTTGGAAGGTCAGCGGAAAGAGTAGATGGAAGAGTTCAAAGCCGATAACTCGCTGGGGGACAAGCTTACCTAAATAAGAAAGAGGCGATGGCATTGTTTTCAGGCCGTTCGCTAACGAATTTCATTCTTGAATCTCTGGGCTAGGGCTTGTTGAACCTCTCTCTCCTCTACTTAAGCTTTCCCGCACCGCCTCTTATCTTATTAGCGCAAAGGCAAAAGGAGTAGAGCTAGAGCGAGGATGGGAAGAAGATTGTCCAAATAAAGGAAGTCGGCCGGTTAAAGGAGTAGGCATTAAAATCCCGCTTCAGTCAATCAGCAAGACAATTTAAATAGGTATTCTCAAGTAAAGGGCCGGACCTGACTCCGTTAGCTGAGCTCTGAGCTCCTGGCAAACCATTACGTGTGCTATCTACTCTGCTTTATGTTATGGAAGCGCCGACAAAAAGACTCCCTCTAATCTCGGGGAGAAGGCCTCCCCAAGAGATTCGTCAGATGAGGGCGGTTCGGTTGCCTCAATCGCAAGGAGAGCTATTCCTGCTTAAGGTTGGTTAAAAAAGGAGGGCGCTGGAAAAGGGGACTATTCGTTCGGAACTATTCCATCCAGAAAAGGAAGGGGGCAAGGAAGGGCTAGCGAGAATTACGTCCTTTCATTCGATGCCAGACTCGTCTCAGTCTAGGCTTTCTTACATTAGATTAGGCTTTTGTAAAATATATAATATGAATCTATGCTTTATTCCCACACTATTGAAACTGAAAGGTCTCTCGTTAATAAGTAGCCTAAGAGGGCTAATCTTTCTCCCTAGGCATAATATGGATACCTTTTCTATCCGTCCTCTCGGGGATAACTTGTTGGATACGAGTACTAAAGATATATAGTGTAAGTGTAAGCCTTTCCATATCCTAATGCTTTTCCAGCAGGATCTTGAAGTCATTTTCCTTTTGCCAGCCTTCGTAAGTAAAATGGGCAAGAATCACTGGAACTATTCTATCTCTTTTCGAAAGCAGAAGATAGGGCCAGATAGGGGGCAGCAAGTCTCTGATCAATATCTCAAGCAGGACTATTTCAAGCCTGCATTAAAATGAAAAATGAAAGTAGAAGCAGGATGGAGACTTTTTCAATTCAGCAGGTGAGTTAGGGATAGCGGGTTCTGAGGCAAGCCTTAAAGCCAGTACATTAAGCTAGAGTTTTCAAGCTCTTTGAAAGCCAGCACTCTCTTTTTCAAGCAGTATCCGCGGGAAGAAATCTTTCTCTCTAAAAGCAAAAACAAGCAACAGGGGTATCCAACGTTATCAATAGTTTAAGTGGCACGAGCGAGCACAAGCCCGAGCCTTATAGTATGATTACCAAGAGCGAGTTGCTACAGTAAGAGTGCCTGCTCCTATTGATTATAAGTTATAGGCCGACGGTTCTATTGACGTTGGTCCTTGCTAGCCTCTTGCTTTCCTTCTTCCAGCGATCTAGTTGGAGTGTTAAGCTAAGACAAGACTATTCCTAAGACCTCTTGAGGGCAGTTTTCCATTGGGGTAATAGGTTGCAGCATTCTTTTTCTCAAGTGTAAGACTAAGACAAAGAGCTATAGCTAGGGCTATCTAATCTTCTCCTGGGGCCTGTTGAGCTAATTTACTCGTATGCTTAAGACATGGTGGGGCGAGCCTCCACTAGAGAACTCTCAATTCTGGCCTGCAGGAGAAAGAAGCTCGACTGGACCTCTTTCTTCATATGGCCCACTAAAAAAGGAAACACTGACATTGCCACAAGCGGGAAGTACTTAAGAAGAAGACTCAGGGGATCCACTCTCTTAGAAGAGCTTAGGAATAAAAAGAAAAAGTCTAAGAAGCTAGCTGATCTAAAAGTGCTCTTAGCAATCGATCCTTAGTAATCCCTAAATAAGGGCCTCTCTTTGTTCACATAGATTTATGCAGGCTCGAAATCCCCTTAGTAGATACTAAGCTAATTTCATTATCATATAACTATATAATGTCAATGTCTTCCCTTACTATAATATCTTCTACAGGACTAAACCATATAAATTACCCTACGACTGCTGGCTTTGATGTACTTGAAGAGGAAAGAGGATTCTCAAAGGCTTTCTTCTGCCGAACCGAACGAAGACAGTTTCGTTTCTATCCCCTCTGTACCTATTGCAAGGATCTCTTATCTTTCACACTTCCTCCAATTCATATTCAATATTCGTACTTTCCGGGTTAACTACTAGATTGAGTTCTATTGTATTCTCAGTTGCGAACTACCTGGATTCTTCTCTTTCTTGCGGGAAAGTCTATCTTGAGTACCCGCGGAACATAAAACAAGTTATCAAATCGGTTGATTTGCTTACAACTTACTCTTTTTTTTCTTCGAAGTTGGAGGGTGAGCAACTTCTCCTTCTAGATTAACTTCGGCTGAGCTATAGTCTCCGGACTTCCCTCCCCCTACTTCGACAGCTAACGACAAACTCGGCTCACACCGTTGACTAGTTGCTTCGCTTCCCGCCTATGAATAATATACGATACGGGAACACTTCCAGAAGTGAGCTACGGGCTATTCACTCTCAAATCGTTTACCCTGAAGCTGCCTTTAAGTGCTTTCCTCGAGCCTCTCACTAAGACTTTCTTTCTTCGAGCTTAACCTTCTATCTAGTAGATAGATATTCTAACTACTGAAGTAGCTAACAACCCCGTTCTTGAGTTCTCTCCTAGAGTTCGCTACGGACTATCTGATGAGCTACTAAGTATGAACTTAGGACAGCTAACACCGTTACGTGAGTGGCTCACAACTTCATCTTTCCACTACTTCACCTGCTAACATTACTTTCGTAGACTGATTGTAGTTATCTTTCCCCGCCTATCGTTGAAGTTTATCCTCCCGCCACTCCTTTTATCGATTTGAGTTCTGTTGCCCGTTTGGTTGAAACTAATCGCCTTTCCTTGGCATGGCACCTTGCTTTCGCACTTGGCCCTGAGCCGCGATAACTACCCGCCTATAGAGCAATCGCATTACCTGAAGAAGCTTTCACCGGTATTTCAGACTCTCTGAAGCGCACTACGGACTCTCGTTTTTGACTAGTTCACCCGCCTTCCACCCCTTTTCTGCAATAATTGTGTTGACTTTGGCATAGACCGGGATAGCTGCATCATAACGGATTCTACTACTATACTTCTGAACAATGGGACCTAACGGATGCCAGTTGTCGAACCAAAGAAAAGTACCTTCCCTCATTACCCACTTTGGACCGGATGAAAGGTCTCATAGTGTCCCTCAAGTTCAGCAATTTCCTCCAACTCCAGGAGGAACAGTCATTGGGAACGGGGATGCCCCACGCACTCCTACCTTTTATAAGAGGTAACTATGAATTCAGGAAGCCCAGATGGTATGTGAAGTTAGAGGCAATGTTCCACAAATGTCTGGTAATAGCTGCCTTATTCCAATCATGAACTCTCTTGAGGCCAAGAAAGACCCCCTTCCCCTTTCGGGGGGTAGACTACATCCCAAGCCACCTTGGCAGCCTTAGAGATCCCAACAGCACCATGCCAGAGGAAAGATCTGAGGATCTGGTCAATAACCTTGCACACTTCCTTCGGCAAAACGAAAATGCAACTCCAGTAAACAGTAGCCCTGAATACTGAACAACACGGATCTGATGAGCGGAAGTCTACCAGCATCGGAAAGCCGTTTGCTAGTCCAAGATTCCACCCTTTTTGGGGGGAATCTTATCAATGAGAGGCCTACAGTCTCTGGTTGTGAGTCTAGTGGAAATAAGGGGCACTCCAAGATACTTGATGGGCAAGGTCCCTTCCTTTTTGAAGCCTAAAAGGTTTTCAACATTGTGCTTAGCATCTTCATCCATCCCAGCACTGAAAAATTTGCTTTTTGTCAGGATTTGCCATCAACCCTGAGAAAGCAGAAAAGGAAGAAAAACTTTCTTTAATGACAGAGGCTGATTGGAGATCTACTTGGCAGAATAACAGGGGATCATCAGCAAAACAACGGTGAGTCAAATCCAGCTTAGAACATCTCGGGTGATGAGAGAACCTTCCATTATTAGAAGCTTTGGCAAGGATCCTGGAAAAACTTCCATAGCAAGAACAAACAGATAGGGGGAAAGTGGATCTCCTTGTCTCATCCCCTTCCCTCCGTAGAAATAGCCTTCAAGCCCCCCATTGATGGAGACCGAGAACTTGGGGGTGGTGATACAAACCGCAATGCACTCAATCAGATAGGCAGGGGGGTCAACAGCTTTCAAAATCCCCATAATAAAATCCCAATGCACTGAGTCCTAGGCTTTCTAAAAAAAAAATCCATTTTGATGGCACACCGAGGCTTCCCTGTCTTCCTGTGGTAGTTTCTAAGGATAAAAAAAAGTTCCTGAGCCAAAAGGACATTATCTGTAATCTTTCTCCCTTCAACAAAAAAAAGCGGACTGGGTGGGACTAATGATCTTGGGAAGCAAGCCTTTGATCCTATTAGCAATAAACTTGGTAATACACTTATAGATCGTATTGAAGCAGGAAATAGGCTGAAAATATCCCATGACCGTAGGATTAGGCACTTTTTAGGGACCAAAACAATGATAGTGGAGTTAACTTCTCTTAGCTTAGAAGCTTGCCTGAAGCAAAGAAATTCGGGCTTCTATTACATCCTGACTCACGATCTCCCAAGCACTTTTGAAGAAGTGGGCAGAATATCCATCAAGGCTCGGGGCCTTGTTACTGTTAAGGGGGAACATAGTTCTTTTAACTTTCTCTGCTTCCACGAGAAGGGACAAAAGGCATCCGTCCTCCTGGGAAAAGGTGAAATAAAAAATCCCTATAATCTCTGCCACCTACTTTCTTTCCTAAGTGGGGTCACCACCAAAAAGATGCTGGAAAAAGGAGACAGCCTCTTGACTAACAGCTCTATGGTCTTCTAATTTATCTTCCTCGGCATTGGCATTGTAAACACTTAACAATCTGTTCTTGGACTGCCTAGCTCTCACCACCTTGTGAAAAAAGCCCGTGTTACTATCCCCCCAGCTTCTGCCACTTAATTCTGGACTTCTGTTTGAGGTGGGCCTCTTCCATAAGAGTGAAATGGGTAAAAACTTTCAAATTCTCTTTTTCTACATTTGCTATGTCGGAGTTGGAAAGATCCTGCAATTGAAGTTACCCGAAATCTAGTATAGTAAGGTCCTCTCTAGCTTGGGTAACCTTAGACTTTATGCTATCATAGTGTGTTTGGAATTAAATAAAGATCCTCAATTCAGCCTTGAGACGTTTCAGCTTGGTGCACAGCCTGAACATGGGAGTACCCTCCACTGCAGTACTCCAAACTTGCTCAACCATAAGATAAGGGGATGTAGGTCCAGAAATTCTAGAAATGGAAAGGCTTCTTATCTGTGACCAACTTCTGCCTGAGGGTGATTATCCTCGGGGTATGATCGGAAATACCTGGCCCGGTAAAGTCTGCTTCAGAGTTCGGGAAAGTAGCAAGCCAACTGTCATTAACCAACACTCTGTTAACCTTCCTGGCAATAATCTGCTCACTCTCTCCGCGGTTGGACCAAGTGTAGAGCGGGCCCTTAAAAGGGAGGTCAAACAGATCTATATCTAAGAAGCATTGGCGGAGGTAAGTATTATGGCTTCTCCCACTCCCACCCATCTTTTCCTCATGGAATCCAGAAAAATTCCAATCTTTCATAACAAATCCAAGCTTGGTAAATCACTACACTGCTCAGTCTCTTCAAATCAGCTCAGAAATCCCCTTTCTGATTGACGAAGCTGCAAAACACATGGATAATCCAATCACTTTTGTGGGTTACTTTTAGAATCAACGGATCCCAACCAACCCCAATTCCACCCAACAATGCATGGTCATAATTATCAATAGCGTCTCAATCCCCCAAAACCTTCCTTTCCTGCAAATCATGTCTTTATTGATGTATTAATGGATCTTACTTTAGTTTCCACAAGGCCACACAAAAGACTAAGATTCTTTTTCGTTAAGAGATGTCTAAGCTTCCTTTTTTTGTTTTTAGGGCATATCTACGACCAACCTCACATTCCCGAAACCGAGACTAATCATAAAAAGGGGGGGCCCCTCCCCTTTGCTTTGGAGCTTCTACTTTCCCGTGCTTTCCTATCCTGTCTGTGATCCCCCCAAAGGATCTACTTTCTTCCAGGCATCAAGAGGTCTCTCTCTCGAGCCTTCAGTGTGCTTCTTGCTTGATACGGGAGTTTGCCTCCCTTCGCTCCATTCCTGCCTAAAGGAATTTATGTAAAAAGGGCATCGCTCTTCTAGTAGCAGGCCGCTAAGGTGTCCACAAACAATTCTATTAGAAAAAAAGTAGTGTACCCTAATAAGAGAAGAGGGGCTACCAGCTGAGAGAAGTGGCTAGGTTGTTAGAGACCGGACGATGCGGACGATAGCTTTCTCATCCGTTGTTATCTCTCGTTCGTTCCTCTCCTAGTAGCTAGACTGTTGCTGTCTTCTCTTTCCCCCTTAAGTAGAAGGGATGGGGGCTTCTAATTGGACCTTCAAGTATGTGATGTCAGAGCACAACGGGAATATCCCCCCGAGGAGGCAGGGGGGTAACGTCCTTTTACTGAGTTAGTTTATTAATTGTAATAAGAAGCATACTTTCTTTAACGCCACTGGTAGTTGAATAAGGGAGGATGCTTAGAAGAATGATTAAACCTGAGAAAAGGAAGGAAGGTTAATGCTTTCTTTTTTATAATGAATAGCCCGCAAAGGAAGTGTAGAGGCTCTGCCTGATCTGACCCCCGGAGATGGAAGAACTTCTGACCCGCTTAACCACACAAAGATTGATTCAGTCTAATTGGAAGACTGCTATTGAATCAGAGCTTTCAATGGGGTCTTTTCGCTACTCCACTGCTGTAGTTGACGTTACAGCTGGATCGGTTCATGCTTCAACGAGCCTCGCTACTTCATGGAGTGAAAGGGGCCTCCAAGTAAAGGCGGCCGAGGGAACCGCCTGTCTAGCAACATCTTTTCTGGGTAAGTGACTCCCCTTTTCCGGAGAAAGAAAAAGAAGGAGCCCTTATTCGGATTCGAACCGATTAAGCCTATTTCTTAGGGCTTCAAGAGCGTGACTCTTATTTAGATTTTTTTATATAAAGAATTTTCAGTGTCTAGTTTGCCACAAGGCGTGCAAGCGAGGAGGGCTAGCCTATGTGGAGTCAAGCTGCAGGCACTCGACAACAACAAGAGAAAGGCCAGTCACAGAACACAAACCCAATCCAGCCGGAGAACCCATGCATTCAATTAGAAAAACCTTCCTGGTTCAAAGTCATGTAGGTGCGATCGAGCGGAAAAAGCCCAAGAGCTCCCCGCGTGGGGACCACCTACACAGGCATACAGCTGCGCACCAGACGGGTTAACAAAGAGCGCCTGTACACAACATAACAAAGCTTAATCTCCGTTTCAATAGACGGGCAGTTCCATATCGAAATCGATAGCCGAGGAAGGGTACGAGAAGTCCTCATATAGAGGACCATGCCCAGCAGCATCACGCCACCCATAGTCGAGGAAGAAGTGACTCCTAGCTCGGGGTAAGATGCATGGGTTTGAAAGCACTCAATCATGGCCATGATAAAGCAAGCAGGCGAAAGAGAGTTCGACTTCCTCACCCGTTGAAGAAGCCGTGATTGCTTGAGGTGAATCAGTTGAGTTTGGTCCTAACGTATATAAGAGAGAGGCTGCTTTTAGGTATGAAAAAGGAAGGTAGATGATCTTAACTAGACATTTAATAAGAGAAGCAAGAGAGGTAGATGAAAGGTATGCCAGTTTCATTCGCTTATCGGGGGTTTTGGCAGAATTGGGTTCGACTCCCATAGCCCTTTTGTGGTGAAGCCCCAATGGGGCAAGAAAAATGGAGAATTTGCTATGAGGATTACGTTTATATTTCAAGGACTTCGAGTGGGGTCAGAATTTCGATTGTTTTGTTCTTGCTGGCTGTGTGCTACTGTCTCATTCAACTCAACTTTGATTTGAATATCCTGGGAAAATCTTTCCACTTCCTCTTTAGGGTGGTGGAAAGAAAAGATAGATATAGCCCCCATAAGACCAATAGACTGAACTAGTGATATAGGAACAAGTAAGATTGTCTTTTCTTCTGGGTAAAGATGGCATTCTTCTTCCTTTCTTTTCCCCTTATGTCTCTTCTTTCTTTTTTCGATGGTTCCCTTTTTGAAAAAATGGATGCCGGGCCACATGAGTTGAAAGCTATCGATCCCGTCTCCTCTTTCCTTCCGATGAAGGGATCTTGTTCTATGAATGGATTGACCATGAACTTACATTGTAGAAAGCATAGCCTCATTGTTCACTCACTAGGCTACGCCCAACAATAGAAAAGAATGACCTGCCTATGCTATGCTCGCTTTCACTTTCTTTTGGCTCCCTGGCTGGTATGCTTGGCTGACTTGGATCGGTTATGGCCTTCTTGTTGCCATGGAGGCTTCTTTCGATCGATCAAGGCCTTCCTTTGATTGAGAGAAGGAAGGTTCCAGTGAAAGAAATTAAAGCAAGGGGAAAAGGTAGATATGCGGAGTGTTTGCTGTGCAGATAGATCTATGTCACGATCTGAGACAATGCCCACCTTTCGGAATCTCTTCGGTCCTCTCTCTCCCCGGCTAGTAGTTGCAGAAGGTGTCTTTATTCTGACCGGGTCTACTTGTGGTACATGAAATAAAGGGAATCAAAGAATAGATAGAAAAGGAGGGTTGCGTGCCTGTCCCGCTCGAAGTGCTGAGTGTGGGAGTTCTTGCTTCCCTTTTCCTTGTCATGCGAGTTTGAGCGAATAGCGCGCACACGGGATTTGATCCATTATAATAAATAGATCTCTTTCTAGTCCAGCACAAGATAGTACTTTGTTCTCGTGGTCAAAGAAAAAGAATAAGAGAAGATATGAGAACCGTCAATCTTCACATCCCAATCATTCAGCTTTCAATCCAGAAGCCGTAGGGCCCAGGTGCTATTCCCCGCTGCCTATGTGCTGTGCGTCGTGTCCCAAGGGACTGGCTTGAGTCGGGTAAAATCCGAGCGGTGTACGAGCGAAGTGTGGAATTGTTGGGAATATCACGCCTTGAGAGGAAAGGCGGGGCACACATCGCTTTCTTCTTCAATCTCTCATCTGGATAGAGGCCTCTTCCTCGCCAGGACTGGACAATTCTCTTCTTTTTCTTGGGGCGCAATAGAGAGTCAGCAAAATGCACAGGTAGGCCCTTTTTACCCTTTAGGATGGCGGACCAAGAAAGGAGTTTTTTCTCTGATCAAGTAACCACTACCGGAACTGGTACTGGTGCCTACTTCCTATGACAGAAGGTAATCGCCTAGCTTACTTCTTTTCCTTTCTACCTGCCGGTATTCGAGCTGCTTTCTACTTGCCGTACTGACTAACAGCGGTATTCGCTTGACTAACTGTACCCTCTCTTTGAGATCCCTCGACCTCGCCCGTCCAACCAAAGTTTAATGAAGTCGAGCACACAACAACAGAAAATGCAATCCTACCGCTAGAGTGGTTAGAGTTCTTGTTCATCTCCATTAGTATTCAAGCCAGCTCTTTTCTCTTACGGAGGAATCCAGCCCTTTTTTCTTCTTCTTCCTAAGCCGCGCAAGAAGAGGACGGGACTACCCGCTTTCTACCTCCTTCCTAAGAGATCTTGAGCTTTCCGAATCTCTTTCCCGGTCTATTTAGCTACTTCCCTCCGGTTGCTCACTTCCTCCTATTCATATGAAATCTTCCTACTTGACTGACCCACAATCCGACTTCTAAACCGGGCAACAGATAGGTCAACCTGATATTCCATTTCTACAGAACGAGGGAGTTCAAATTGTAGAAGTTCCAATTCCGATTATCAAAGGTTGCTTTGCTTACTCTGATATTGTTCTGTGGTCTACTCAACGGTTGCCCTAGTCTAGCTAGATTGATGCTCAGGTGATAATACAAAGAGAAATAAGAGAAGTGAAGGATCTACAGAGGAGATTAGGGCTAGTCTTTGATTGATTCGTAAACCTGCTTCATACGTGGGATTTGCCCTTCAAACAAGCCTATGAATGCCATCAATGCCATTCGAGGTGATAAGTTAAATGTTAAATCGAAACTTCCCGGGTTTTCATCAGTTCCAGGATATAGAAGGCAAAGAAGAGTAAGCCAAGCGAGGTTGGATGCTCCCTCCAGTTCTCCTTGCTGCGTCGAAACTAAGGCATTGGACTAATTCTTTTCGCCACGTGAAAGCTTTAGTACAGAAATTCTTTTCCTCACCCTCAGAAAGAGTCTCCGTTATCGCTTTGGTAACGAGGGCTTGCTATTGAGAAGCTTACCTTAGGCAAGGCCTCTAGATCGCATTTAAATAGCCACGCTCGATTCTTCGCCTTTCCGCTTCAAGAAATGTCCTTACTTATTGTTATACCGCTTTAGAGAAGGTAAAACAGTTGTTATAAGGTCGGGAAAGATTATTGGGTTTGGGCAGGGATGGCACTCAATAGCTCTACTATGCTCACTCCCTACTAGCTCTAGCTAGGAAAAGCGAGGAAAAAAAGCAATGAAAGATTTAACCTCCCGGAACGAAGCCGACTCGAATCGATTGGGCTTCGTTCCGGGTAGTGTTTAGTCATAAGCCTTTCTCTTTCTTTTGGTCTTCACTTGTCTGCTTTCGTTCCACTCCTTTCCAACTCATTTCCGGTTCAACAATTTCAACACCGCGCCCCTTCTCCAGGGCGGCAGATGGGTCTAGAGAACCGAACTTTCTAACGATTTCCCTCCGGTTAGCTAAACTTCTCCTGAGCAATTCACGTATCGCTTGAGTAGTAGTACGAAACCTTAAGAAAAGGTAGGTGCTCTACTAGTTGATTCAAGGAGGATCCGTTGAAGAGTGTCTGTTGTCTCGGTAAGAAAGAGTAAAATCTTTTCCAGCACCGGTGCAATATGAAAGAGTCCTTTATCATTCGTTAGAATACGAATGAGATCAAAAACGCTCTGCCGAGGCTCGAGTAGAAGAAGAGGTACTTGAACAGAGGGCCGTGGAAGGCCAAGGACAGGGGGTCGTGGAAGTGTTTCGAGCTTTACTAATAGATAAGGGTGGCAAGCTTTAGAGAGTAGGGGCGAGGTCCCCATACTACAGAAGGCCGTAAGCAGTGGCTCGACGGAGATGGTTCGAATCCAGCGAAACCAAAGGCATTCGTTGGCACCCGAGATGCTAAGGATCGAAGACTTTTGGGACATGGAACAGTACTTTAAGGCTGTTCGTGCCCCTTTTTACGACCAAGTCACAATGGCAACAAAGTCTCTCTCTGGGGATGTGAAGCAGTGGTGGCGGACGCGATATGAGGACGTGCTGGAGGGCCGTTGCGAGATCAACGCCTGGGAGGAACTTAATAGGGAGCTCAAGGAAAGGAGCAGTTCCTGCCTGGGAACGTTGCATGGCTCACACGAGAGTCCCTAATGCGGACCGGCGCTGTTCGAGAAAATCAAAGCAGACCATGGGGGACTGACCCGAGCTATAGACAAAGAAGGACTTTGATAGATAGAATAAGGCACTCAGACATCAAAAAGAGGGCTACTTCACTATGAATGGTAACATATGAATTGAAACTAATGCGACGGGTGTCAATTACCAAAAACGACTCGACCACTAACTCAGTCCCGCGGGACTAAATTGTCCTCGAAGGGATGCGAAGAATATTTGAAACCACTCTCGAACCATCACACGGATTCCGATCCAACTGCCCATGAGAATGGTAAGAACGAAATGGAAAGGCAAAAAAACGATTCTATGCGCAGACGGGAAAGCTCTATCGATAGAAGCATTCTAGCCTCTTTTTATTTAGTTAGAGAGGAACGATTCCCTCGTCTGAGAACCGCCATTCACGCACTATTCCTCCCCACTAAAAAGAGCTATTGATAATCTCGAGAACCTAAACAAAAATGCAGAAGTGAGCGTACCCCAAAGCGCTCCTCTCTCCCCCTTTTTTAGCCAACACCATTCATTTTTAACCTTGAATTAGTCAAAGCCAAAAATCTGAGAAATAGAAGGAAGGGAGATCAGAAAGATACGCGGACGACTTGACTATAGTATAGGTCGGATGTTTTCGTGAGCAGTAAGCAGCGGATCTCCCCTTATTTTGGGAAAGCTGGTGGCCGCGTGTGAATTCTTTCAAGGCAAGGGGCGGCCTGATTCGACATTGTTTTTTACTCTGATTCGGTCGAGGTGGTTTTCGTTTACCAGCGCGTAGGTGGTCTAAGTTCCTATGACCGAGTCTTTCTGGCCCCTGTGAACATCTTTTCTTAATGTATTAAAGAGGGCCTCTCTAACCGGTGAAAAGTGGTGGGTGTCCACTAACGGCCATTCCTGGCTCGGCTCCGATAACGCAATTCCGGGAGGAGTCGGTAGTTGGGTACTGGATCCCTTCGGACCTGGAGAACGTGTAACGCTGGGTCGGGGTTTGGTGAACCAACAGGTCGCTCCTCTAGTTGAAGTATCGGGCCCCTTTTTCGTTGCCTAGGTTACACCTTCGGAATACCCCAGAAGGGAATTTTGCTCTACTTCCCTCAATCTTCACTTTACGCCACGCCGACTCCCCTTTCGTCATAAGGCGTGGAATTAGACCAAGGGGAATCTCCATAGGAACTAGTCCCTCAGATTTCGCACGTAGGAGATCGAGACACAGCCCCAGGGCTATGGGGAAAGATGTAGATCGATCGCCCTAGATAGACAACTACATAGAGGGTCTCTACAAGTCTATATATTCTTT
>CM017579.2:20708722-20863722 GCA_007844105.2 Rhamnella rubrinervis | reverse complement strand
TTGACTAGCGGAAATCATACCTATCGGGATCGTGAGCAACGACGATCAAAGAAGAGAAGGAAATGCCCGACTTCAGTCAAAGACAGGTAAGGGGATAAGAAGATTCGTCTTTTTCCTCTGCAAAGCTATCGAAGAAGAGGAATAGAAAGGTTCATAATATGCTAATAAGCTTTCGCCCGGGAACAACCTTCTTTTATCTATCTGCTTCGTCGAAGTCGGAAGGAGATCCTTTTGTATCGGTATGCCATTACTGCTTGAATTAAGACCTTCACTTCGGTTAGCTTTGCTTGACTAATCGATGGAAAACCTATCTTTCTACTTATTTTCTTGAAAAGCATTCCAGTTTTTGTTGGGGTTCATTGCGATATCTCACTACTTGACTCACTTCTTCAGTAGAAAGATTGAATCATGCTTCGAAACTGGCCTCAAAGCAGCCTTTCTCTTATATACTCAACCCACCTTCAGATCTCATTCAGGACTGGACTTGACCTATTGAAAGTTCTCAAAGAAGTTGCTTAACTAGACTAATCGACTTCAAACCTATCTTGAGAAAGCCAATCCAAGGCTTATAGGAGGGAGTTGAAAACGACAAGCAATTCCCTCTTTCTTTCCCCACGCCTTCTGCCTCGATTCGGATGATGCATTCCACTTTGTTGACTTTGACTTTTCAATCCCTGACCGTTCACTTGAACACGTAAGCTTCGAAGCTGGCTTCAAAGCTTACGTGGTAGCGGCATATCGTACTAGATCTGTAACCTATAGCATCATTAATAGAGCTAGCGGCAACTTCTTTAGCACTCGTGCTTTCATTATGGATTAACTAGCACGAGTAGTGGCTTCCATACCTATCTCCGGTAGAGTTAACAGCATATCAACCTATGACTAGTAGACCCATACCGAGTTCCTCCTTATGATCGTAGTAGAGATTCATACCTCACACGTGATCGAGACCTATACCCCTCCCCTTCCGCGAACCGCTTGCTGCTTTCGAGCCGTAGTTTCTTCCTTCTCGAGGAGCTAGAGCAGTAGCAGGAGAATCGGGAGGTGAGGAAGCAAAGAGATGCCATTGCCGGTCGAGCTCTCGTAATTGATCGCAACTATGTCCATTCCGTTCTGGCTAGCGATGAGGGGAAAGCTCGCCCAACGTATGGTCCTAATTGCAACACGCCACCTACACGACTCACTACATAGGTCTAGGGAAAGCAGGAGAATCCGGTTCCCATCCCTCGATATAAAGAAGGCAAGAATGATGAGCATTCGGGCCTCTAAAGCAAGATTCAAATGTCCTGTCGGATAAGGAGACCTAAACACCAGTCAAGGTTTTCAGGTCGGTAACAAAGGGCCATCATTCTTTTTTAGTCTGCGCATAGATGAGCTTCCTCCCTTGAAAGAAGGCCTTGTGGGGCATCTCCAGCAGCGCCAAAGAAGGAAGATGGAAAGTCTTCTTTGTAGACTCGCACCGCTCACTTACGGTTTATTAAAGAGGGGGGTTGTATTGAAGGGCCATAAGCTTTGAATCAATATGCGTTGGTTCCAATCCGGATCTCGTTGTTTGGGTCTCGAGATGATATTCTATTCAGGAGACAAAAGAGCAGAGCCGATATAAATGCTAATTATAATGGAGATACTAATAAAAACTTTAATAAAGACTTGTGCCCATTGTCCAAGATTCCTTTGTGGGACTTTCTTTTTCTTCTTCTTGACTTGACTCAACAACCCTCCCATTCAGGACAGAACTAGGTGGGTCTCTCTGAAGATTCAAAATACAGAAGAGCGACTGCCAATCAAGACAATATGGAAGCACGCGCCTTAGGACCGATCCCAGTGAAATAGGAAAACGAATCCGCGCGCTACCGACTAGTAGAGTCTCCTTCATCGATCGGAACAAAACTAGCAAAAGACACTTTGAGGGAGCTGCGCTATACATAAGACTAAGTGACCCAGGCTCTGCACGAATGATACGATCAGCAACTTCTAGTACCCAAGCTATGTGATCAAGAACTCTTCTCCTAGAGGCGAATCCCTCAGGGCGCCCTAAGCAACCGAAGGGTAGAGAAGATGAAGAATAAGGGTAATCTACACATGCGGCTATACCACAAAAAGGAAAGAGAGGACCGATTGATACCAATAGCAAGATACACATCTTTTTAGACTCCGAGGGGTGAGAATAGTTGAAGATCAGAAGATTGGAATGAAATACCTTAATAGATTTAGTGCAAACTGTATTTTCTATCTTTTTATATGAGTAAGCCCCTTCCCTTAGGAACAGAAGGATACACAAGGGGGTAATTTCTAACAATTATTCACGTTCAACTCCAAGATCCAGCAAGCCAACTTCAACCGAAACTGAGTCACATTCTCCCTCTCTTCCTAATGGAGGCACATACCATTCTTGTAACAGTGGATGGATAATCTAAAGTCTCGTAGTCTTTGTTTCTAAAAAGGTTGTGTCCTTTCTACATATATCGAAATTTGAGTCTTTCACCCCTCCTTTATCGAATTAGCTATGGCGAATCTAGTAGAGTTGGACTAATCAGAACTTTCACTATGGCGATTGGAAGAGGCACAACCTCAATTCAACAGGTCGAGCAGCAGCTTTTCTACACTCAAAGGGAACCCGGCATCCCATTAACTGAGACTTCCTATGCATAGCTGTAGCCTTTCGTCATACCCAAAGGGTACTTAGTGCCTCCACCAACGAACTACTAGGCTGTAATCTTCTTGTTTCTAAACAAAATCGAGGGTCTATGCGGCTCTCTGAATAATATGTCCACTGTAGTCTATTTGAAGCGTTCCTGCCCTTTCTTGTCTTGAATCAAACGGAATTGAATAACCCTGTGTAGCGGATAGCATGGACTGATTGAAATAGCATACTTGTGCAATGGATCTCGTTTATCTTTCATATGTTAAATGTTCGTGTAGTGAATTCACGGCTAGAGATAGTACATTCTGGGTCGATCAAGAAAGGTAGCGTATACGGGTACTTGAGATTTAGTAGAGCATAGGTTCAATAACCGGGCTTGGAAAAGAGAATGAGAATCTCGTTCAGCAAGAGGCTGGGTTTTTGGTCTTTCTACGTTTCAAGTGCCACTCCTTTGGTTAGTACTACAAATTGGATTTATTTCTTGTTGGTTCGAAGTCATGCTCCTTTTATTTAGCTATGACCTACATTCTTTGGTTAAAGTGCTCATGCAGCTTCTAAGGGCCCTCCAAGTTGTTTCAAAGTAGCATCTGTGGATAAACGATGGTTAAGCCGCCTGTCGGGATCGCCCGGGAAACCATCAACTCGAGATCCAACCGCTGGCTATACTATTGGCAGTAATACCCCCACCTACCGGAGTTGCAACCGCGGAAACAAGAACTAAAGACGAAGAGTGAGGGCCACAGATCCTATAATTCAGATTGGATTTTGACCTTGTTAGAGCCCCGAATGCGACACTGCAGCCTTTTTTTCGGGATGCGTCTTACTTGATGAGGAGGATTGCTTGACGGTAGCTTTCAACAGCCTACTTAAGGAAAATGTTGACGAAAGCCACAGAAAGGAGGGAAAATAGAACTCTTAAGATAGCAGCACAGCCTAAGGCTTCCTGTATAAGCTTGGCTTGAACGACCCCAATAACTTGTCCTGGACAAAGCTTCCTTAAAGTAAGGGAAATGAAAAACTTGAAGCTCAGCGGCTGTATTAAACTGCCCAAGAAGGGCTTATTTAGTGAAGTCCAGAACGGATAAAGTCAAGGCCAGGACGGATAAAGTCACAGAGGAGTTGGTCTCGTCCTGCAATTACTACTCAATCAAACTTTACAATCTGCCTCGCTCTCTCTCCTTTGTTTTGTTACCGGGCTGCTGATACAGAATAAAATAAGTCTTTGCTTTCGTGTTCGTGATTGATATTTTTTATGCGGGCATTCATAAACCGATCGTAGTCGCTCCTAGCACAATCATCACTGGCTTGTTTTCGTTGAGTTCCTTGGCTCTAGCACGGCCTATAATTACCCTTGGATTTAGAAGGTCCCCGTATACGACCAATTTTGTGGATACGAAGGGCAAGTGTTCGGCTCAGAATAAGAAAGAAGTCGTGGGTCTCAGTCAAAGGCCTACTAGAAGGGCAAGCGCCAAAAGCCTGAAAGTCACTGGTGTGGCTGCCAAGTCCGTCTTCGCTGGGAAAGAAAAGAAACTAGAGACATAAAGAAAAAGACTGCTAATAAGGAAAGGCCTTTAGGGCTTACTCGACTCTAGATAGCCTTTAGAACCTATTCCCGCGAAGAGCGTCAGCCCATACTTGGCACAGTTACCTTCTCATGATACATCCTTACCAGTGACCATAAGTCTCTTCTGCGTAGGGTTAAAGGCATGGGGAATGTATTTGCTTGCGCCGTCACTATCTTAAAAGTTTTTTTTCCAATGTATGAATGAGAGATTGCCGGGGCACTTACTCGTTATGAATGAAACCCCTGACTCTGTGCCTTATTTTCCGGTACCGGTAGCGAAGAGTACTCTAGCTATTGGAGTCTCTTATCGGATCCGTTAGCGGGTTGTAAACTTGGCAGGTCAGGTGCCCGCCTATGCTTATAGTTTAGTTCATTTTCGATAGTTGATTCGATATCAATCAGATTCGGGAGAAACAGCCGCCAGGTCAATATTATCTGAGGTCGGGATCAACAGTGCTATCCAGGCGGGTCACCCTACCCTATATAAAAAATAGGTGGATCTCAACTTCGTGACTAACTCGGCCAGTGGCAAATGCAAATCATCCCAAAGTGTCTTCTTACTCGGTCTGGTTACCAATCGGTAATTGGATCGGCAGGTAACAGGCTGTATCTATCCTATCTGGGTTCAATTCCTTGAGTCCATTCCCGGAATTCAAAGTGGGCTATCCGTGAGTGAAGATGGATTGGTTCACGGAATAAAGTTTCTCTTGATTTGCTTTCTTCCCATCCCTGCTTGACTTCTATATTCATTCGGTGAATAAGGGATTCAGAGGAACTGCGGGAAATAGAAGAGATTAGAGTCCCGATAGAAGGGGAGTGAGTGACCTAACCACTTCTTTTGAATCGAAACCATAAACGAAGTGGTAGCTAGCCGAAGTGAACCAAGTTCTGTTAGCTGTTCTCCTCGGGAATTTGCTATCCTCTCAGGCGGAAAGCCCTAATTCCACTCTGCCTGGAAAGCATGGTTCATTCAAGTCTGAAGGAAGCATAGGAAAGAAAATCTGGACTGACTATTGAAAGATCCGGTCTTCCTTTCTTTGCATTGATTGAATAGGGCGATGGTTGACTATGAAAATAGGAGGCGATCCTTCTTTGCCCAATAGATGCGGAGAATCCAATCAGGGGTAAGCGCTAGAATAAGAGGAAATAGGCGGATCGAACGAATGGAATGGTAGCAAGTAAAGTTCAGTGATCCCAGGGAATTAAGCAGATAGGTCTCACGAGAAGGCATGAAGCGATGGGCTCAATCTCATATAGAAGGATCCGCTGCATATCATGCCCTGTTTGAATGGGTTGTTCAAGAAGGGATTGAACTAAGGCAAGGAACTGATACGCACCTCGTAGAAGTACTGATCCCCGTCCAGTATTTGGCAAACTGGTGCTATCGTAAGTAGCTGTCACAGGTCTTGACTCTGACACTAGGAATAGTTCGTAAAACCTATAGGCCAAAAGACAGACTTAATTTGTCAGTCTAGCGACTACCTTTGTTATTCTTTTCCGATTTCCTTTCACTGCGAAAATGATAGCTTAACCCAATAGGAATTCTTCTTAGGAGTTGAAGTAAAGGCGAGGGAAGACTCCTCCTCCGACCACTGAATGTTATTACCCCCCGGACGTATATTCTTGACGTCCTTACCAAAACAGCCTTACCCAAGGGTTATTTTAGCACCAAAAGGCTTGTTTTCTTGATCTAAAAAAGTTTAGATTGCTCAATTTTCTGTGGTAGAGATCCCGAGGAAATGAAATTGATGAAACCTGTAGGTATTGATCTAAGCTTAGAACGGGCTAAGAGGGTAGCCTACGAGCGAAGAACTTCCTGTGATCGAAAAACATCCTGAGCATAGGCGAGCACCCTTCCTGCCACGCCCTATTACCACCCACAGTATACCGACACTGACTGCGAGAAAGATGCCTAAAAGCTTCCTTTGCCAAGGAGCTGGGCTCGGGCATTGATCGATAGTACACCTTTCTATTCCTATTAAGATTCTTGATTCCAATTTGGCTGGTTTACCCGCATTGGAAGTCTCAGATGAAGCTTACGATTAAATCGGTGTTTAAAAAAGGGGTTTCGCAATAAAATAAAGAAGCCGGTTAAAGAGAGTTCTAATGTGGGGCGACAAATGGCATTAAATTGCCCTAAAAGGGGTGCCTTCCCTGAGACTTCCTAAGTCCTAGTTTCAGCTTAATAGACTAAAAAATGACTTAACTGAATCGCCAGGATCAACCATCAAGCGTTCCTTGTGATTCTAGGGGGTTTAGGAGAAAAAGAGGGCTAAGCTCCTTTAAGAGGATGGGACTTGGGATCTTAGCAGAGGAATCGAATCCCCTAGATTAGCCCTGGGGTGGATTGCTTTGATATCAGCATAGGAACAGGAAAATCCGTCTAGAGAACTTTGAAAGTAGCTCATGGCTTTTACCAATAAAAAGTGTTTAGCAATATATGACTCGCTTTGGGCCAAGAGGTCCTTCTCTAACTTAAGCAGGCTTGACCAATCCATCCATAGAGAGGCGGGCAGAGAGCCAGTCCTAAGACTACAGAACGAGAGGAATTCTTAAACATCTAGAAAGCAGTAGATCGTAGACCAACCTTCATCCCCCTAGCAGCCCGGCAAGAGAGTGCTAGATCTTCTTTCTTATAATAGGTTCCATCTTGATTGAAACTTCAAGGTTGAAGGTGCCCCAGGTAGCTTGTCTCCCGAAACAAGCGTAGTGACATATAAGCTATAGCTACCCAACGAGAAAGAGCTACAATACAATCTATTCTAACCTGGGCTAATGTTTAAGTATGGTTACGATGAAATGCGGAATCCCATAGCGAGAGTTCGTGGATAATCTTATATTGTAGGATGGGTGTCGCGGGTCTCACTCCTCCGCCTAGCGATTGCGGATACTAAATAATAAGTAGTAGGCTTTTTGGTCTTAAGGCTTTACCTATCTCTATCTGTCCCTTTCTTGTAATGGTTGTTTAGATAAGGTTTTTTAACCCCAGGTTCTAAGATTCAAGTATATGTGAGGACGGCCATCCGGTTAGCTGCCTCTGCTGTTCTTCCAGCTTCAAAAGTGGGTTTGCTTTGCCTGAGGGAGCTTCTTTGTTGAAGTCAATGAACAGGATCGGCTTTAGAGTTGTCTTCCAGCTCGACAAGGTGGTTTTCTTCCCGTGCCATTTGCAAGTCCTGGTTTTCCAGGTCTGGAGTTGTAAAAAAGTCTGCAGCTGTTAGCTCAGAAGGATCAGACGTGTTATAAATAATAGGTAGTATTCGGCTACGAGGTTCTCGTACTACTCAACGGTCCAAGGGTGTCCTTCCGAACACCCCCGGAATTCATCCCCAAGCGTGCTTCCGTTTCGTGGTCTTGGAGCTCAATAAGTGGGTTTGCTTTCTCATTGGCCTATTACTAGCTGTTGGATCAGACTGTGCAGAATGAGTCTGCGTGGTCTTCCTTGCCTTGTACTGGCAGTTGGTCTAAGGTGAAAAGAAGAAATCGAAAAGCAGTTCTGTTGTCTGGTTGTCCCCTCTCTCTCAGGATAGAACAAGACCTTCTCCCATATTCAATTGGTCACCTGAATCAAGGAATGCGCGTGAATAAAGAACTTGATCGAGAAGGCCTAGGGGCTACCTTTCCTTCAGGCATTCCTACCAGATTGGGTGAGGTTTCCTTTCTGCTGAAGTTAAGTTCGGTCTCAGCCCGAGCTAGTGCAGTGCGAAGGATTCTAGTTATCATTTGGCTCCCCTTGCATTGGTTCATCTCCTGGTTCTTCCTCTGGATTGCCTACCAAATACAGAACTGGAGACTCAAGACCAGGCCTTTCTCTACAGCTTTCTCCTTTCCTTTTTCCTTCCGTGGTCAGGTTTGAAGCATTGTCTCGAGCCAACAACTCTTGTTTTTTCCGACCCCTCGCGATTTAGCAAATCAAATAGACCATTCCGGACCTTTTCCTCATGTCGCTACCAGCTACAGATCAGATATGACTGGTGAGGTTTGATGAGGCTAACTTCCTCCTACCGTTTTCTACTTCTACTTTTATGGAAAATCAAGGAAAAAAGAAGCGCCATACGAAGACGAAACGAACACTAAACAGCAGCCTTTCTCATTCCTCTTCTACACTCCAATATGGGATATGCAGATTGAATTGAAAAGTGTAACGATTAGAAGGGATGCGACCGTATAGGCTACAGCGCGCTTGCTGTTATGTAAGCGGTATTCTTCTACAGTCATATCAGCTTAGCTTGGAAAGCTCGATATTCCACCCTGACTTCGTTTTCAAAGATGGTGCCATAAGGATTCGTTGGATTTTCAATGAGGTTGTCCTGCATTAGTGCCAATTTAATCGGACTAAGAACAACTGTCGGATCGAGTGCGATGAGAGCAGTAGGAAGAATCTCTAAGAATGCAAAAGAACCTATGATAATAGCAACATTTAGCAGTAGCTCAAGACTGACATTACGGTATCCGGCTGGGTTCCTTATTGATTGAACAAAATGTGGTGCTACCCTTGAGGAAGGATTACAAGAAATTGAACTATGACGGATTATAGCTTCGGGGGAATGATGTCGGTTTAATACCGCCGGTTTAATACTTAAAGGTAGTGCTCTTCTGGAGGGGACCAAGCATTTCATCCCTTCGTGCATTGGAAAAGAAGATGTAACTGGGTATCGAAAGGCTAGCTTATGATCCAATCCCCTCGATGTTGTACCCCCCATAAAGGGGATCTTACTTGGCAATCTCTCTATTCTAGAAGTAACCTTTTCTCTTTCAATAACTTGTACTAAACCTGGAACAGTAGAAGTTGAGGAATGTTGTTCTATCTTTCTATCTTCCAAACTGTACTTCTTAGAAACTGAAATAACGGATACTAAACCTCTCAATCTGGTGGCCATAGGTAACATTGAACCCATTCGTAACTAAATATTCTGATACCTATGACTCTTAAAAAAGTAATCTTTCTGAATGCAAGATAGGTCTTTCGGTATCAATTAGTGGGCTTTCTTTTCTTCCTTTCATTTCATTAATAAACGTGGGAGAGAAGATAAAATACATACTCTTAAAATAAGACTATTCGCAGATCGTCGAGAGGAAGCAAAAGGCAAAGCATAACCTTTATACCCTGGGGATACTTGAATCTAGCTAGGGTCACCAAAAGCAAGGTATAGAGAGAATCTCGTTAAAGTAACCCAAGAAATGAATGCTTACACTAACCGGGTTTTGTCTTCTTACCTTTGGGTGGCGGTTTGTAAGTAGGTTTCTTAGGATCATCAGCTTTATCTTGAGAAGGATTATTTATACTATTTAGTTTTGACTGATGATTTTATATTTCTCTTTCAGAAGTAAAAATAGCTATTTTAGACTCTAAATCAGAAATAATTCGATCTTTCTGAGCTATATGCTCAATATTTTTATCATTTAGTTCCTGAAGACGTTTCACTTCATATGTTCGTATCCTATTTTCTTGACCAGCGAAGTATGTAACATCCAATGGCATAGTGTCCACCCAAAGATCATTATCAAACACAGGTTCCCTCTTGTTACCAATTCTGATTCCAAGGTTCACTAGTGTTTCCTTTTTGGTAATGTTCAGTCTTTCCCAATCAATTTTGAAGTTAGATTCCACAGGGGTCTGTATTGTTCTAGATATATCAGCGTATTGTGACTCAAACCATTCATCATTGACCAATGATTTTGCAAGACCCTTGTGCTTAATGATTTTTTCGCCTTCTTGAGTCAAAATAAAAAAACTCTTTGGTGCTAAGAAGATGCCTTTCTTTACAATGTATTCTAACTTAAACTTACCTAATACAGTTGAAGAGACCTCTTCTTCAGGAAGAGGGCTGCTAAGAACGACAGAGTCCGTATCCGTGTAGTAACTATCATCTCTTGAAATGTATGGATACATATGAATCCGAGCACAAGCTGTGATCGCTGCTGCCAATTGAACGGCTGATATCCTTGGAGGACTCCACTCAGAGTCGGGGACCTGTTTGGTATTGCTCAAGTAAGAGACGATATAGTAATGCTCGTTAAGCTTGTCCCCAAAGATGAAATCATTTTTCTTAACCAAATAGTTATATCGATCAAGATCGCAGACCTCAGTGATCGTGCTCTTTGGGTTAATACCAAATCTACCGTATAGCGAGTTCATTAGTCTCTTGTACACATAGGACATCGCGTTATTACCAGTTCTCTTAGCTTCTTGTCTTTTTTCGAAGAGGGATGACACAAAGCCATCGAAAGGACTAGGCTTCTTCTCAAACAAGTAGCCTGAGAGAGGAATGATCTGGTAGCCTATGTCTCGCGCATACTTTAACTCTTCGCTATAATACACACCCACGAAATTTCCGATTGGGAAGAGTAGAGTTTGATTCTTATCATCCCGATAGGGTAGGAAGGGTCGAGTAATATTACGAGGGCATACTACATAGGCCTCAATAAAGCCAAACAAGTTGTCTAAATCCTGACCTTCTAAATTACCATGCCAGACTGGCTTACCCCCAGGCATAGGATAGGACTTCATGATATAGGGATATAAGGAGTTCACGTCGTAATAGTATAGATTCTTACCGTAAGGTTTATAAGCATCAGCATGGCCACCATAGTAACCACGACGAATGAAAGTGTCTTCGTTCCTATTTGGGATATGGATAGGAAATGGATTTGGATCGTAATAGATCGTACGAAATATAGTGAGAGCTAGCGAAGACAAGGTCAATTTAGTAACAATATCAACTTTGTACTGAGTCCAATAAATCTCTTGAGCCTTTAGCATAACACCACCTAAGAGACGAATATCCTGTTTCATATACTCCAACAATTGTGTACTAAGATTCTTCAGATTCGACACTTGCACTTCGTCATGTGGGATGGATCCTTTAGAACCTAATTGAGGACAGAGATTTCTTGCTAAGTTATTAAGACTACCCGTGAGCAGTGTGAGGGAATCCCTTAGACGGAATAGTAGCTTCTTACCAAGATAGACAGCTAACTCGTATAGCATATGGTTCCTCATAAGAGGTTTGATTGTGTACTTCACACCATGAGTAGCTAAATGTTTCAGTAAGAGAATGCCATCGAATCGTGAGAAGTTGTGGAAATAGACCGTTTGAATCGATGGATTTTGTCTAACAACAACAGCTAAACGTTCTATAAAGTCGAACAACATCTTATTGCTCCTTTCTTCAAAGGTTTCGAAGACAATATCAGGGTAATCTTCACTGAAATATGTTTCAATACCATTGCCCGCCTCTGACTCTGAAGACAGATCATCACCTGGTCTAACCACTAAGAAACCCGCTGCGTAAGGCACATGAACATTATTTAGGATAAAAGTCTCAGTATCTGCAACAATGAATGTCTGCCTTTGACTTATTTTCGGTTTGAGTGCTGTGAGAAGCTTTGGATAACGATGCTTACGATGCCCGAACGTTCTAGCTTCTCTAGGTTCCACCTCCATCTTACTGTTGATGCATTCCCAGAGCATGCTAGCTATCTCGTCATCGGATATAAATGGCATCGCACTAAACTTAATTTCAGAAAGATAGATTCGAATAAAAAGACTAGTTAACTCAGCATCATTGTAATCCTCTGCTTTCTTCCTGACAAGTTGATCAATCAAAGCATAGACTGGCAAATCTTTACCATCCACTCTAAAAGTGATGCTATTACTGATTGTAAAGGAAACATCTCCGGCGGGTATCTTCATAGCATAACAAATAGTAAATTTCCCATAATCAGACTCAGTAGTGTAAGCGTACTTGATTAGTAGTCGCATAACAGCAAATACTATCAGATCACAGTCGCAACATCTTAATAATGGCATATTGAAATCTATTCTTGCTATTCTCAATCCTGAATAGGGATCCAGGTAATATTCATTCTTGATAGAATTCTGTAAGCTGCCCAGTAATATATCAAATAGTTCCTTTTTAATCATAGTTGTGTTTTTTTGGTTTTTCATCATGTTTTTTTTCATAAGTGTAAACTATAGTTATAAGGGAAATAATCCCAGGCTTTCATTAACATTTTGAAATTCTCCCATTTATGGTGATAACTGTATTCTCCCGTATCTATATTGTAATCGCATGTATTAATTAAATAGTAAGCGTAAGCTGTAAGTATATCATTTCTCTTTTTTTCAAAAATGATATACTTACTTTTTAAAAAATTCTTTGGTATTATATCTTCTAAGAGAGTTTTAAGATAATCAAGTGGAATAGGTCTATCTAAGGAATATTGCGAACACTTGCCATCCAGCAGATTTCGAGTAATATAATTATTAATGAATAATAATGAGTCACGCCCATTAGAAATAATAGAAATATAGATATTATAAATTTGCATAGCGTAAGGAGCTGTAGTAATGAAATTGTCGTGAACAGTGTAGACTGGCATACCCTTGTATATCATTTCAAATATCATGAACATGGCTATATATGCATCTTTCTGATGAATGAAGTTGGCAAAGGTGGCCAAAAGAGTCTTCCTTCGATCCCGATCTCCCGTGACAATTCGTAGAGTAACTTGACGCCTTTTCTTGTGGATACGATCGTATATCCAGATATTTATTGGTTTAGTTTTCATATAGTCCTGTACAGATGTTAATAGAGGAATACTATAGAAGACGGGTTTATTCAAGGCCGCTGATAACCAACCGACATTGCGGATCAAATTCATTAGATTGATTATACCCGGAAATCTATCCTCAAAGAATTTATTGATTATAGTGGCTAATGTTGTTCATTCCTTTATCCCTAATAATTTAGAAAAATGATTATTAATATCATTTGACATGCTGATTATAGTCTTACCATATATCATTGGCATGAAGAGTCCTTTGATTAATTTTCGAGTGAGACGAGAACAAACTATTGTTGATAGATTGGCAGGCAAATTCTTATGCAAGTAAACCTTAAGCTCTTCTAGAAAGAAGGTGTAAATATCATTGATCCTTTGATGTATATCATCATTTTCATAAATTACGGGTACGAGATTAGTATGCTTAGCTATTTCATTATCTAACAAGAAGAAACTCATGATCTGATAAGCACTTGCAGAGGCATCTTGTGTGATAGGAATTTTCATAGGATCAGTCTTACCGCCTTCGATACATAGTACCTTGCTTATGAACTGATAGGGATTACTCGCATCAACAGCAAACTGTATGAGACTTTTATCCGATGAATTAAAGAGAATTTTATGATCGAGATACCATTGATGAGCATCATCATAAGAAATGAACTTCTTATAATGAAAAGCAGCAGCTGAGGTTAATACCATATGAACATCTTCCTTTTTATCACTATCCAATTGAGAATTATCATTGGGAATATCAGAAAAGACTATTAGACTTCGAGCCAAATCACGTTCATGGAAATGTAATACCCCAGCGCGGTAGATCCGAGCACGGAAGTCAAGGAAGGTAGGCAGATAAAATCTATAACCTTCGTAGGCGGATGCTAGATTGATTATGAAGGTTTCATAACGAGCACGTTGGATACGCCCCATGAAATCCTTAAGCAAATCCTGATAATTACAAACGCTCGCCATAGACGAATTTTCTAAGTAAGACATCCTCAATAGCTCGGTAGCCTTTTGGACATTCAATGAAGCTAGAAATCTAGGCATAAATAGACCTGATTCCACTAATAGATCGTAATTCTTCTTAATGAAAGTCAATACATCCTTGTTAATCTCAAAAGCCTGCGCCTGTAACGCGTTCATGATTGTGCACAATTTTTTGTATTCTGTTTCAAACACAATATGGTAATGATCCGAGTCACGGGAAGATAATAGATGATAGCGTTGAAGATAAAAATCACCTATAGGCATGCTTAAGTAACCACCTTTCAGATCGGATAGAGATGTTGGGTTTTCATTTGTGGAGTGCCAATCCAGAGGCTTACATACCATTGGTAGATTGAGTTTGATCGGAAGGAGACTTATATCGAAATTACATATAGCGTAATAATTTAAGGGTATATAATACTTACCTTTCTTCTTCTTAGAAACATATAAATCAGTAAAGTTCAATTCTTTTGAAAGAAAAATAAATCCTCTATTCACTAAGAATTCTACCAAATACACACCGAACGCATATTCACGAACTTTCTTCGATTTAGCCAGCTTCTTATTATTTGTTTCCCCTCTCTTCTCATCAGTTTCCCCCAGCTTGTTATCATTAGTCGGCTCCTTGTTATCTGTATTTATATTGGACATAGAAGGTTTCAATGTTATATTTCGGTCTTTAAACATTTTAGCTTGTAATTTAACATATACATCAAGATGTTCTATCAGAGTGGATACGCGAATTGCAGGGTATTCCTGAATACTGTGGAAGAGAGAAGCAAGAACATAAATAATTAGAGCCTCCAAATTATACTGACCAAAGTATTTAACTTCTCTTAAAAACAGGGGTCAGTATAATTTGGTTTGTGCCATCATTGGACAGATTGATTGAGAGATGGAGCGAGCTCAGTTCAGTCAGACTGTCACATCTCTAAAGAAGGCTCTTTCGAATCAACTGATGTGAGACTCAAAAACGGATCGGGGATCAGGATTGAATGAGCACTCGGCTAAAGGCAAAGCGCCTTACTTGAACCATCCATTGGGACTAGCCCATCATTAGGACTTGGTGGCATCGAAAGGCCTGACAACACTAAATCTAAAAGAAAGCTGACAACCTTCGTCGCCCTACTCGCATGGGCACAACAACACCGGGGTCGAAGTCCACCATTCCCCAATCAGTTTAACATTTGGTTACTCAGGAAAGATAATCAAACTGTAGAAGGATATCCCAGAGGAGCAAAGGACTCTCGTTCGTTCTTCGTTCCGTGAGACCTTTTTCAATATCATATTAATTGCGCCCGAGGGCTTGAGATCCTTCCTCGTTAAAACATAGGTTACTAGCAATCGAGAGCGAGGAAAGCCCTTCTTTGAAGTAGAATTCGAGTTATCCGCTGTGAAACCCAATCAATCTGTGTACTCATAATCAGGTCACACCAATCAAGGTGGATCTCTCCCCGAAGTACCCTTTTATCTGTCTTTCAAATGTGATCCAATTGTCTTGTCTGAAAAGAATGGAAAAGAAGGCTGACCGATCCCTGTTTACCAAACCAAGTAGGTCTTGAGCAGAAGCATCCGATGATAAGATCTCAGTCTATCAATTCTATGGCCAGTTCCATCTATAAGAATCTCGAGTTTAAAGCATCTCACGTAATCGGGTTCTAAAAGAGAGTAGATATAGTCCCGTCAAACAACATAGGGCTAGGAAGAATGTACCGAGACATCATACTAGCCTGAATGCAGCCATACTGGAATAGAAAGATTTACTATATTATATGGGGAGCCTGCGTCTTCTTCCTCGATCTCGATAAAGTAATTGAATTGAAAATCCCTCCTCCGAAGCTCTTCTCGTAGCAGGGTCAAAGCTCAGTCAAGACTAAGTCGACTATCCTATCTCTTCCGGATTTTATCGCTTGCAGCTCTTGTTTGTTAGGTCATTTCTGTCTGCGATCGTGCCTAGGCGAGCAGTTCCTGAGCAGCTATCTCCGACCAAGCACTCTAGATTTTTTGGTAATAAATAAAAGTAGTGGTTCGGTTTTTTCGTATAGAAATGGATCGCCCTTTCGTGTACTGCGGTCACCCACCTTCTATGAGATTGGATGGGTATTCCCTTCTCGAGACTCTTTCCTACGGGTGTTTTCTCATTGGCCCCAAATCTCATTCTCCAACCTGCCTTTCCGCAGTATTAAAATCCTTCACCTACTCCTATGGAGCGACTTTGTTCCAGTCACTAAGCGTTATCCCTTTAGTGCGCTTTTAGCTTCTCGATGGAGTTGGCTTCCATTTCCTAGTGGCAGGACATCTTATTGCACAACCTACTATCTATTAGTAAGTTGTTTCCTCGAACCCCGTTCACTCTGGTAACTCCGACGACAGGCAAGGGCCATTCAACGAGGGAAATAGACATAGATAGAGTATCGGCACATTCAGCGCCATAATAGTAGTCTCGCAAAAGGGTCGGTTCGTGGAATTTTTTCATAAATTCGTATGGCAGAATGACCTGGGACCGGTAAACCAGGCAAGCTGGGGCTACTTCCTCGGAAAAAAGACAAGAAAACAAGAACAGAGCATTTGCTTCCCATTTTCCGAAAAACAGAGATTTTCTCTTATTGCGCAAAATAGGACGAGAATAGATCTCACCCCACATCTCGAGGAAAGAGCGGCAGACCAAGGGCATCGTTCTTATTTATAGTAGCAGGACATCCGATTCAACAACCGAATTCTATTACCAATTTATTTGTACTGAAACGTGATCCCAGTTGCCTACAACCCCGGGGTTGGTTCTAAGAGTAAAGTTTGTGTAAGTACACCCATACGGGTCTCTCCCTAACGGAAGGATTAGCTTATTGAGGCTTTCTCGGAAGTCCCCCTTCTTTTTGAGCTTTTTCCCGCAGTGTCTGGTGTTGGAGTTTTTCGTATCGAAATGTATGCGCCTTCTTTTTACTTACAGTTGAGGTAAGGTGCTGACAAAGACAAGCAAAGGGTTCTGGAATTGTAGTACATAAACGAAAGGTAGGCTAAAGGGTCAATGACCAAACTAGCAAAAACGAAGACGTGACTGAAAGCCCCCGGAATAAGGCATTATACGGAGAGATTCACCTACGACCCCTTTCTCGCTATCTAAAGGGGGGGAGTGAAGGCCCCCAAAGCGTGATAGCTTAAGTCGACTTCGAGCTCGCCAAGTTAGCTTTATTTTCCTGCGCCCGCTAGATCGTACTAATCAGACTAATCAGACGTTAGCCTTGAGTCTGCTGGGCCTTCCTTGTACTGGAATGGAAGTGTAGATATGTTTCCCCCACCCGAAGCGATTCTGGATTGTCCCGCGTTCGAGTTCAATAAAGAAGGTGGAGTGCCCTCGCAGGTAGTTGGATAAGGGTGATTTTACTTTCCCGTTCCTGGATTGGTCTACCTGGCGCCCTCTAGGGGCGGTGGAAGGATCAATCCAATGAATGGTCCAACAGAAAGGTTGGGGAAATTGAGTCGGATTCGACGGATCGATCGCCCGCTAATGAAGCAGTTGAGGGGACGAGGCGACATCAAGATCGATTGCCAGATCAGCCTTTATTCCGTCTCCGTCACTCCCCCGTTTATAGGATTTCCCTCCACATGTGAAGTCGAGTAAAGATCTGAACCTGGTAAAGAAGGAGCTGTATTCGGAATCGGATCTCGTTCCCCTCCTCGAAACCTATATGATGACCTACCCGCTTATGATGCGATTTCCTACTCCGGACCCACCACCAAAAAATAAATCCATCCCATCCTGCTAAAGCAAAAGCAGCCTCCTTTTCTTTTCCACCGATGTCGGATTGAATGAAGAAGTCTCGAGTTGGCTATCGACCGACCCCTTCTGTCTAGCCGAGTACAAAAGAAAGGAATGAAATGGGATGCTCGTGCAAGATATAAGAAGAGACTAACAGACGGAACTGATTGACTAACTGACTTACCGAAGGGACGGAAGGGACTTAGCCCTAAGGGAAGGCACTGACCGAACCATAACTGCTCTTGCCTTCATGCCTGCCTCTACCTCCTTCGCAGCTTACTCCGTTCCTGGTGCTGATTCCACTCCGGAAATGGGTACTGCTGTCACTTGTCCATTCCGTGACTACCACAGAAAGATAGGCAGAAAAGAAATGTTTGTATCAACCAAATTGCTGGTGAACGACGAGACCATGGCCTCTTCCCCGTCCCTGTCTCCCTCACCAGATCTGGTTACCCTCGCATCATTCCCGCATTTCATCGCAAGATGATCTGTAGGAAGGATCAGAAGGCTGATCAGCTTGTTAAGACCTCTCTTTCTTTTCATTAAGCCGAGTCATAAAACTCGCTAAGAGGGTAAACGCATCAACTTTTAAGAGCATTATTGCTCCTGCTGATCTGGATACTGTTTCTGAGGTAGTTGGTCAACTTAAAGGTTGCCTCCCTACTATCATGAATCGGTATCTTCCCAGATTGTCCAAGATACCTCTTTGTCAAGGGATGTCTTGGACCCCGACCTGGAAGTCTTTACCCACTTACAAACAGATGACTGAGTGTCTCCGTCAAGAAGTCGAGGGTGCGGCGAGGTTTGTTAGGCATGGCCTGCAATCTCCCTTTCCCGCTTTAATGTTCGAGATGTCTTCTTATGCCCACCTCCTGCGCTTTATTCACGCTCGAGGGGAAGAATGGGACATAAACAGCTCTCGCTTTCATTCCAATACTCGAAAAAAAAAGTGGAGTGGAAAGGTAAGCCCCTTTAGGGATAGGGGGATCCCGCTTTACCTTCTCCTACCGTGACACATTAGAAAAGGGGTATATCTTTAGGACTGGACTCAGGGATCAATTCCAGACTATTGAAGTAAAGTAGCAACTAGTAGTCCTATCTATCCACTGAAGAGCTCTCTTCAAAGAAAAGAGGACCTGTAGTGCTATTCTTTCTTTCAGAACCTTTTACGCATGAACGTAATGGTACCCTCGGAGATACTGTATTCAAATGAAGATCCTATTTCCATTCACTTTCGCTACCATTCCTATCTGTCTTCCTCAAGTCAGATCGCATCCCCTTTGCCCCTTTCTTAGAAAGCGGGATTCCTGATTCCTCACCCTAGTAAGGAAGAAGAAAGAGAAGATGCGCAGAAAAAGCTGCTTGAGAGATGCGAAACCTTAATAGAATAGCGTAGCCAAGCCGAGAATCCGCTCTTGGTGGTTGGGGCTTTAGGAAAAGGCCAAACTTCCTTTCTTGTTCACAATCCCTTTCAGATTTGAGGGAAGAAGCTCTATTAATTTAATAAGGTAAGGGATGGGGCTATAGAATTTAAATACCTTCTTGTCGAAATAACCACGGGGATGGATGCCGCTCTCAAGTGGAATCTGTTTCAGTTGAATTTGCTGGTATCATAAATAAAGAAGTAGTGGATCCCGTTCACGGAGTTCTATGTCTGGGTTTCGGTTTACCTTGGTTTCGGTGAAAGAGATAGAATAGAGATAGGGTGGGCAACCCCCTAGGCGGAGTCTCTACTCTGGTAAGGACCAAGTGACTTCATTAGCGTGGAGCTAGGCATGGTAAGCATAAAGTAGCGGTAGCGGTGTGACTTTCTTCGTGACTTGACTGCTAGACTGCTTTCCTTTGGCGGTATCGTATCTAAGAGGTAATACTAGGACCTGGGCCCTACTCAATGGGCTGGGAACTTCCTTCTAGAAGCAAGTGTAGCGAAGTCGGGGCTTAAGTAAGGCGGATCCTGATTCTTGGAAAGGTATCGAAGTAACTTCCGGATTACCCTTTAACTTAAGGGTTAAGGAGTTCCAGTCGAAAGAGAAATGAGTTAGCTCAGGCTCAGGGCGTGAAAATAGATAAGAAAGGCGATTCATGATCTGAAGAGTTGAGTTGCTATAGTGGAATCTGTTTCATTTTTGAAGGCTCAGGTTTGTTTGGTGGTATATCCTTACTTATATAAGTGGTTTTGATCCCGGCTCCGGTCAAATGGATTTAGGAAAGCATCCACGTGACATCCTCAAGTTAGTCTTCTGCTTTCACTGTCTTCTCGAAAGCTAAAGGTAGTTCACCTAGGGGAAGAATTCGACTAAGCTTAGCCTTGACCTTGGCACCTTACCTTCTAATCCGCCAGCTTGGGAATTAGATTCAATAAAGAGGACTAGCTGTGAGCTTTGAGGAAAGCCTGTAAGTTTTCTTTCGACTTCCCCCTTCTCTTCCTGGGGACAGTAACTAAGTAAGGCCAGTCTATTAGGTTCTCTGGAAGAGAAAGTGCTAATCTAATCACAACTCTTCTCTTATCCGCATGGTCTTGTTCAGCTGTCTTTCTCCTTGCCTTGGGTGGATTGGTTTTCATAGCCGGGCATACGGCATTACCGGTCGAATAAGCTGTGATTCCTGCTCGGCACTTGCTATAGAAGAAGCTGCAGTTAGCTCTAACACGGGACTGAAGTCACTTCAGGGGTTAGCTCCGCAAATGTTGAAAGAATAACGGCAGCTAATTCATCCGCATCTGTTGGAGGAATGGTGGAAGGGATCGATCCCATATCCGGTGAAAGGCCAAGGCAATAAAGAAGAAAGACCAGGCGCAGGGCCTTTAGAGATAGGGGGGCAAACGTAACGGCCTAAAGGAGGAATGTTAGTAGCTCTGTCCGCTTTGGCTTCGCCCTCTTCTTATAGCTTAGTCTCTCTTTCTAGCGGTCTTATGCTGCGTAGGAGGGCAAGAAGCTGCTGTGAAAGCTCTCTCCTTGCCAGGCTATAGCGATTGACTTCTTGCCTTAGCTTCTATAAAAGTAAACAACTAAGCCTTTCCTCTTGAATTCTGAATTCACTCCATACCATAGCTTTAAAAGAAAACCTTTTCTCTTTCGTTGTTACAGCCCCTCTCTAATCTCTTTAACAAAGCTCGTTACTAAATAAAGAAAGCCCATAGATCGAAACTTCTAACAGGTGAACCTATCTCCGGATTCCTTGACTAACTGAGCTTGAAGCGAGTTTTTTACTCATCAGTACTAGTAGAATAGAGTGCTACTACAGGAGAGAGGGAAGTCATTTTGACTTCAATCGCTTAACCCGGAAGGTCTCATTCCAGTTTGACTTCTATGCCTAAAAGAAAGGCTCTATTATCGAGAGTTCTTCTTGCTTCGGTTCCCTATGAGATTGATTGAACAGAGCTTCTTGCTACATAGAAATGCCCTACGAGCCCTACAAGACAGAGTAATGGGAAATGTTAATGCGAACTCAAAGAATGGAGAGGGGAGATATTGAACGGAAGCCGATAAAAAAGAATTGGTATAGATGGACTTTTTAGAGCGGATAGATTATACCCCATTATATATACGGCTTCTTGCTTGAGGGTAATAGAAGCTAAGGACTTCTAAGAATGTATTCGATTGTAGCTGTCTTCCTCCTGTAGGTTTAGATCAATATGGAGGAAATGATAAGGAATGAGATCTAGCCATCTCTTTCCGGGCTGCTAGGCGATAGGAAGGATGGAATGTCTCTCTCCTGAGGGAAGTAGCTAACTGAATATGGATGCTAGGGAAGGCAAGATAAGATCTATCTCTTATCTTGGTCTTAGTATGTGGCTTAACTTCCTTACCTCACTGTGAGTGTAATAAGGACTCATGGCTTCTAGTTTGTGATAGCTAGTATGCGAATGTCTCTTTCCTGCCTTGATAGTGGTTTGCCGCCTGTTACATCTATCCTTTCCCGATTGAGAGACTCTTTTCATTAGCTTTCTCAATAAGTCTTAGTAGGAGTAGAAGGTAGAAGATCTCGTTCGTGCACCACACCCGTGGTTCACTTCACTCGCTGTAAAGAGAGATCTTCCTAATAGTTACATTGTTCAAAGAAAGGGTTTCAGTAGGACATTCATAAAGAAAGGACCTCGGGAAGTACCTACGTGGCTAGTCCCACAAGAAAAGGACCCTTTATTTCAGCCAGCCAGTTTCATTGGTAAGTGCTTCCATACAATCCTAAAAGAGAGTCCTGCTACCTGCGTACCATTGCCACGGTGGCCCATACGAGGTTTCCAGGCGAGCTTCTCTTTTAGCTAGTTCCCTGCCAGAAGTTCTCTTACGCAAGCCAGGAAAGCCAGTCTTCGTCTTTCTTAAAGCCAGTGTTAGTCGTGCTTCCATTCGATATCCATATCCATCCGACTTTTTGTCGTCATTTCCATACGAGTTTCGAAGAATGCTTTTCTTTATAGTACTAAGGGCAATACATATAGTTGAAGTGGTAAGTTTATCCAATTACTGTATGAGTAGCCCTCTATCCCGTGAGACTTTCCTTCCCTGTAATCCAGTGGATTCAATCAAGTTCCACCAAGCAAGCTAAGGGCAAGGGTAGGTGTAACGGTATTTTGTTTACCACCCAGTGTATTTCTTTCTGTCTCTGGTGGGGCTCCTGCTAACAGATGGATCTCTTTACATAGGGTTTGAGTTGCTGGCGCCTTACATGTCGTTGGAAGTTGCCTGCCAGCCCGACCTGTTGGCCATACCATAGTGTGAGTACCAAAAGCTCTAGTATCTCCCAAGTCTGCTGTCTTTTCCAAGCCAAGGCAAAGATCAAGAGCTGGGGCAGGCTAGGACTTTTCTCTTATTTGACTTGCTTTCGATGGCAGACTAGGAAAGAAGGAAAGCTAGCTAGATAAAGGGCTAGAGCAGGCCAGGGTAAAGGCCCTAATCTGATATTTCATTTGTTAAGTTTCTCATTTTAGAGTGCTTCTAATTTAATATCTATAGGTCTATCATCTTCTCCTAATAGCCGCCTAGTTCTAATAATAGTAGGGCTAACTAGAGATCTTTCCTTGGCCAGATATAGATAGATAGGAATATCACAGTAAGACCTTGGCTAAGAGGCCTAACGTGGCTACTTTTTCTATCCTAGCGTGTCTAACGGTCTAAACGAGCTAAACGATCCAAACGAACCTGTTTCAGATGCATTTCATGTCCTATTGTTAGGCACATAAGCCCATGGAGTTCTAATGCCAGTTCCCAGCGATCCAGTTAGAGGAGTGGCTGTTGTGGGAATAGCAGTCTTTTTATTTATTTCAATAGACCCAGTATCCATATTTGTATAAGTTCAAATAGAGAGATTCAAAATCGTCCTAGTTCCCTCTCAGGTAGGCCAGAAGTTAGAGTTGCTTTTGGAGCAATAGTTCTTAGCGCCTGGCCTTTAATTAGCCGGCTAGTAACTCCGTTCCTATAGTAAGCCAGGGAAGTACTCTTGGAATATGGGTTACCGCCATTAGGCACTAAAGAAAGCCCCAACCCCGCCGATATAATCTTCCTACACTCTTAGGCAATCCGGCAAGCTTGCTGGTTATAGGCCAGCAGTAATTCTTATTGTAATTGCAACTTTCATTTCATCGATTGGGAGTTATCTTGGAAGTTTGAGTCCTGTTTCCAGCCTTTCGATCTAGTCTTAAGCGCTCTAAGTGCTATCCTAATCTTTTGCGGGCCTGTTCTTGCGCCTTCGCGCTTCGCTCTCATGATTTCATCCCTGCGAGCGAGGTAATGATGCGGTTGCAGACCAGTCATAAGGGATCTACCTGTAATTAGTAGCATTTCATACCATACTCCGGCTCCGGATACGAGTCATAAGAGTTCTCCCGGGCATAAGAGAAGAGGTATACCGTAAATAAAAAACAGGACTAACCATAATATACTAAATAACGAGACTAAAGCACTACCAGTACCACCTAGCGTAAGAGTTAACAGTCAGTCCTATCTTAAAGTACTATCATTTAGAAAGCATTCTTAATTCATGCTTTTCCTAATCTCTTGCGGGCTAGTTCCTTTCGATTGCAGTAAGTTCCAGACCAGACCAGTACTAAGATAAGCCCTTGTAAATGCAGTCAAGGGGTAAGGTAAGTCTATCCAATTGCTTTCTAGCGCCTTACCAGGCCAGAAAAAAGCCATCGATAAGCGCATCCCTTTTATTTTTTCTTTCTCTGGTGGGGATAGTAATCTTATATAAAAAAGAATCTAATAGGTAAGAGGTCAATGGCAAATGCAATCCCTCCTGTGAGAAAGCCTTACCTTAGCGATGTATCGACAGTGATCTTTCTTTTAAGATAGAGTGAAAGCTCGCTTAGGAGCGTGCCCCTATAAAGCAAGTTTTATCTGTAGTTATAGTGTTTAGCTCTTATATTCGTAATGTCTTCGAGCCAGTTTGAAAGCATGACCAGGCAAGGAGGAATATTGAAAAGGAGCAGCAGTCTTTCATTTCAATCCAGCAGGGCGGGGCTAAACAATTTTATTTTAAGCCAGCTCCATCAAGAATCAAGTGGAAACAAAAAAGCTAGGGAAATGGCAAAGAGAAAAGGGCTCTTGTCGTCTCAGTCCTCCGCTTACTAAGGGTCTATATAAATTATATATATATAAAGAGATCTATTTTTTTTCTTACAGCCTTTGATCCAGTTTCCAGTGAAGAGAAGATATTCCCAGCTCAGCCTATTGCTGTTTGAAGGTAATCCCTTGCTGCTATTGAGAATGCTAAGGTCTATGTCTTAGGTGGATACGGGTCCTGCCTAAGCGCTTTGTAATATATTTTTTAAGGCATTCCTCTTCCTTTTGCTAATGCTTTCTCCCGGCCCCGGCCAGGTCAAGAAAGTTCTTTTATGATATGAGCAAGCCAGAAAGGGGAAGTGTAACCATAACCTCTTTTGAAGGCAAAGCAAGTAAAGCCAGCAAGTTCTGACTTCCCCTTTCTTTTTAGATCCCTTGGATGTGGCTAATTTGTCTAGTCCCATCGAAACAGTTGAATTGAAGTCCTTCCTTATCGATGGGATATTACCTCCTGTATTAGCATATTCCATTCTAGCATATCTTATTTCCAGTAGTACATAAAACCCCTGAGTCTGTGGAAGCCAGTGAGGCTAGTGAAGAGGGGTATCCCGTTACAATTGCTGTTTTTGTTGCTTCTCTCTTCCCTGCGTTTTGACTAAGGGCCTAAGGAAAAAGTTTCATACCAAGCGTACCTGAACTTACGGGGGACTACGAGTAAGAATACTTATATATATATAAGGTGTCTACCAGTACTAGGCCTAGAAATCCTTCTGTAGTGTAAAAGTCTTTCGCATATGAACTAGCTACTATAGTCTTTTTGGGGTCCCTCGTAATCGTCTCTGACTCGCTAACCAGTAGCAAAGTCCCATTTTAATATGTCTAGTCTTTCTCCCTGTCCTGTAAGTGCTCTTGTAAGGGTGTAAGCGAATGAGCAAATGAGCTCTTTTTTAGACGGTTCCTTCCCCTCTAGCGTGCCGCTTCCTTGACAGGATTCAACCCCACCGGAATCCTCTGAGTCTGTCTGTGGCGGAAGGATATCTAGTTTCAGCAAGGGACAATCCATACAGTGAGTAAGCGGGGAAAGCAAGTTTAATCCAGTCCTTCTGCTAAGCCTTTCTATGGCGATCCATTGTATAAGGGTTAGAGGGAGGAAGTGTTATAGATGTGTTAAGCAAGTGAAAAAGCCAATTAGAGATCCATTTTGAGTTATAAGTTTGATTTTCTTTTTATAAAGCTTTTGAAAGTGCTAGTTGCCATTCAGTGTTAGTAGTTGCCTATGCCTAAGTCTCTACCCCTCGAAAGTACAGTCAAGAGTCCCTGTCCCCTCTCGAGCGAGCAGAAAAGGTAAATCCAGCTGGTGATGGTGAGGTAAAGATATCCGCTTTCGTTTCAATACCTTTAGTCCTAGTCAACGAAAAATGGGCATCTAGCGCCATTACTTTTCCTTGCGAGCTAGTTGAAGAAAAAAGGTATGCCCCTGTTCTTTTCTTTGTGAAAGGAAGGCCATTTTCTAAGGGTCTAGGGGTTACAGCCAGTGCGCTAATAGAATCTCTTTTGCTGGCCATTCTTACTTAAGTGCTTACAATCAGAACTCCTTTCCCCTCGAGCGCAACAAGCTAAGGATCTCCGCGCTGTATCGTTTGAAAGTGGTCCCTCTCCAGGTATTACCTCAGGTAATCCTAGGTAGGCCCTCTCTTTCTTTTTCATACGAGCCTCTTAAAGCAGAGGATAGAACTGAGGCAAGAAAGTGGGTTAGGCTCTAAGGTTTTAGGGTTCTAGGGCAACCAGGTAATCTATTGAATTTGAAACTGAGAATAAGATAGTGTACATCTTTACTTCAAATGCTTCTCTTCAAGTTGAAGCCTTTCCTGCCAGTTATTGAGCAAGCTAGGTTACAGGGCAAACCTGTTACTTTGACAGACTGAACGTCCCTGTCTCTGTCAAGCACTCTTATGAGAATAGGAGTATTGAAAGCATTTCATTTAAAGAAGCAGTCTCAAATAAACCAGCTCTATATCATAAGCCAAAGAGGGGAGATGAGATATTGAGTAGGTAGTAGATATGGGGTATCCATATGCTTAAAAAGTAGTGTATGGAGGGGAAAGCTCGACTCTTACAGAGGGAGGTCCAGGCGAGTAAATTGAATAGGTTCCCTAGGGGGGACAAGATGGAGTTGTAGAACTCTTTGCTATAGGTCTAGGCCAGCCAGTTGCATTGATTAGGAGTAATTAGATCTAGCCGAGAGAATAGGTTCATAGGCGAGCAAATAGCTTTCATAGTCGGAGTCGGGAATAGTCTCCGTCCCTAGTCGAGCTCTTGGTCCAGACCAGACGAGTTGCCATTTCCCCTTTTCTTACTTAATCTGATTGATTTGATTGAATACCATATTCATATTCATCTTTGTATATAAACGAGTTCAGTAATACTGAGTAATACTAGAAACGTGCCAACCAGTGGGAGAAAGCTTAGGAAAGTTCCCTCCGCATCGATTCCAACCCCCAGAGCTTTTGGCCTTTGCCTGTCTACCTAGGGTATCCTTGCCTTGCATCATCCCATCCTTCCATGGAAGATGTTATGTTTAAGAATAATATGGGCGCTAGTTCCACTTTTTCTTTCGTTTGCTAAGTAAATGTATTGAACTCGCCAAGAAGGTAAGGTTCCGATTACAAGTATGGACCTCCTTGCCTCCCAGTCCTTATTTTTAGCCAGTTGGAGAGCCCATAAAATGGAAGTGCTTCTGTCTTACGGGCATTACCCTCGTGCTCTTTCTGATGCCCGGCTAGTTACAATTGAAGGTGGAGTAGCTTTGCCTTTACCTTCGCTTTTCGATCCAGTTAGAGTTGTAGTGCCAGTTTCCGGCCTTCCAATAGGCTGCTTTTTCCCTCAACCCACCCCATAATAAGAATACTATGATATGCTTAACTCTCTATCTTGTCTTGTAGCAGGGCACTTTTTCTTCTCTTGCAACATGGAATGAAGTGTATTACTTCTGCTTGCTGATGAACTATCAGTCTTTAGTTTAGGCATTTTTCTTTTATTCCGCGGATAGTGCTTGCATTGCTGTCTATTACTAGTTCCGACAGTACTCATCCTTCCTAAGGGATTTTTTACTATTGATCTGGTTATTCTAGGGTTAGCTCTCTTTAAGCGAAGAAGTTGTTGCTAACTTGATTCGCTACATGAGGGAAAGTCAGCAGGTAGTGCTTTCGCGTGGAGATGGTCTGTGTCTGTCTTTGACGATAATCCTATTTTCAATATGAAATTAGCACAAGCACAAGAGCAGATAGGATGAAAATGAGTTTCAACAGCGAAAAAAAGTGAATCATAAAAGGCACAACTAAAAAAGGAGTAAAAAAAGCTTCTGCTATCGAAGAAAACCGGAAAAGATTGGCTCGCCTCCTCCTTTATCCCCAGTTTAGAAACCTGCCCGGCACGGAAATGAGGGATTTGATTCGGAGACTTCTACTGCTGAGTGCCCAGCCCAGTTTGACTCTGCCGTCGTTCCACGCCCATCATCAATCATACATCGAAAGCCATTGAATGCCTAACCCTAGTCCTTCCTCCCGGCAAAGGGAGAGGGTCTAAGGGGGGATTAAGGGAGTTTAAGGAAAGAGCTTCATTGGCCCAATAAACCAATATTCCGGCATCCATTCGACGATACTATAGCCCGTTCCGGAACAATGAACGTTTTTCCATTAGAAGATCCAGCGGATAGCGATCAGGATCTAAAGCCCACACCTACTCATCAGGATATCTAGTCTCATAGGAGGAGAGAGTTGGGCGGGGTGGGTAAGCAGCTACGCTACCATCCTTACTAAAAAGAAGACCAGTTACTTAAGGTAGCTTGCTCCTAAAGGAACGAGACAGGGGAACCTCCGACTGAAGTGAAGCACTAGCTAGCTGCCTAAACTCAACAGCCAAGAACTGCTACCATGGCTTTCATAGCTTACTAGTAGATACTTAGTTAGCTACTAGGCTCGGAAGCAAACTCACTTGAAAGGTGGAGGCTTTTTTATTTCCGTTAAAAAAGTCCCGGCGTAAAGGTTGAAAAAAGCCTTCCTCAATAAAGGAAGGAAGAGGTTAGCTTTCATATTGGAAAGGCTTGACCATTCCTTATCTGGTTCCCCTTTTTTTTCCTTATCCTATACTCACTCGCTGGTCTCACTCTCCATCCTACATTCGCCTAGCTACTAGAACTATCACGCATTCACTCTGAAGGCTAACTACCTGTAAGTACTCTACTACTTCCTTTGTTTGCTGGTGACGCTGCAAAAGTGTCCCAACCCTCAGAGAGAGGTGCCAGTACCACCAGGATGCCGTTTTTTACTTCCTAGAAAGGCTACCTTCTCCTTGTTAGCTGTGGTCTCCTGCCATAAATAATAAGGCTTTCTCGGTTATATAGTCATAGAGCTACCTACACTACAGGCGGAGGGGCCTCTGATTGCATGAAGAAGGAAGTAGGTAGGTAGAAAGCTTGCCCCCTTTCATGAATGGTTGTTGATCACTACGGGGGCGCCAACAAGCCCACCGCTTGCTTTCTAAGAAAGAGTGAAGTCTTATGTATGAATAATGAAAGGCTACTTTTTTACGGAATGAGCAGTCAAGTCCTCTTTGCCGGTTAGAAAAACCTAACTAAATAAGTGAGTGGGTGGCTTTGGGGCGTTGGATCGAAATGCATCCCCTTCCTTGCCTGGTGATCCCAGTTGACCACAACCCGCTGGATCCATTAATGGGAGCTGAGCATAGGAACGTTAGCAAGGATAGGAGTAAGCAAGTAGATCTACATGAGTTCAATCTTCTTTGTTATCGTTAGTTGTTGCTTTCGCCTCTACACAGTGAGAAGTTATTATGAGATACCTTCGAACGTCGCTATGCAAGTTAGGGAGAATCAAATTAAGTTCAGTAAGGGGGCTCCCGTGCTTTTTCTTCCCCGGAGTGACCCGGTTGTTGATCCCTAATACGATATCGGTTACCTGGCCTCTTTCTGAATCATCTTTCTAAAAAGAGAACTCAAACTATCAGATGTATGGACAAACAGATAAAGAGTAGCTAACTATTCAGCGAATATAAGTTTGTCGCATAATGAGCCGCTCACGACAGAGATTCGATTCCGGATTCGCCCTATCCACCATAAGTGAGAAAGGTAAGAAGTAAGAAAGAGATATACGGATCTTAATAACAAAAGGAAGCTAGACTAATTCTCTTGTGAGTCAGTCACTCTCATGTCATGGGGAATAGACACCTGTCTCAGGTAAGGAGGAACTTCCGGGCTCTCTTGCTTCACTGATTCCATCTTTCTCGGCTCGGAAAGAGGAGAATTTGCTTATGTATTTCCATGGGAGGCCAAAAAAGGTGTGAATTAATTCTGGTTGGCAAGGAATCCAAGGATGAGAGATTGAGAGCGAATAGACAGTATAGAAAGAATTTTCTGCCTTATTGATTTGGGGCGAACTAGCCACGCGGTCTTCCTTATAAGTTAAGTAAACTATTATGTCTTAATGACTTTCCTTAAGCCGAGACGAGCTCGCTGGGGAAAGACTGAACACCCGCTTGTCCTCCAGTTTCAGGTTTTCCTTATGCGGGTAAGGTTATGAATTCAAGGTGAGGCTTCGAAGAAGAGATAAAGACTTGAAAAGTTAATCACACTTAACTTCTACGTCATTTCACAGATAAGGCAAGCACTAGAGGTTCTGAAAGGGGAGCACTAAGGGAAGACCGGTTGGTGAAAGTAGGCACGAGTGGAGCCCTACTAATAGGGATCTGGGCTTTTTGGGCTAACATACCGCGGGGCATGATAGAGGCGGACCCGACCGTAGTACTCAGCCCTATAAATGTGGCAAACATGAGGGATACGCTCGTGGAAAACACTATGGCACTCCCAGGAACAGACAAGATCATTCCAAGCATCGACGCTATCGTAGAGAATAATGCGATGAAGGAAGGGAACAGTGTTGAGCAATATCGAGTGAACGCAGGAAAAAAAGCGTTGGCCTGCGCTGTAGCAACCCTAGTACTTGGCGCCATGCTTAACAATCTTGCCGCAGGACACTTGGTTTGATGCAAGCTCAAGCGGCAAATCGTCTTAAAAAAGCGGAGAATCGTCTGACGAAAAAGGCAAAACAGCTCGCAAAATCCAAAACCTTTATTTTTTCGGTATGCCGCTCCGCGAGCAAGGAGTGCCACGCACGAGCGGAGCGAAAACTAAGCAGGGGGAATTCTTCGTTGGGGGAAATCCTTTGATTGCGTATTGAATATAGATCCATGTCTTTCTTGTTCCACTAGCTAGGACCAAATTCTCACATGTCCGTTTCGTTATTACAACCTTATTTTTTGATGTCAAAGACCAGAAGCTACGCGCAAATTCTCATTGGATCTCGGTTGTTCTTAACAGCGATGGCTATTCATTTAAGTCTTCGGGTAGCACCACTAGATCTTCAACAAGGTGGAAATTCTCGTATTCCGTATGTACATGTTCCTGCGGCTCGGATGAGTATTCTTGTTTATATCGCTACGGCTATAAACACTTTCTTTTTCCTATTAACAAAACATCCCCTTTTTCTTCGCTCTTCCGGAACCGGTACAGAAATGGGTGCTTTTTTTACGTTGTTTACCTTAGTTACTGGGGGGTTTCGGGGAAGACCTATGTGGGGCACCTTTTGGGTGTGGGATGCTCGTTTAACCTCTGTATTCATCTCGTTCCTTATTTACCTGGGTGCACTGCGTTTTCAAAAGCTTCCTGTCGAACCGGCTTCTATTTCAATCCGTGCTGGACCGATCGATATACCAATAATCAAGTCTTCAGTCAACTGGTGGAATACATCGCATCAACCTGGGAGCATTAGCCGATCTGGTACATCAATACATGTTCCTATGCCCATTCCAATCTTGTCTAACTTTGCTAACTCCCCCCTCTCAACCCGTATCTTGTTTGTTCTGGAAACACGTCTTCCTATTCCATCTTTTCCCGAATCTCCTTTAACGGAAGAAATTGAAGCTCGAGAAGGAATACCAAAACCTAGTTCACTCGCTGAGTCTCCATGCATCCATGGCTGAATGGTTAAAGCACCCAACTCATCATAATTGGCGAATTCGTAGGTTCAACTCCTGCTGGATGGTACTTCACTTGGAACGTTCAGTTCAATCGCTGCTCACGGAATTTATACATATAGCTCGCTCTTATAGCTTATGGGGCACTTCACTCGTCAAGCTTTTCCTTGTCCATATAATAGCTTAATTTTTTCCTAAGTTCGTAGCCTTAGCAGCAGCAAACCTTACTTAGCTAGCGCTACCTTTAGAAACAAGGACCTAGCTTATCCTACTCCTTCTAGTCCTTTTCTTTTATGGATTCCTATTCTTGATCTTGATATTGATATTCTACAGTAGTTTAATAGGAGGTAGTAGATCGGTGTTCGAATAGGGCTGTAGCTGCAAGGAATAATGCTTTGGACAAGGAAAGGGTAAAGAATTTGATGCTCTTAGTAGTGGACCTTCTATAAGAGGGTATTTTACTGCTGCCAAGCCGCTTACAATAAGAAAAAGGGCTTACATCGCTCCTCACACATCAACGACCGGAGAAACTGCAATTGCACAACCAACAAAAAGCGTCTTTCTTGCTTCGGGAGAGGAGTTCTAACTTAGACTCAAAAAGGAGAGAGAGAATGGGATCAAGACTCAGTCAGAATGGGAACTCCTTGCCAGTTTCCCGACTCTCTTATCTAATCAAGAATAGAATTTGAATCATTTCCTGCCGTTCTTTATCTTGACCTCTTTTTATAATTCCTTTCCCCTGATAGTAAAGTGGCATTCAGCCTATGAATCTTAGTGTATGCCTGGGATTTTTGTCCCCGAGTCAAGTTGGAGTATGAAGTCCATTTGTTGATGAATGGAGAATGTGACCAAAAAAAAAGGCCCCTTCTATGCTTGAAGTTCCATAAGGCTTTTCTCCCTAAGAACTCCATTCCTGGGCTGATTGGTGGTCTTCACACGGCCCAAATAAGGTGAGTCTAGCTGGTTGAAGTGCTCCTTTATTGACTTCTTCCGTCTACCCCGTACTCGTCACCCGAAGGGAGAAAGAATGAGGGTCTAGTATACCAGAACCATTAGCGATTGCCGATGGCGCTCTTTAAACTCTTATAGTTTGAGTTGGTCCCACGTGCTATCCTAAAAAAATCCCACTACGCAGTAATAGAGGATGGAGCAAGCAAAGCCAAGAGAATAAATAACAGAATAATAGCTGTTATAGAATACCATTTCCAATGCAAAAAAGGACTATACGAACTACGCCTAGCTAAAGGAAAGAGATTCGCTCCTTGCTTGATAGAAACCTAGCTACAAAAACGACTTCCCTCAGGAAATAGATCCCATTGATTCGCTAGTTACCGTAGTTGGGTTCCGATCTGTCCTTGCTTGATAGATTGGTAGATAGATGCCGTACTGGCTTAGTTAGGTACTTACCTGAAGGTATTGGATTACAGGAGCAGAGCTGGCTCTATCCCTACCATATAGGGAAGAGGCGGATTGCTAATTGTTGTTGTTGCGTCTTCCGTCTGCTAGGAGACATAAAACTAGTCAATCCAGGGAAGATAGAAGAAAGAAGGAAGGGAATGAATGCGGGAAGAGAAGGTAAAGTATCGATTGAGGGATTTCTAGAAGTGGTGTCTGTAGCCTGTTGCTGTTGATCGGCTTTTTCTCCTTCCTATCAGTTCCGTTTTTTTCGAATAGTTCTAGAGGAAGGTCGGCTTATTTCCCTTTTGCCTGAAAGCTAGTTTGTACGGGCTTCATGTCTTTCTTTTTAGTTCTTCCAAGAGTTCAGTTCATAAGGGAGAGTAAGGCGAAGGAAGGCTAGCAGTCCTATCAGTGCGGACAAGCCAGTCTGCCCTTTCTTTATAGATAGGAACCCCTCTCTGGTAGAAATTCCTTCTCTCCTTCCCAACGCTATCTGTCCAAGGGGAAAAGGCTTGCAAACTGTGCAAGGGTACCAAGCATTCTCGCAAGCTTCCGTTTTCCAGTTCAGAATCCGATGTGAGGAAAAGAATCCTAGGTCAAGGCAGTAGCACGGTACGGGCCATGTTCTCAGTGCTTAGTGTGAAATGACTTAGTCAAGAGATCGAAGGATACCGGCAAAGGTGGATACTCGTTTTTATTTCGATTCGGAAAAGAAGATGGATAATCTCAATAGTCAAGGTTGGTTTGAAAGAAAAAAATCAAGGGGCGCAGCGGGAGACAACTAAAAGCACTTCTACTCGGTGAGGGACTTATACTTCTCCTGGGGCTATCTACTCCAACTGGATGGCCAATGGCTGGAAATGGGTAGGAGGGAACTGCAACAAAAACCCCAGTAAGGCTACTTTTAATGTATGAAAGATAGGCTAGAAAAAAATAAGACAGATAGTCCTCTTGAGCCACCCACCCTTAGCTTGTTTGGTTTGGACCCTTACGTTCGGTACACTCGTTAGGAAGCGAAGGGCTATAAAAAGGACTGCTTTCCAACTCACTAGCTTTAAAGTAAGGCTCTCCTAATGGCTCGTATTCACCTCTTCCCTCGGCTGGAACTACCACTCAAACTAGATCGCTGACAGAAGGAAGGTAACTAGAAGGGCTTAAAACTGGCCTGGTAAGAGACTCCACTCCAATGAGAACTCAAACAGGATCGAATGCAGGATTTTCCTATTGCAGACTTTGACTAGATGACTCCAACAGTATGGGCTTAAAAAAACACTCCAAATGGAGGGGATTCTCTTAGCACTGTTATGAATAGGCAACCACTGGAACTGGATGTAAAAGATTGCCCAGCCCTCTTTCCTAAGAAAGAAGTACTGATTGATACAGGCTTGATCACTGGGTTGGCCGCAAGAAAACGACAGTTCACTCGAGCAAAGCGAGAGGAAACGAACAATGGATGGCTTGCCCTTCTTTGCTTGATACTAGCTCTCAGGCTTGACGCTTTCCCCCCTCTCCCACTATATATGTAACTTCGTTTCCCTCCCCCGGGTCGAGTAAAAAACTTGCCTGCTTGTGCTTTCTAACTGGCTTGCCATCGAAAGACTTACAACTGGAATGGAACTATAAAATAGGTCCTACAATGGCACTTAAGAGAGGTAAGAAAGACTACTTATTTTAAATAAGAAATCTTTCTCTGGCTCTTTACAGTCTGAGATTTTGATATTGACTATCCCGCTTGAAAACTGGCTTGAAGGGGACTAGCGGAAATGAAAGTATTCACTCCTCGGACAATGCCAACCAATAATAGGAATCGAGCTAGAAAATAGACCTACCTAGCCCTTTCCTTTATCCTCGCCTGGCAGGTAAACTTCCGAAAAATGCGAAAGGAGCCCTCATCTTTTCGAAAAGACCAAAGTATATTTCGAACTTAGCTTTTTCCTAAGTTCCCAATATACTTTTCAAACCTTACGACATTCATTCACTACAACAAAAGAATCCAGGAGAAACCCACCTTTCTCGTTCAAAGAAGACACCTTTTTAGCCAGCTGAAAACATTTTCAGCGCAAGCGCATTAAGAGTTACGACAATGCTCAGGGCGAATCCTCCAGCCAGGACTGTGATGGCCTTCTTAGCGGCCCTAGTTGATTGGCTGGGCCTCCCTTTTTTCTGTCACCTCTAGTGGTCTAGATAACTCGCTCGTCGCTCCCTCAGCCGCTTCGACAAGATTCTCACCAACACCGCTAGTTATTACTTCGTGACTAGAAGTATTGATAGTCTGTCTGACGGTCTCAATATCGAACACCGGCAAAAGGAGGGGATTCATTGTTGTCCCATGCTCTGGAAGGCCATACAACCAAATTTTAAATCCAATAAGCAGCGGGGTCGCGATAAGAGTGAAGGCTGACACCAAGACCCTCTTCGAAAGAGGCAGGGCTACCGGTCTACGAATAGCAAAATAAGTATGGCTCGCTTGGAGAAAGATTCACCCCCAGAGGAGCAGAAGATAGGCGCCTGTCTTGCAGTAAGATAGTGCGCTTTGATACTTTTTCCCCAACGAACTGACCCAAGCCTCGTTTGAGTGAACTAAGGTTGAGGTGCCTCGCCCCCTCTCCTTCAATAAGGCGATAGAATCTAGTGGTCCCGATCAAGGCCTTGACAAGATTGATTGCCCCGATCTCTTTCCCGCGGAAGAATGTTTTCTTCTTAAGGCGATCCTTGAGTCCTATCTGACCTGACCAGAAAGCCTTTGGCACGGTACTTGTAACCGGATAGATTTTGTTAGTAGCCGGGGGAACCCCCCTCTTCCGGCTAGGTGGAGTCCCCCTCTCTTCTTGATTAGGGCGAAGATATTTAGTCTGGATAAGTGGTCGAGACAACTACATGCCGTAACCAGCATTCTTTACCGTAGCCACAACCGAAAACTGGAGGAGGGAGAGTAACCTTGGCCTTTTTGCTCAAGAGACTGGCTATCTCTCTCCTTTTCTTGGGGGAAAGATAGAAGAAGTGGAGTGATCCTTATATGTATGGGCGAGTTGGAGAGACTAGCACACCGCCCATTTTTTAACAGAAATAACGGTAAACCAGAGTTTTTCCGGATTCGCTCCGCCTTACATTAGTTCGATCTATGAGACCTCGTTCAAAAGTTTTTCCAAAAGAGCAACCGGTTCCTAGTGAAAATTTCAATCTTTGAGCAAGGTTAGGAAGGGCGGGAAGGAATAGAGCAAGAGCTTTGGAAGAGACAACGGACATGAAGGCCCTTGGTCCTATGGGAATAGATAAGTAAAGCAATGATCCGAACAAAAATGAGAGAGGGGCCGCACTCTAGCATCAGGGTACAGTGAGGTCCAATTGATGGATGCGATTGCCCTGTCTAAACGTTCCCTAATTAGAGCCAACCCAAAACGATAGTTGGACTATGTGTACATGCTGCCAGAGAATCCTAAGTCAATCAGACCATTAGTGAACAAGAATTTGAATCTTTCTCTAACCGATGAAGCTAATGCCAAAACGGAGATTTCAAGATCAGCTCTTTCGCTCGCCGAATCAGAAGATATTGAAGCATAGCGCTTTCTTTTGATCTAGAGAGATTGATTCAATATAATAGGGGACTCCCTAAAGTCAGTGGTGTCTGGACTATAATGCCTTTAATTTAAAGAATAGCGGCTTGTCTTGCTTCTATCTTCCCGGGACTCCTAGGGCTCTTTCAATTGGCCTTGTCTCGCTTAACTCGTCGAGTAATGATTAGCTCCTAGGAACGAGTAAGTCATCTTTTTATCCCCAACGACAAGTGAACGGGCATTTTCGGGGACTAGCCCGCTTCCCATTAATCAAGAGGGAAAGGGAGTTTCTCGCCAAGGTAGGTCCAGCTCAGGCTTGTGCGGTTAAGGGTTTCGTACGGCTACGCGTCAGAGTCTTCGTCCAGATCCATTACATTAGTGTGAACACCCTGCCTTTTAAGCGGGAATAGGTAGAAGACCGTACTCCGCCCCTCAGCAGGTCGTCCTTGAAGGCATAGAGTCTCTCCAGGGGCTCCTCCCCCGTGGCGGTACGGGAATTCTCGAGAGCTCGGGCTCCCCGTCCCCGCCAATCTCCCGTTGGGTCAAGGTTCGCCATGAGGTTGATAATCTCAACCTTGACCTCGAATAGGTCTTCGGCTTGAATGCGGGCCATTTGTAGAACCTCGAAAGAAGGAAAGGGGTATTTCGCCAAAAGGCGACCTTCGATCGAGAGAACACAATCCCCCCCTATCACTTGATCCGGTTGATACGGATAGGGGACCGGGGTTGGATTAGACGGACCAGCTTCTTCCCCCGGGGGAGCGACCGGATTACCAGGAGGCACAGGTCCAGCTTCCGGTTGATTCACGGAACCGCTATCCGTGTCGGTTTCGGGAAAAGACTCCATGAGCACCTGCTCCTCGAAGGCAGTCTTCCCCGTCCACGAGGTCGAGTTTGACGAGCCCGAACCCCCCAAATCCGTCTCACCAGGTAACATTCCGAGAGAGGACGTGGCTTCGCTACTTAAGTAGGCCCTGACGAAAAAAAGAATCGCCAAGGCTAGACTGCCGGGGCAGCCCAACCTTAAGAATGCAAAGGATAGGACTCGAACCCCTAGCGAAACTCCTACCTTTGAAAGTAGGTTCTCAAAAAAAGCAATCCCTCCAACTTTTAGATAAAGACAATAAAAAAGAAGGGATAAGATCAGAAGGAGGATGCCCTTATATATAAAATGGCGGATTCGGGGAGATAACGGGCGATGAATTTTCATGATGCGGTTAATCATATTTTGACAGCTCTGCCCCCCACCCAAGCCATTCTTAAGACCACCAAGCCCTCTCGAATGAGTTCTACTATAGAAGCTTTCAACGTACATCCAGGGACAAATCTTTCACTCACTGAGAAGTGAAACCCTGTGACTAGATCGTCCTGAAGACGGATGCGACGGGAAGAAATGGCATTTTGAAGTGTTGCTGACTTAACATTTAGGTTTCGGCATAACAAAGCTTGCACTGTCTTTTCGCACTTAGGCGCACAGCGTGCCATTGGTAATGATTCTACTACGGTGCCACAAATTCGCAAACTGATCCTAAGTAATCGTTGTTGTTCATTGGATTCCGGAAGAACTACTTCGTTAGGATTGGGGAATTGCTGCGATTCTTCCTGAATAGCCTGGATTCTCCCGTCGAGAGTCACTTTGAAAGTCTTACCTAAACTCTTCCGACTGAATATGATAAAGCCTATAAAACAACGAGCTACTATCATTTCTTCATTATAGATTGAGATCTTCTTCGAACTTAATGCACAAATAGATGGAATAGCAGCAAATAGCATCTTTCTAGCCTGCATATTCGTGGAAGTGAATCTTATTTAGAAAGAAAGCTTCTCTCTATCTTTCAGCAACTGAACGGGAAGTGGTTTAGGAAAGGACTTTAGAATCGGATGCGCTCGCCCAGCGAGAAAGGCCCTGACCCTGCCAACCAAGTCAAAAGAAAAAAGAAAGAAGAGAACGAAAGGAGAAGAGAACTTCGTATTTTGGTAATTCTCTAGGAGTCATGTTTAACCTTGAATGCTATTAATAAATTCTACAGCAATAGTCCCTCGGACTCGGAAAGTAATAACGAAAATGGCTAACCCAATAGCAGATTCCGCAGCAGCCACCGTTGGAACCAATGAAGCAAATGATTGACCCATCATATCATCCGAAGAAACGGAAAATACCAAAAAGTTCGAATTCACAGCTAATAACATTGATTCAATTGGCATTGACATAATAGGAATATTTCGTCTATTAAGGAGGATTCCCCGAATACCTAAAATAGAGATAATCATAGAAAATGTGAAATATTTGATAGGATCCGTTTCGGGAACGTGGAATGTAAGAGAAATTCAAATGTTATAACTCCAGAAAGTCAGGAACGCTATGTCATTTACAACCCCCAGACAGAAGTACTTTTTTCCAAACAAAAAAAAGAAAAAGAAGAATTATATGGCGCCATCTCCATCATTCTCTAGGCGGAAGCCCCCAAGAATGGTTTTCAAAAAATGGGTGATCAAAAGATCGAATCACTACACACTTAATCAGTATAAAAATTTTCTTCTAAAAATATGCGCAATGAGCTTTTAGCTCGCGCATATAGTCTGACTTCGTCACACACGGAGAGATCTTCTATTTCCGCTGTTGATTTCACATCAATATCCAAAAAAGATATTGCCATAGTATGCGCCAACTCATCCCATCCTATATCCTCCGCACTTAATTGAGGGTCTTCTTGTATATTTACGGGGTCTTCGCAGTACCTTTGCTGGTGTCCTTTAATCACATGTTTGAGCGCGTCAATAGCCATTTGGCGCTCAGCATCCCGATTTACCGCATCCCCCGTTAGAGCCGCGGGACCTTGATCCTGCTGCCTACGTTCCACTTCCACCCGGATGCTCTCCTGGTCCACTGAGGACACCGGCGAAGGGGGCATTGGTTGCGTCGAAACCGATTGCTCATCTTCGTAGGATGACTCAAGGAGAGCATTCAGGGAGTCGGTGTTCTCACGCCGTGAACTTTCCGAAGAAGTATGCACGGCTTGCGCGAGATCGGGCACGCTCGGCGCTTCTGGGGTGACTAGCCCCTCCGAGCCCATAAACCCCATTGCCGCGCCTTCGCTTTCGATGAAAATGGAAAGAATCTCACCTACTAACCACGGCGGATCCCATAAACAACTCACACGGTGAGAGTTGTTGAAGAGCCTAAACGGCTTATACCCCAAAAGTCTTAAATGCATTAGGTGTAATGGGACCTTCGTGATGAAGCCCATAAAGAAACCTAAAAGCAAAATAAGAACTATTAGCATAGGCAAAAACGAGTTATTAGATCTTGGAAATGATCGACTCAAATAGATGCTCATCAGAAGCTTTCTTTTTGGCTGACTCCTCCTTCCTGTTCTATTGATCAGAAGCATGCAGCAGCGCCACGCCGGTTTAGAATTCGAATAGAATGATGGATTCCTTATACCCCTTCCCTTCTCTTTCCTTTTCTTATGAAATTTCAATTCGTTCCAAATGGAATTAAAAATGTCATAAAAAATCATAAGAGATTACCCGCAATGCGCTCCAGGATTATAGCAATGAGGGTAATCTACTTCTTTTTTTTTTTTAATTCCATTTTTTTAATTGTGCGCTTCTACTCCGGATTTTGAAGTAAATTCCCCAATAAGAACGCAGTTTTCACTTTTTTTTATTGACTAGTTCTCGGTTAGTGAAACAAGCGCAGGAATCCAGCGTTAGTCCTGGAAAAGCAATAAGAGCTTTGAGGCCATAATCTCCGTTTTTTTTCTTGTATTTTTCAGCAAGACTCGGTCTGCTAGTCACTATGTCCTCTTTTCACTAGAGTAATCTAAAGCCAATCTTTTTTCCCAACCACTCCCATCCCACGCTTTTTTTGGTTAACATCCCAGCCCGGCCTCTTTTTCACAAACAAAAGGCTGGCTCTCTGAATGCACGGGCTCACTGAAAACACGGCTAGCTAAGTAGTAAATTCTCTTGTCGCAATTCAACATCATTTATGTTCCGCAAAAAGCTATCAAGGGTGGTCTACGATCACCGGAGGAGTAGAAGAGGCCCGTATCCCGATAATGAGCTAAACGGCTTCTCTGCCCATCTTTCTTTAAGCCGAAGGCCTGTTGAGATTTATATAGCGGGGAATCTGATGGAGAAGATAATGAGGGCTATGAGGAGAGATCCACTGACGAGTCCGTGGTAGGTGCAGAAGAAGATGAACTAATTGGTAGCATGAGAGGCATAGGAAGAATGGAGGTGACAGTGGTACTGATCGGAAAAGTAGGAGAATCGACTTGCTTCTGAAACGGAAAGCAGTGCTCATCAAAAATGACATGACGAGAGATGTACAGTCGACTTGCAAAAGGATCGAAAGATCGGTAGCCTTTGTGGATAGTACTATAACCAAGAAAAAGAAACTTTGTAGATTGAGGCTGTAATTTATCTTTTCGATATGGACCTAAGTGAGGATAGCATGCACAACCGAATACCCTGAGATGTGAATAGACGGGAGGAGTAAATCTTAGCCCTAACCCAATACATTATCTCATTTACCACAAGAGGGAAATCTCTACTCTTACCCTGGTAGATCCTGGCATGAAAGAAATGCCAGATTGCATAGACAGCGGCTGCAAGCATAAGTTTAGCTACCAAGGAGAATAAAGACTTACCTTTGAAAGGAGAGGCCATAGCCTGAATAAGATCCAACAAAATCCCACTAATCCCAGGCAAGTTACATCTATCCCATAACATGAGCCAAATGCGCTCAGAAAAGGGCCAAAGAAAAAACAAGTGGTACAAATTCTCCACACCCAACCCACAGAACACACATTTCATTTCCTGCATAATACCCAGGCCATAAGGTTAAGACAGAGTGGGAGAATAGATTCTCAGGTTCGCATGCCACCTTCCTGACAGCCGGAGTTTCAGACCACTCTCCTCTAGTAGTCAAGGGGGCGGAGATGCCTCGGCTAAGATCGCCTTTTCACTTTTTCAATGATTGGGCTGACCATCCGGATTTCTTACAGATTGTTCAAGAGGTATGGAAGTAGGATCATCGAACGGATAGCAGCAGCGCATTGAGAATTGACTCGTTGTATTAACCATCTTTAGCACGAAATGAAGATCCCTTCCACTCACCACTGAAGTCGAAGGATAGAACAAAGCATCTGATCTCCTATCTTTTTCCCCTGAGATGGAATTGGCCAATGAGCAACCAACCTACAACTCATTTTGGCGAGTGGATAATCGATCACTTCCATAACACCCAAGCATGCCGTGCTCCTTACCCCCTCAAGGTCGGGTGAGCGGTAAATCCCGTCCTTACTGGTTGGATGGGGCTCAATCGGCCGATCTCCGTTCAAATCCAAGGATCCGCCGCATCGATCTAATTAATTGCTTGTAGGAAACTTGGGATAAGAGCGGGGAAGAGACCTTTTTTTACGGTAAGGGGATCCATTTGGATGGCGGTGCATAGATCTACACGCCTTTTTAGATGGAATTAGACGGAGAGTTCCCCATATTCCATTTCATTGGCAACTGAAATAGATCTAAACGGATTGCGTGCTACCCCCAGACCGAAGGAAGGGCTTCAAAAAGAAATTGAAATAATATGAATTCAAGGCCAAGATGTAGCCTGTGCGGACCAAGCTTACACTGGCTGAGATGAAGAAAATGTCAACACCGATTAAATGAGTTTGAAAAGGTAGACAGCGGAAGAAGTCACTCTCAATCCGATCTAGCAAGAAATGCTCTACCGAGAAAGTCAAACGAGAGAGCTCATTAAGAAGGCAATTTTCCATCCGCCTTACAACAATAGGTCGGGGCTAGTACGAGACTCCGAACCACGACGGATAAATGACGGATCTTAGGAAATAGAATGGGACGGGAGGGCCTATCTTACCTTTTATTATCTTTTCCAACCCGTTCTTTGGAACCAACCTGGAATGCAAACAAGGAAGGAAAGGGCGGAAATCCACATATCTAATACAGGTGCGGATCAACCCTTGCCTTAGCAGTGATAGAGATAGCATAGCTTTATCCAGGGGCAGGGCCCGAGATGGATTATATATATAATAAGGAAGGGAATCGCTTTGATTGATTGCGACAGCGCTCGTTAGCGGTGAAGTCCCTCAAACCAGAAGTTTCAAAAGCTTATGACTGGCCTACGAGATTCATTGGACATACATTTATTTCGCCAGTTGATACCGAGATTCCTGTTTACAGATGACCGATTGAGAGAGTTTCCAGTACAACTAAGCGAAAAGATCTTTTTTGAATTGCCAATGATTGAAAGCGATGAAAGCCTTGCGAGAGATAAGCAAGGGAGGATATTTTGAACAGTAAAACGTAGCTCGTGGCAGGGAGAACTAAAAGGGCGGGATGAGCTCAAAGGCAAAAAAATCTTTCATACTAAAAGAGTACTGCTACTTATACCTTAATGGTAGACAAGGAGAAGGGCTTTCTAAAGGAAGGGCTAAACTGACTGAGCTAGCCAACCTTGAACTGCACTGATACGGAGATGAGAGAAGAAAGAGCTCGACCGATGCTACTATAGCCAAGCCTGAACTTCCTGCATATTCGACTTATTTCCTTACTTTAATGTATCATGAAAGTTGAAAGAGCTTCAAATACAGGCATTTATCGAGAGTTCATTGACCTATAGTAGAGTAGTACCTACCTATATCTGATAGCTTAAAGAGACCTGATGCTTAAGGAAAATAGGTAATACATGGATCGAAATTACTACAGATCAACTACAGGAAAGGACGGATGCCGACAGACCGATTGAAACAAAGAACGGACAGCTTTTCCGATTGAGACAGCTACCGGGCAGGAGAGCTAGATTGAATAAAATCTTTCCTGTACGTATTGGAATGGTATTCGCGTTTTCTTGCATCTCTTTCCAATGCCTAAAATCCTGCTGAAGCAATTGTTGCAGAATAAACTTATCTTGATTTAGCACCTACAGGAATACTTACCGAAGCCACTATGCATGCAAGCGTTACCAGTTTCCCCTTACCTTCAGACAGAAGAAAGAAGACCTATTTCAAGAGAAAAAGAAGAGCAGGCAGGAAGAAATAGATTGAAAAAAACGGGAATCAAATTGATTTGATTACATGCCACGATAGCAGTAAGAATTAAGTACTATATTAGAGGAGACTCATGTCCTAAACTCTAGGCTAATGCATTCACTTAGCTTAGTAGCCTAGCTCTTTCAGGGGGAGCTAAAGAAAGAGATCGAACGCAAGGACTGTGCCCATGCTACAGGGAAGAAGCAGGGGGCTAGGCATACTACTTTTCAACATAGAAGACAGATACGATCCTTACCCTAGCAGTGAGAAAGAGAAGGACGGGGAGAGAAAGGATTGAACAGAAAAGTGCTAACCACAAGTCGATATTGAAATTTAACTCCTATGCCCGAAAATCAAGCTCTTTTTCGATCTTTTGAGAAGACCATGACCTATGAGACCCATTAAACTCGCGATTTCGGCTCATAAAGAGGCCGTGAAGAAGGTTTTCCTCATTACGAGCTAGCGAGAGAAGACCTATTGCTAGAGTTGAGACCGATAAGCGTTAGCAGACGGGACGGGCATAGCATATTTAATTAAGAGACGGGAATCGTAGACAGAAAGAAAAGTCTTTGTTGACTGATTCCAGTTGAGAGATTCGAGATAAGCGGTCAGACTGATGACAGGGAAGGCAGATCAGACTAGAAAAAGAAAGTATTTACAACGGAATTCGGGATGGATTGTCCGAGCTCAAAGGCACGAGAGCTCTTGAATAAAGAAAAAGACCAATTGCCATAGCCCCAGCAGCTTCAACCACATGGGATATGGTAAACAAAAGAAGCAACGAAGGGACTCACGCTCGCTAGCAGCTCAAGGGGATTGAAGACAGTAAGAGAGAGTACCTTTGTTGACAGAGAAGGTCTCAAAAGGCCAATGTTATCTCATTTTCTGGGACCTATAGTAGTGAGAGCCTTACAGAGCCCTTTTATAAAAAAGAAAGAATTCAAAATCGGCGCAATTGAGAAGCTTTTCCACAGTTGACCGAGAAAGATAAGCGCAAATCAAATAGAGGAATGGAAGCAAGCAAGGAAGAACGAGCGAACAAAGACGATTCGCGGATCAGACGATTATCCGATTTTTAGACATCTTTCAGTATTGATTTGAAATCGAGTTGAAACCGTAAGAAACTGTATTGTGATTTCATCCTCTTTTTCTATTTTTCTTTTCCGATCCAGTTCGTTCTGTCTTCTTTCCGACGGATCGGCTCTATTAGAGAAGGGCTTCCTATTCTGTATGACAACAGAACGAGCATTCGCTGGACGGCAAAACATTGAATGAAATGTTGGCTTGGCATGGGGTTTCGGCAATTTCGATTCCATTTTCAGTCTTTTTTAATTGAAATTTATCTTGTATACGCCGGTTGAAGCACACGTTGGAGCATCCAAACAAACCAGCAGAGGCTGCTGTGGCAGAGACAACAGCAAAAGCACTAGTCTCCGTTGATCCCCTATCAGCAGGGAAAACTGCATAGGTAGCAGGAACTAAATAGGGTTTAGGTACCCATTCGAAGAGCATTCGTTTACCTCTCCTTAGGGGTCGAGAGCTGCCAGCCCTAGAGGTACTACACTAACAGCGGCATCCCGACCTGATACGGATCCTTACCTCTCTATCCACAACCGACCCCTCATTTCTAAAGCTTATTTATTTATTTACTTGAGGCATAGGCATGGGCACTGGCGGAGACAGAAGCAAAGGCGGATCCCGTTAGAACTTAATAATCCCGGAATCCCTTCCTATTTGAGAGACAATAGTGAACATTTACCCATAATCCATTGAAGTAGCACCAGCGGCAAAGGCGCAGGTTCCTTCGGCGGCAGGAAAGGCAGTTGACTTCGTTGACCGGATTGGAGCAAAGACGCAATACACACGGAGGTGGGAACTGCAGTATAGTATATATACGTCAAGGCCGACCAACTTATAAAAAAACTTAAGATTAAGTTGACTCCATTGATGCATTAATGCCCCAGTAAAAGGTAAAAGCACTATCTCGCCCATATACGAATACAAAACCACTTAAAATAAATACAGATTGAGATTTAGAAGCAGTTTCCCTTTGGACGGATCCAGTTCCCATTCGGGAGCCAAAGCTTTACTAATAATGATTACCCGCTTGAGTCGGCAAAAATCCTTGAATCTCAGTTTCAGTTCCAGCTCAAGCACCTCTTTCTTTTGTACCTTCATTCAATTCAAATATCAGATAGTGATTGCGCCAATTCATTCAAACAAGAAAGATTAGCGCTTGCTAATTAGTTGAGTGGCATACTCAATCAATTAGGGGTAGACTCTATCTCTTCTATACGACAGGCTAGTCCCCTATGTTAACTAGTGGAGCTCTTAAAGGGGAGAAGTCTAAGACACACAGTATTGAAGCTTATCTATTCCATGAGTCCCTCCCGAAGCCCCGACCTTACGCATCACTTTGATTGCTTCTGCCTCCCTATTTGTTATTTATATAAGAGCTCAAAGTGGCGAGAAAGGGAAGAGGGGGATCAAACTAGAAAATCCAGTCTAAAATCAGATTGGAAGACACCTGACGTACTTCACTTCCAAAGATGACAGCCATTGAACACATTTTCTTACAAAAGGAAAGATTAGGCATAGAGACGAAGTCCTTTACTATATGCTTAAAGGAATTACTTCACTCCGGGGAAAGGAGAGAGACCGATCATTATTATGACCGGGCCGACAGGCACCGCACCCCCGGGAATACATTTCTTATAAAGAACGAAATCAATCGTAGAGCTCCGCTCCTGCCTCACTCTCTAGGTCCCCCTGTGACCCTCTCCTTCTCTCTCAACCTTTACCGACCTACTCTTTCTCTCCCTCCTTCCATCATCCTTATTTTGAGTTTTGGTTCGTCGAAGTCGTTTGATCTCAGTCTGTCTAGCCGTCTTCTTAGTTCTCATGGAGGAATTTTAATCTGAAGTGAATAGGCTCATCCAGCAAAGGCCTTGGGCCGGGAAGAAGGTTTTCCAGAAGTCCTACCGGATGAGGAAGAAAGAATTGATTGAAGAATCCCCTGATCTTTGCCTTATGCCGTTCTCTATTCCTCGTCTCTTTAGCTTTAGTTAGCTTCTTTGCTTATTTATTATACCCGGACTCTAAACTAATTATTTCTTCAACAAAGCTTCCTATGTTCTCAAGTGGGGAATGCTAGGAATGCGATAGGTAGCAAGTATAATACCTTATTCGTATTATTATTCTATTTTCTTGTCTAGATTAAGTAATAATCCCCTTCCTTCTTCTTATTTTAGCCTTTATCTCCCGCTTAAAATATCCCTCTTGGTCGGGATATGAATCCCTCTCTGTCTTAGTCGACTAGTTCCCGACCTTCCTGTTGAAGGTAGATGCCGGTAAGTCAGAAACAACCCTTTTAGCCGAGCCGAGTAACTTGACTCCACTAAGATCTTTCGCCTTGAGCTTCACTCCGGATCTTGACCCTTTTACGGATTCTCTTTCTATTGAGCTAGAAAGATCCTCTCCTGCGCTTTCCCTGGCGGTGATGATATGATGGAGATTCTATTCCCTTTTATTGAACTTAGTTCATTGAGATCAGGGATATCCCCTTCAAAAAAACCTGATCCTCTTCTTGCACTTCTCTGATTCAAGTAGCCAAACTCCCTTTCTGCTTTACCTGATTGATTGCCGAGATCTTCCACACCGAGCTGTAAACCAACCCCTTGAGTCGATATCTGGTTCCCACCTTTACTGCAGCTGCAGAAGATAGTTCAGTAGATGCAAAGTTTTAGTTCCTTTCAGTTGTCACAGGTTTACTTCCTGACTTCTTTCACTTCTAAAATGTAGGGGTTCAAGTCGAAATACCCTTCCCTTTGATTCACTTTTCGCTTTCGTACCCAATATCCCTACCAGTTTAGTACCAGACGATTAGACTTGCTACATCCATAAAGTGGGGGCAAGTCCGTCTTTAGCGTCCTACCGGGATCACATCCTCCACTCCGTTCCTCCTTGCTGCACTCATTCTTTCTATCGAACCTAGCAAGAGCTTGACTCCTATCTATCAAGGTAGTCGATCGAGTTGCTTTCGCACAGGAATATGAGACAAATTTCTTTTTCTATTTCATGGGGCTAAAGAAGATGCAATTCTCTTTTGCACTTCATATGTTATTTAATCAGAGACGAACTAGAAGCTCTATTTCCGATCAACCCTAGTGGGGAATATCGGGATTAGTCTTTTGCTTCCCTTCTTTCCAGCAGCTGCAGCAGAAGAAGAGGAGTTTTTTTTCTCAGTCTTGGTCTAGCGGATTTGTACCTTCGAAAGCGTATTACGAACCTCTTTTTTGGTTGCCCAGAAGCTCTTTGAACCCCTTTCCTTCGAAGCGAGGTCAAGCCTCCTCTTCATCTCCCTACCGGTTGAGCCCCTTCATACCTCTCCCTTCTGAGTCGAATAGCTGAGCACCTTCCCGCCTCTAAAGAAGAAGGAGACCTGGCTCTTGCCATCTCGTTATTCTCCGGCTTAGTACTTATGAACTTCCTTCGCCCGTATCCTAATGAGTCAAGCATCTCCCCTCAACCCATATTATCAGAAGATTGCCTTCTTTCAAATTTCAAAAGATGCGTCAGTTTCCTCGAAAATCTATAAGTAGATCGTTTAAGTAGCAGTTCAGAAAAGAAGTTCACAGTTCAATTCCGAGACTTAAGACTAGTTCCTTCCTCGGTTTCCTGGTACATAAGAGACGGACTTCTGTCACTTCTTGAATACTTAAGTTTTCTTACTTTTCTCCGCTTTTCGAATAGACTTCGACGAGGACTGAGTTCCGAGGGTTCACTCAAAACCTTAACTCAAGAACTCCGGTTTATGTCGCTAAAGCATCTTTTTTTATTGAGCCTCCATCTTCTGATTCAGTTTAAGTGGAATCTCTTGCAGTTGCTCTTCCGCTACAAAGAGCTGATTCTCGAAGTCGATCTATCTGGTCTGGTTCTATCCTTTCCACTATTGGAGTGGAATCCCTTTTTCTAGTAATCCCCTTTTTTTTTTGGCTTATTCCATTCGATCTTCTACTTGGTTAACCCATACCCCTTTTAGTAATATCCTTCGTTATTTCTCCGGCTTCGGTTGAACTGGCAACCTACTTTCCACTTTCCAACGGTTGAGTACCCGAGTTCGTAGCCCGATCGTCTTCCCTGACTTAGCTTTGAAAGTCAGCCACTTCCTTTCCTGATTCCGTTTTTCTTTCGGGGTAATCCTCCTGCAGCTTATTTTGAAGCCTATGTTCCGGTTTCGGGGGATGAGTTTCCTGCCGCTATTTCATCTTTTTGTCTACTTTACTATTTCGAAGTCAAGCCTACATACACCTCCTGTCCTTCTACCTCCTCCCTGGGTAGTCGAGTAAGTACCACACACAAGGCAAAAGCTCTTGCTTGATCCGCCCTCCAAGGCCAAGGGCTACTGATTGTGCTTGTGCCAGCTACGTCTTTCCTCTACCTAAAGGTAAGGTATTGTGCCACCTCAAACTCAAAACTATATTTATTACCCCTCCCCTCTTTCTACGGTACCGGAGGATCCGTTGCTGGAGAAGAGGAATCCAGTAGATCGGCGGAATCTCTGTTCTCACCCCCTCTCGCTAAAGAAAGGAACTCGTTAGGATATACCTTGGTATTGGTCCTCAACCCAGCGGAAGGGAAAGGCAGTGAAGAGGCTCCGGCTCCAAGGTCTAGCTTCTTTCTCTTTTGCTTAGATGGCACCTTGGCGAGGAATCTTTGAACCTAGAAAAACTAAGAGCTTCGTCCCTCCTCTCCTGTGAGGAAAGACCCACCTCGAGTTCAGCGGCTGCTTAGTAGAGCAAGGTTTAGTTCTTTTCTTCCTAAGGGCTTCACTGGTAAAGAATCCAAAGAGTTTAACTCAGTCATATACCCCCTCTACCAAAACCCAGATTCTCTGCTTTCGGGTTACCCCATTACCACTAAAGCTCGATATTGATCTTGATCCCTATCCTTTCTTTGATTAAAGAAGGAGCCTTCACTCCGCCCCAGCTACCTTTACCCTCTTTAGGAAGAGTTCTCGTATTGTGATTGATCCTTTGGTGTATCACTCTCGATCATCTCCCACATAGATGTATAAGAGGGTGTAAATTATTTACCTTTAATCGATCTAAGATGAAGAGGTGCTTCCATATACATTAAGAGATAAAGAAGCTAATTTAGGACTCAAGAGATTCAAGGAGAAAGGGTCCTTCAAAATTAGGAGTAGGAGACCTCCATACCTTGGATCCCTTACATCCAAAGGTCCAATTTTCTTCCAGACCTTCCTCAAAGGACTTAGGTTTGACTCTTTTATAATAATTCTCCGTTTTTTAGCTTTTTTAAGCTTAATCTTTCTTTTATTCCAGGGCTTGTAACCTCAAAAAGCTCTTCTAGCTCAACTAAGAAGAGGGCTTCATTATATTCACACTAGCTGTTAGGTTTGGAAAGCAACCCTTAAAGAAAGAACTGCATCATGGCCATAAGTTGGGGCAAATATAAGGTTACCCACCACCCGAGGGATAATAATCTTTTTCCTATCAGGCTTTGTCGAGTTAGCTTCAAAGCTTTGCTCCTTGTAATTCCTATCCTAACGCTTTGCTTTCTTCGTTTGCATCCGCTGTTGGATAATCCAAGCCAAGTCGACTCCCCCTTTTCCTCCCCAGCAAATTTAATAAGAGAACCGCTTTTAAGGTTGAGTTAGCAAGTCCCAGGGTATGCCCCGTCCTCTGTATTAGTTGAGAATCTTTCATCTTCTCTCCCTGCGGTTTATCCTATACAGATCCTCTGTCTTTGGCTGAGCCCTTGCTCTCCTTCCCTTCCGATAGCTCCTTCCTCTGTCGAGTTAGCCACGTCTTTCTCACCCTTCGCGGGATATGGCACCTCCTTTGAAAGAGAATCGGGATCGAGTTAGCACCTGCTTTCAGTCGAGCTTCTTTCCGGTAAGACATATCCAAAAGACCAGTTCCCTACCCTACTTTCCTGTGATGAAAGAAAAGGGCTTTATGCACCGGTTTAGTACTCGTGGAAAAGAACCTTTGCTTCGGTCGAATTCGAATACCCCACTCCCTTTTTAGTTCTTTCAGAATAAAGATTTTATTGAGGAATCTCCTTGCTACGAATCTACTGAAGGAGAATCTTTGGTTTAGAGTTTAGAGGCTGAGTCTTGCCCCCAAACCTATGAGTCGAGCTTTCTTCAAACGTTGTGTCAGCATCTCCGAACCTTGGCGAGGAATCTTTCCTATCTGGCTCAAGATCCTCTTAGTCAATCCATTTGAAATGGAACTTCTAGCCACTGGGTCAACGTTAACTCCACAAAGATTTTCGAGTTAGCTTCCGCTTACCTGCATTAGAAGTCAAGTCTTGGTACCAGTTAAATACTTTTCTACCGGACTGATTCGTTTTAATTTCCTATCCTCCCCACCCCAAGAGCTTCTCTCCTAAACTAACTGGATGACCTCCGTGCCGTTGGAGGCGAAGTCAAGCTGGCAACCTCCCTTACCTTACTTTTAGTGCTTTTAATCTCGCCAATGCCTTCAGTCGAGTTACACTTTCCAGCGACTCTGTACTCTTCTCTTACAGATGAAGTTCGAGATTTCGCTTTACCAAACCTTCTTCCAGAAGTCAAAGATTTGACAACCCTAGTTAGATTGTTATATTGGAATACAATATACTTAGCTAGCTGTGTTTTAGTCCCTCCTAAACCCCTTCACTCCTCTAAACTTCCAATTCTTACCTACCCGCCTTCTTATGATCGAACTGCCTTTCTTCTACTAGTGCTATCAGTGCACTCCTTGCCTTAAGCCCAGATCCGTGCTCGGCTAACCTTCTTTCCTTTCCTCTTTCCCCTTAGTCGAGCATATTACACTAACCTTGTTAAGCTGGAATATAGGGATTTTTTTAGGCTTTCTTTGGGTTCAGGGTTCAGTTAACCCCAACATAAGCCTGAAAGCATCAGGAGTCTTCCCACCGCTACTCTTATTCTTCCGTCACTCCGGGAATCAACTCCCAGCCAAGAAGTGAAGAGTGAGACTCCTGTCCTTTCCCTTTCTAATCTAAGAGCTTCTTCCCTCTCTTTAAGTTCCTAACCCGCATGAGAAAGCTTCTATTCTTTTTGTGTCGTGACTCGATTGAAGCCCTTCTTTCTTTGTAGCTATTCAAAGGGTCTTAAATCAGGAGGTTCAGAAGCAGAAGGTAGGACTAGTCTGGGTATGAATCAAATCCTTTCCTAGGGTGAGTCCTTATGTAAATGTAAGTAGAAGGCAGCCATCTAAGAGATGTTACTAGTCTGTATGCAAAGCCTCCTAGTCCCATCCCCTTCTGTAATAGGAACTCCCTGCGGGCGCTATCCTATAAGCAGACGCAACTAGAAGACATTATTGTCTTTATCTAAGTTAGAGGCTTTTATATAGCTTAAACCCTTTCCTTTTCCCAGGTATTCAAAAGAATCTTTCTAAAGTGCGGATGAGAGAACCAGACAGCTTCACACCTGAAGGGACGATTAGAGGGTTTAGCAGAATGCATACCTCCCATGTAAATGATCATAGGATAGTAGTCTGAGGTGGTACGAGGGATGTTTCCAACCACAGCTTATGGTAAAATCTCTTTCAACTTCTACTTTACTAAGGCTAGATCCAATCGAAGCAGCGTCTTAGCTAACCCTTCCCTACCATTGGTCCAAGTGGTCTAGGACTACAGCATGCCAAATCCATTAGACCACAACGATGAAATTTGATGCAAACTTCTCAGCTCTCCTACGATTAGACGTAGTGTCGTTTCTGAAACTCCTTCTATCTTCCAACCTAAAGAAAGAATGGAAATCCCCTGCTAGCATCGATGGGTACTGGTCATATTGTTCAGCCATTCTATTGATATTCTTCCCTTCCAAAAAAAGCTCTCTGTTACGAGGATTAGTGCTTGCATAGACTGCAGACAATATCAAATCTCCATACTTTCTAAACAAGGCATGAATTATTTGAGGGTGATTTTCAAAGACTATAACATTTACTAAATTGGAGTCCCATTCTACCAAATGAAAAGAAAGATTCGAATACTTTACTATGCTGTCGATCAAACTTCCAATCCTTCAAAGTTAGAGATTCGGAGATCGCCCACGGAAGCTTTAAATCCATCCCGAGAGCTATCAGCTATCCAAGGATGGGAGGGTCACTGGGTTCATACATCTTTGCTCCTTCCGTATGAATGGCTGTTTAGGGTCCAAGGACCCGCCGGGGACTCCGTACAAGGTAGATCGAGCGCGAGTGATGATGACTGAGCCCTACCTAATCCATCTCCACGTCTGATGAATCCGGGGGTCAAGCTAGCAACTAGGTCCATTGGATCAATCGTGAGAGATTAAGGTCTTGCTACGCTATGGTCCGGTGGGTCAGGATCATGTTGGGAGGTCACTCCTCTCGCAGGATTAGGAGGAATCGCAGGAGATGTTTGAGTTTGACTGCCTCGTCGCGCTTACCGGAGTCTGAAACTTGTGCGATGCCCCCGTGTCGACTAAGGCAACTTTGTCTCGTCCGTTTACCGTGACCCCTATGGAGTGGAGTAAAGCATGCGCCTCTCCTGCTCGACTCACTCATTGTCCCCTTAATCGTATTCAGCAGCTGCCCCCGCCCCTACTATCAAAGCGCCTCCTCTTCCGACTGCACTGCATGTTGGGGGTATCTTGGGAGGTGCGGCTTCGAACAGAATCTCTAAAGCCTCCCGTTCCGCCGACTGACTATTAGGGGGGGGCTCGACTCAGTCGTCTTGCCCCTTTGATGAGCCTGACGAACCTCTTCTTCGACATTCCTACATCTCTCAGGCCCTCTGGCTTGCCTCGGTCCCTTACCCCCCGTGCGACTCCTCGCGCCAAGGTACTTGAAATCCACTAGCCGATCTGAGACTACCAGAGCAGCACTCCCTCATTCATACAAGTTCTGCACATTCTGCCTCCGCTTGCTCCCACGGTTTTAAGCCGGGAAAGAAACTTTCTTCATCCGACATATTATGTCGAGCATTAGCGCAGAAAAGTCCTTGTTGTAGTACCGGACTGCTCTGGTCTGTCTCACATTCATCAAGGAATGATGTGCCATCCACGACACATTACCAGGTAAGAACTGAGCCTTCAACTCAGCCTTCAGCTGCTCCCAGGTTCCGATCGAGCACTTCCCTATGCCGACCTCCTCCGATATCTCCCAACGTGTGGCACTCCGGCGCCTTCCAGAGTCAGCCTCCCTGCGACTCCCCACGTGCACTATTGGCCAATGAGGCCCCAAAAGACCATCAAATGCATAGCGACGGTCTTGAGGTATTGGCCGACAAAGAGAGGATCAGACGAGCGAGAAAGTTGACGTATCGCCTTACAAAACAAGAAAAAAAAGAGGAAGACTCGTTCAATAGCTAGTTCATTCGAGTCTATAAGAAGCAGAAGGCATAGGCCTGCACGAAGCCAAGCCCCAGCCACTGACTGATGGACTGACTTGGGCTACCTTTAACCCGGAGATCCATTCTCCTCTGACCTACAGCTGGCTTGCTTTCTTGCCTTGTTATGAGTGCTCGCTCCCTTCACCGACCCACCTCCCTTTATTCTCCTTCCTAGCTTCTATTACCGTTCTTTCTTTCTCTTCCCTTCTTCTTTTGCCTAGACCGACTGCCCATGCTCACATCTCAGAACTCAGAAAACCGCATCCAGGCAACTCTGATCTCTTTCTTCCGTATGATAAAAGAAAGGGGCTTTCCCCTAACGAAGAATGTGCTAGGAGGGGTACACATCCAAAGACAGTCTTTGATTGGACAGGAACGGCTAAAAGAAGGCGGAAAACACTCGGGGAGAGACTCAACTAAACCCTTAAAATAGGAATAGTGAATGCCCCGGGAGACACGCACGGTACTTACCGGTGCTATCGGGCCTCGGAGAAAAGAACTAGTATCCGAGAAGAGATAGGGAAATGCCGGTATAAGCGACGATGGCAGAATACGGGATAGAAAAAGATAGGCTTGAATAGACTTTTCTTCTACTTCGGATAGATTACTGGTCCCTAGGGGCGGATGAAAGGTACTCAAAATCCAAGAGGGCTATCCTCCCAATCGCCGAGGGCTCGCTACAGATCCCCTCCGTCCGGTCAAGCAACTCAAACAAGAACAACTCATATGAATCCGCTCTCGTCTCTTGTCTCTCTTCTAACTCAAGAACTCAGAAACAAGGAAGGCATCTCCTTTCACTCAAACAAAATTCAAGATCCACTGAAGGGTCTGGTTTGAATTAGCATAAAGTGATATCCCTGGTGTCGACTCTTTCCTGGAGTAGCTTTGTGCCTAGAAACCTCTTCTCTGACTAGAGTCCTGCCTATGGGGTCAACTGGATGACTGGAGGAAGTTCAGATAGAAATCCCCCTTTCCATATGAGTTAGCGGGGCACCTTCCGAAGATATGCGCACTACGGACGAGACGGCTTGACGGCTGTAAGTCGGATGGCGGGCCCTTGCCACCAAGCGCTTCCAAGAGAGGAGCTCGTAAAGGCTGGGACGGAGATACTGCCGCTCTTTGGGATACGGTCTTGCCGAGGAGGGTAGGCCGGACGGAAGAGCATGCCTGCGAAGACGGTGGCTCCATACGGAATAGACAAAGATAGGTTTGAAAAGAGCATATTTGGTCTGGCTTATGGAGGATTGGGCTGGGGAAGGCGTTGGTCCATCGGTGCCTTAGGGGCAATCATCTGCGCCAGTGTATAAAAATAAAATTCAAAAAATTGACAGTAGCGAGGAGAGCTTATGGACAAAAAATGAGGATTCCGGCGGCTTTTGCCACTTATGATCAGTGTTCACAAGAGCGAGACGGTTCAATGTCTTACAATGTTCAAGCTGCATTCTTGTCGGAAGGATTTTTTAGGAGGCCCGGACACCTACCGAACATCCCTGAAGGATGGAACAACATGATGAAGAAGGCAGCGAAGGTATGGAGGAAAATCTGGGAAGAGAACAAGGGGATCTCTGAAAAGGGGAGGCAAGAAAGTTGTAGAAATGTTGAAGAGGAGACAACCCGCTCTTGAACTTAAGACTATGCGCGTCGCGCGCTCGATCTAGCAATCTTGGACAATTGTTTTGATGAACTGTCACTAAACTAAAAAAGAAAGAAGAGAAAGAACCGGGAGTTGGCGCCTACATAACGGGTTGCTTGCTTACCAAGCCATCCTGGCAAGCTCCTCCAGTTCGATTATTATTCTTGACTTGACTTATTATTATAAAAAAAAACAACTCACTATCAAAATGAAAGACGATCGATTATCTACCCAAGAAGATAGAGAGTCCCACATACGAGAAAAGGTCACAAATAGAGTTGAACCAAGTAACATTGCAAAGGCATAATGATAGTAGGGTCGGGATATCCCCGCCCTCCGAACCGGACGTGAAGGTCTCCCCTCATCCGGCTCTCCGCAGGGGAATCTCCACTCACTGCTTCCCCTAATATCCTCCCTTTACCACATCATGGGGGTTTACAGGAGATCCCAGAGGCTCGCTCGGAAAGGCTGCTATACCATACCTTTTGACTCAACTCTACTCTAGTAGTCACTAGACTCACTATAGTAGTCCGTCCGGCTGCTCTTGCTGAAATCATTACTCTTCATTCTCCCGTGCTCTAGCAATTGCGCTCCCTAGACCACTACCATGTAGTTAGGTAGGGACAATCAATCCATAGTGGCGGGAATCTAGGAATGAATGGGGATCCCTATCCATATAAAAATGAAGAATATATAATTCTAGTTTTCTCCCTTTCTCTCACTCAATAGATGTCTCTGGTCTGATACGGTACAGTACAATACGAGACGATGGAATGCAATGGGATGGATGGTAGAGGGCTGCCTGCGCCCAAAAGCGATGATTCACTTGTCCCCTTGTCCATAGGGACCTCGTGGCATACAACCGAAACGACTCCCGCTAGATAGCCGCCCCTTTCTCTCTTTTTACAGCCTCGTGGACGGACGAAAGAAGGGAAGTTACAGAACGGGGCAGTGAAGGCTCGCGAAGTAGACAGCAAGCAACAGCTTCTCAGCCCCCTAACCTTTCTATTATATTATTAAAGCGCTAGCGCGCCCCTTCCTTTAGAGAAAGGGGCGTAAGCACTTCACTCGTTAGGGGATGGGATTCATTCACTTGCATTCCTGCTAGCACTACAAAAAGCTCCGGTCTTAACGCCCCTACTACTGCTGTGCAGCCTTTCCTCGGGTTCGTAGAGTCGGGTTTCCCGTTTACCCACAACGGAGGAGCCGCCCCCACCAGGCAGGCGGCCACAGGTCATAACGCACTCTTCGCACAACAAATCCACTTTGAAGTTGACTTATTCGCTCGGCCAATCGTCGGAATGTGTACGAGATACCATAAGGGCCCAATATCTCAATAGCACCTTTGTCTAAAGCTTCGAATGAGACTTCATATCCGAAACGCAGGAACGATCTGGCTAGAAAGTCATTAAAAACTTGATCGAAGAACCAGCGTTTATTGAAGAAGGTATAGAGTCGATTACAAAAAGTACTAGTTTGAAAGGCTCGTTGGAATTGATCCGCTACGGGATTTACATTATACGCAACAGAAGCACCTGAAGTACTAAACGGAATAGGTATTAGTTTGGTAATGGTTGGAGCAGCAAACTCGGATTCGGCAAGAATCTCATTTTTTGGTAGTACGAAGGGGGAATTGGCCCAAAAATTGGATAGGGGTCAAGACGCAGTCGGGCGCCGGCGGCTGACTCAAGTGCCCCCCGAACCGCGCGAAATGGTCGCCTATTACACGGCTCACTAACTCTGCCTGGGGTGGGGGTACCTATTATTCGTCGGCGGTCCGGCGCACGCCTACTCACTTAAAGGATGCTGCTTAATTACGAAGGAAATTTTTGCTTAATCTAGAGAGTTCCCATTCATTAAGCGCTCCGAGCCAGGAGTGGACATCATCATCATCTGCAGACAAATCCAGATCCTGTTTCATCATTAGCTTAGCTAAAGTTGAATAGTATGACTGGCTTTCCGGAAAATGAGACGAAACCCGCTTTATCGATATGAGAAACATGCGCTCAAAAAGACCTCCCCCTGCCAAGTGATCGAGTTTTGTCTGAATTTGCTGTAGAAGTTGCTCCCGCTCCGGACTTACTTCAAGGAAAGAGAGGATTGGGCAATTCCGCCGGTTCTGGAGCTTACTTTATTATTGTGAAAAGGGGAATGGGCTTTTTTATAGAGAGAGAGTAAGGGAGGTTTGCTTGCAGGCTTTCAGGGCTTATAGTCGGTTCTGTTCTAAGGTATTCCCTTTCATTAGCTACGCGAGGTTAGACCTTGACTGAAAGAAAGGAGAAGGGACGAGTGGCTCTGATAGCACATAGAAGGCAGTTTTTGATAGCACCGCTGAACCAGTAGCCACTCACTGGCTCCATATCTCCTTCCCTTTTTCTCGGTCCCCCTGGAAAGCGAGATATATTCCCCCCTTAAACTCTGTACTATAGCTATCCAGCTGACGAGTTTACCCTAGCTCTTGTGCTCCGGGGAATAATCAGAGAAGGTGTCTAAAAAAGGAAGCAGAGGTTCTTCACTTCACGTGCCATAGCTACGCTCAGGTTTCACCAACTTCGCGTCGGGCTCACTGAAGTGAAATCTTCTTAAAGCAAACCAACGGTGGGTTGAACCTTAGGACGGTAGCGAAAGGAACGGAACCCTCTTAACCGGGTCAATTCAAACTCACTACATACTCCATTCCATGGAGAACCCAGCGTAATTGGTTTTCTCCAGCAGCTCTTTTTCCTATATTCTTTCAGATGGCCCTGGCACGTCTGCCCACTACAGAGCAGGCCTGACTCCCGTGAGCGGGTCCGCTGGCTTTTAGTACGGCTTTTTACTTTTATGATCCGGCATGATAACAACTCGAACTCAACTTCTATTCTTTCAAGAGAAAGGCACCGAGATCCCGCGTAAGCGTCGTTTGCCCGTTGCCAATAGGATCGACTTGGTTAGTAAGATTCCATTGTGAGATTAAATGAGATTAAAAAATACGAAAGTAAGGGGCCGGAAATCTTGGGATCAAAAGGTTGTTCTAATGGACTTTAAATCCTTGCTCCTAGGATCCAAGAAGGGGTTTTAGGAAGGACTCGAAATCCCTCCGAATTACCTAACTTACCCTACTCGCGTAGTGTCTACTGACTGAGTCGTGAATTAGATTGGATGGGCCGATGGGGAATCAAAGACGGAGTTGTGGAAAGGACTGAAGATACTATGTATCAAGACTCGCGATAGGATTTGAGTGCTCAGTCATTCAATATTTGATGGGTGGTTTTTTAGAAGAAAAGTAGAAAAAAAAAGGAGAACTTGGTTGCTTTGTTTTTTTATATGCCCATACTCTTCTTCCATTGTTTCGATAGATCCCGGGGTCAATACAATAAAAAAACCTGTGAATTAGAGTGGAGCGGTTGACGTTGGATTGTTTCGAGTTGATTGGAAGGAAAGACGAATGAATGGGTGTAGCGAAGAAATAAAAAATCGGAGTGCTATTTACATGTACATCTACATATATTTACATGTAAATATATGCAGATACTAATTAAAGATTGATATGGATCAATCCCATATCTTCATACAATAGATAGTGTGGTAGAAAGGTGCTTCTAGTTATTTCTACCTTGCTATTGTATTGGATCTATATACCGCTGATTCAATCCAGTCCACTCATTTCATTTCTTCAATCATTGAAAAGAACAAATAAATAACTTAACTCAAGTTTCATTAAATCATTTTTACTGAAGGTTTCTACTATACTTATATTAAAAGTAAAAAAGCAGTGGAAACTAGAAAAAACAGTGCAGTAGCAATAAAAGCTCGGTACTTCCATAATCTCGTCATCTTGTTTTTTTTTTTTTCAATCTATATCCCTCCCCAGTCTCGAATCACAAGAAGTTGGAGCGGATCTTTGATCTTTTCTTTTTTAGTATTCCCCTTCCTTGGATTGGGACGCATACATCGAGAATCCAGCGTGCAATTCATTTTGATAAGATAGATAGATTGTCCCCTATTAGTCATATAGGTTAAAGAAAATCGGAGCTAGAAAAAAGGGTAGGTTGATTCTGAAAAGTACTCCGTCGGGGTAACTATGTTAAGTTAATTGCGTATCGTAAAAAAAAAAATCATGTGCTCCCGGGAAAAAATGGCTACTCTATTCGACGGACCAGGAGCAATCGAAAAAAGCCAGACCTGTAAGGTATCTCTTTGAACCCTGAATATGGTGATACCCCCGATTGTACCAACCTACATCTTTCTCTCCCCCATCAATCGGTACTAGTTATTGTCATTTGGATTCCTTGACTTGATTTGTCCGATGATAAATGCGAAACGAAAGAAGGATCCTCCCGCTGGGAATTAGATCCTACTCTTTGTCCCCCCTCTTCACGGAAAATGGAGAGATGCATTGATCGATTCATCGGATCCTAGGTCGGGACTGACGGGGCTCGAACCCGCAGCTTCCGCCTTGACAGGGCGGTGCTCTGACCGATTGAACTACAATCCCAGGAAAATTAGGTGTACAGCCTAAAAATGCTTATTATTTTTTCTCATTGGATTTAATTCGAACCATTTAGTTTCGCCGTGTTGTAACAGAGACACGAATGATATACTATATTTATTATTATATATATATATATATTTATAAATGCGAATGCGGTAAACTCATAGTGGGCTAATTCATGAATTAAATCAAATGGGCCCTTTTTTACTAAGCGGTAGAGTCACGCTCTTTAAACGCCAAAAAATTAAATAGGCGTAAGTCATCGGTTCCAATCCGCTAAAGGGCTCTTTTATTTTCCACGAAACTCTTGTCTTAGTCTTCATTTTTCAGCAGAGAATATAGATATGGAAAAAAAAGGTAACCGCCTGGCGAGTAGTTTCTTTTTTATTCGTTTTTTTTTTTAAGTAGAATGTTCATTATGATGATAAGTAGTCGATTAGGAGAGCTGCTATGTCACTACAGGGTATACTCTTCCTCATGTTTCATTATTCATATTGGATGCCCTGGGGCATAGATATTATAGATACCCATTATGAATCGCCAAAGTCTTCCTACTTCTCCAGTGTTCCGATCAGATCCGAAAAATTAGAAATCAATCAAAAGTAAGTGGACCTGAATTGAATCATGACTATATAAGCAATTCTGATATTCAGATTCGATATAGATGAAATCGTGGAAGCGGACCTTTGATTTCCTTGGACCACGTAAGAATTCGTCGTCCGATTGAATCTTCTTGTTCCTGGATGCTCCATAGAAATCCATCGCAATTCCTTTCTTCCACCGAGAAAGGTTCATTCCGAATCACAAGATAAATTTATCTTGTGATTCGGAATGGTAATGCAATGCAAGAGGTCTCGGAAATAAGGCTGTTTCTGATGATGAAAAGAGCTTTTTTTTTTGTTTGTTATGCGAAATTGATGAAAACCCGATATTTAAAGGTCGGTAACGTTAGAAGACCGGTATCTGATGGTAAGATACCTACGGTCGGTATCTTTTTGAAAGCTCAGACGGAGAGAATAAACGGACTCCTCGGGAGCTACTTAAGGCACTTTAGTGCAAACCAGAAGGACTGGAGCTGTTGGATGTTGCTCAGTGCTGCTATAACTTAACAACCAAAAAGCTCTGCGTCGAACTTCAGCCCCTTCGAGTTGGCCACGGGGCAACAGCCTCTGACGCCCCACACCATTGCGGCAGGAGGGGGCTTGCCCATCAGCCTACTTTGCCACGAGGTGGCAGGAGCGCAACGATCTAGCCCAAACCTACTTAAACTTAAACAACCAACCTAAAGGCTTGGCCCGGTCTGAAGGAAGAAGAAAGTAGACCTTGTAGAGAAGCGGATAGGAGGGGTAGCCTATAGACTCAAGCGATCCGCTCGGTGAAAACTCACCCCGTATTCCATGTGAGTCAGTTGACTTCGATTAGACCAGACCGACCCAGAGAGGAACGTGCCCACGAGGGCACCACCAGATGTTTTAGAAAAACTTACTAAAGAAGAAGTTGAGTATATCATAGCTAACCGCACCATGGGCTAGCCCATACACCCACTGCACGAGTGGAATACTACTTAGTCAAGTTTCAGGGCCAACCTGAGAGCGAGGCAAAAGCTGGGAACGGGCTGAAACTTACGATTCGAAGACCAAGTCAGAGACTACTGGACGTCTCGCAGAGCGACTCTCAACGAGGTCGTTGAGACTATTCGAAAAAAAAAAATGGTTTTTTTTAATCCGCCTTTACTAAAGATCAAGGAGTACACTTGTACTCCGGCTAATAAGGGAAGGGTTTTTTTTTTCAAATCCAAGTTTGACTCTGATTAGATCCTTAGCGCAAGCGCTAAGTAAGCAAGCTACCTTATGTAATGTAAAAAACACCGAGGAAAATAACGTCAAGTAGAAACGAACAAGGTCTTACGGCACGATCACTATATCTTTTCATTTTCTGTATCTCTCCTTTATAGAAAGAGGGGATGATACGTGGCGTGGTATACCTGATCATTTGGTCAACGAGACGTACGTAAGTCGACATAGCTCCATGTATATGTTCTTTGGAGCTAGAATCCGTAAATTGAATGAAATGAAATAATGGTGAGCCTAGTAGGGCGACGAACACGGCTCAAGGGTTTTTATACAAAGCCCTTCTCTTCTTCACTCAAAGAGGCAATGCACTCTTTGAAAGAGACTTGATTCATAAAGAATGAATCTTTTGGTTAGAAGTTATACGGACTTTATAAAAGGAAATGCCACGCGGAGCGTGTCACGAGATATGGGGCGTTCTAATCGAAGGGTCATACTTCTCGGCCCTATTACGGTAAGGCCAATGCACCAGCCGGCCGGTGCGGTGGCGAACACGCTGTGCTGTAAGCTAAGCTGTTCACCTTGTAGACGGAGGAGATATAGAAAGTGTGCCGTGCGTGATTCATAAGATTCTATAGTAGCACCAGTATCTTCTTTTCTTTTTTCACTTAGCCTGCCTCTCCCATGACTTTCCGGACCAACCAACCCGGATCTGCCCTCGCCAAGTCTCTCTGCATTTTGGGAGCGGAGCACGCAAAATCGAGCAATGGATCTTAGAAGAATTCCGTTTGGAACGACACGACTCTTTCTATTTTTGCGCTGGAATTTGAGTTGTCTCCCCTCCTCTTTCAATCGGCACACTCGACGCAGATGGCTCCGGCGGCCCCGGCTTCTGCCTCTATCAGGCGGCGGCAGCCCCCGCCTCCACAGCCACAGCATGGAGGAGCAGCTCCTTAATCCGCACTACAACCAATCCAAATTTGATCCAGATCGATATATGATGCTAGACCGAGAAAGAGAGAGAGAGGGCTGCCCCTTTGTTGGCTTTTCGAGACAAAAGCACTCATAGGAATGGTGCTAATTCCAATGTTCCTTCTAGCCTCGTTTGGTTTCGAGAGCCTCCCCCTCCCCGTCCCTTACTCGTCCTTTGAAAGCCGCCATCCCGGATTTTTTTCCGTATGCCGGGGAAAGTGCCTCACCTTTCTACATTAATTATTAGAGAAATAACTCGGGTCTCTATACTATAAAACTGAATGAAAAGCCCGGGTAGAAGCACAAACAAAAGGAGAGAGGAAAAGTGGAAAGGGGGGAAGAAGTCTAGTGCTAGTTCTTACTGAAACTTCTTTATCTAACTTTAATTTTTGAGTGGTTTCTTTGTTCTCTTATTTGGATTGAAAGAAGAGATGAACTCCTTTCTTTCTCTTCTTTCTTTTTTATCCCTTCGACGAATTGCGTTTTGCCAGAAATATTTTTTTAGAAAGATTCTCCATTGGATAAATCATTCAAAAATAGAAAGAATCTAAATAAAGGCGCATATGCGGGAAGGGGGCCCCACTACTTCCTCATTCAGGGGGGAGACTAGCCTCATTACTTCCCACTGGGCGAGAGGTGCACCTAACCCACCTACCCACTCATCAATCACGGTGTTCAGCTGACTTGCACTGATAGACCCCTATTGTCTTGGAATTAGGCTCCCATCTTTTTACTGCTGTCAACAAATCTCTTCAATGTTCGATTCTACTCTATGTTAGAACATTTCTGTGAATGCTATTCTGATTTAAGCGGTCTTATTCTGTGTCCTGTGCTAGGAAGCATTACTCCTCTTTTCATTCCAAATTCAAGAATACGCCCGATACGATTGATTGGTCTGTGTGCCTCTCTTATTACTTTTTTGTATCCCCCTGTTCCTCGGATACAATTCGATCCTTCTACGGCCAAATCTCAATTTGTGGAAAGCCTTCGATGGCTTCCTTATGAAAACATCCATTTTTTTTTGGGTATAGATGGTATCTCTTTATTCTTCGTGGTATTGACCACATTTCTGATCCCTATTTGCATTTCAGTGGGTTGGTCTGGTATGAGAAGTTATGGGAAAGAGTATATTACAGCATCTCTAATTCGTGAATTTCTAATGCTCGCCGTGTTCCGCATGCTGGATCCTTTACTATTCTATGTTCTTCCCGAAAGCGTGCTAATCCCTATGTTGTGCGGAGCTGAGCATCTTCTATTCGCTGGGATAAAGCTTTTCCTCTGCAGGGGCCTTGTGCAGTAAACCCCCTACGGGCGGTCGTCCGTCGTCGTAAAGTAGTCCCCGCGAAGCTTTCGGGAAGAGGGGTAGTCTTGTGTGTAAGCATAGCATTTCTGGTCGAACCCGCCCAACCCAACTAAGAAGAACCGAACCTGACAGACACATCTTTTTCCTTTTGGGAGGGTACTCCGAGTAGTGGGTACCTCGTAGGACCTCGACCCGCCTACTCGGGTCTTGTATGGATATGCAGGAAGGGGTGCTCCTGGGTGTGTGTAGGGGTTGTGTTTGTTCGCGAGAATGGATTCCTCGTCAAGTCGGCTTGGGGGTGTGGACACACTTGCGCGAATTCGGGTAACGGCTACAAGGGATAAATCGAAAGGAAACTGTATCCGGCCAGGGATGGACGTAAACTCGTAAGCTACCGATGGTAGGGATAATCGTCCAGGTCTTATTGTGAAAAAAAAAAGCCGCCCCGCCACAACAGGCGGGTTGGTTCCTCTGTCGTCGCCGGGGAGCTCTTAGTGAGGAGACCTTAGGATAAGCTGCTAAAACAAACGGGAGGGGAGGATCGACCCGTTCAGTATAATTCCGAAGAAAGACTGTGCAGGTGGAGACATTAATTTGGCCCCCTTCAAAAGGAAATGCGGGCAGGGTTAAGCTCGGCAGAGGGTTCGAGAATAGGGTAGGGTCCTTTAAGATTCAGATAAGAAAAGAGTTCCAAACCTTTATGCATGCACCTCCGTATAAGTGCTGCGTACAAGTTCCGGCTAGGATAATTGGGAAAGATCAAACCCATTTGAACCGCTCACATCACAGTAGTAGTAGCGTAAAGGCCTTAAGGGGGCCGCCAGGTTATTACTTTCACATCTCTCTCTCTCTCTATCTACAGATATCTAGAGAGAGATCCGCTGCGTGAGCAACCCGACTGCGCGTTACATGTGCTCTACAGGCCGCACTCCATCTTTCTTTCTTCCCAACGAGCCCATCATTTCTCTTTTGATTTTGAAGACGGGCGTTGCGTTCGGTTCGAAAAAGGCATGGTTTTCAGTATGTCTCCAGATAGGCCCCCCACTAGTCCGGCTAGCTAGTGAGCGGTTCTTTCCGGCGAGAAGCGGGCCGGGCCCTACGGGCGGGCATCTCCCGCAACGCAAGCTGCATTGTTCGCCACCACCCGAGAAGCAAAAGATTCGAGAGTCCAGGCTGAAAATACATGCATAGATAGTGGTCTAATGTCAAAGGCCGACGACGGAACCTCGGGACGGAGCCGTATGATGCGGAAGTCTCACGTACGGTTCCCTGAGAAGGGAGTGGCTACCTACTGGAGCTTCGACCAACCACCACCGGTCAATTCCGCTTTGGGGCCACCCCTTACTCTACCATTATTATAGGGGTATGGGGTTCGAGACAAAGAAAGATCAAGGCAGCATATCAGTTTTTCCTTTATACTTTACTTGGATCTGTTTTTATGCTATTAGCTATTCTGTTGATTCTTCTTCAAACAGGAACCACCGATTTACAAATTTCATTAACCACAGAATTTAGTGAGCGGCGCCAAATCTTTCTATGGATTGCTTCTTTCGCCTCTTTCGCCGTCAAAGTGCCTATGGTACCAGTTCATATTTGGTTACCCGAAGCTCATGTAGAGGCACCTACGGCAGGATCCGTCATCTTGGCAGGAATTCCTTCAAAATTGGGAACCCACGGGTTTTTAAGATTTTCAATACCCATGTTTCCCGAAGCGACACTTTGTTCCACTCCTTTCATTTATACTCCAAGCGCGATTGCTATAATATATACTTCCTTGACCACTTCAAGACAGATCGATCTTAAGAAGATCATTGCTTACTCTTCAGTAGCCCATATGAATCTGGTGACTATTGGTATGTTTAGTCGGGCGGCGGCCGTTAGGTCACCTATTTTGAGTTATGGACACACAAGGCCAAAACATGTGTGCCGGGCGTGCGACCCATCAACCTACTAGCAATGGGGGGAAAAACATAGCATGTCGCAACAAAAGCTTGATTCGAGGCGTCAGCAAAACACTGCCGTCTGTTTCAAAAACAAAAGCCCCTTAGCGCCCCGGGACGGGAGTGGGGGACGGCCCTACGCGCAGGCAACAGCAGCACCGGCTCTACGAAGTAAGAATAGAATCTTTCTGTTGGCTTTCCTCATTCGTGAATAAGAATGAAAGGGCTAGAAGCGAGCGCTTCTAGCTGCTTCTTATTATGTTATGGCGGCTATGTTGGCGTGGCGGAAATGAACGAAAAGCGAGATGAACGTGCTCTTTTCAAATCGATTGATAGATAGCCTGATCTGTTCTGATAGATCGAAAGAGTAGGAATGGATAGAGAGGGAATCCATCAATAATAAGGGGAAATCCCCTATTTCTATCTATTGGTGAGACTACTATTTTTTCTTGATCCATCAGAAAGAAATCGATATGTATCTGATGGAGTCTACTACATCGTACGTAGAGCGCCCAAGCGCTTTTTAGGCCAGCTCCGTCAGTTCTCTTATCCATCGGTCCAATGCACTGGGCTCATCTCATGGAGGGAAACGCCAAAATGTAGTTGTGTTGTTCGCCGCCTCGACGCATTCCCTTCTCTCCCCGGCATCGTCCCACACAGAAAGAAAGAGCGCAGAGCCCCGGCCCGACCCGTAGGTCCGCTAACGTAAAGCGAGGAGTTGAGCCTGAACTGGCGAACCGAAGTCACTTTCGGAACCATACTTCCTACAGCTAACACGTGTCCAGTCCAACGGGAACGCGCAGCGCAAACGAACGTGAGCTGCTATACCGAATCCCCCGCTGGCCATCGGGGACCGAGTGGTAAGGCCATGATCCGCAGGGGAACGGATCACTCATTCTTCCATTGGGGACAGGTGCACGAACGACAACTCCAAACGTCACACATCCGTCGCCTACCTACCGTTTAGGTGGCACCAGCGAGATCCAGCTAAGGTAAGGAACTTCGTGTCGCGGCTGCTCCACTCCGCCGCGGTCTCATGAACTGAACTTCGTTGCCTTCCCGCGCGCGAAGCGAATGGGCGCTGTGCTGTGGGTCAGTTTCGGGGCGGGGGGCGAAGAGAGACCATAAGAATGATTCATTTGGATCGACGAGCTTTTTCAGCCCCAAAACTCAGAATAAATGGAATGTCTGTCTAGCCATGAACATCTATTCTATCTGTATATCTAGGGGATCCCTTTTTAAATATCCATTTTTTTTTATGGCATGATATGATCGCCTAGCCGTAGCCGCATATCAGCTGCGCTCAATATGCGGGATTTCCGTTGGATCAGATCTTTCGCTTTGACGGAAGCTTTTGGACCTAGCGAAAAGGACTTTAAGCCTTCGCGCAAGAAAGCGCGAGAGAAGCAAGCAAAGTAGAAGCTTTGCCAGACAGAAGCAAGACGAGGAAGCGGAGCTGTCGTATAAGCGGCAGCTTCCCCCGACCGACTAAAATACAACAGTCGCGACCTACTTTGATTCAAAAGAAAGGCGAAGGGTTTGGCAACAAGCAAACGGCTTTCTATCATAGTTGCAAGGGTTCCAAACCTTAACTACTTAAGTACCAAAGGCTGCTTTCGGTTGGTTTCATGGGCTGTTCACTACAAGCTATCAGCGCTGTCTTAGATTGAACGGCAATAAGATAAGTCGACGTTCAATCTCTAAGGCGGGTTTCCGCTGAGAACGGAATAGTGTTCGTGTCCAAAGGTGAACAACGCCCTAGCTTCTAGAGTTCGCTGCTTTTACCAGGCCGGAGAAGGGCTTATACTGCTCGCCTTTGTTTGATATGTTCATTCAGTACCAATACAAACAACAACTACACCAAAGTGGAAGGGCCACTATACTATAGAAGCTAGAAGTAGCCTATAGTACAGTAGTCGGCCTAACGCGTCACGACAACAAAAAAGTACCTTTATGAATGGAATCTTAAGTAGGGGGCTTAGCCCGCCCGCCTACCAATCAAAGAGGCTGAGAGTAAGCGTAAGCTCACCCGTAAGCTCGAAGAGCTTCCCTTCATTCGCTTCGCGGGAGCCGCACAGCACATAGCTGGAAGTCAGAGGGCCCATACTACCTGCCTAACCCCTCGCTCCGAGGGACCGTAGATCGGAAAGCGCCTTCTAAACCACCCCATTCATCCAAAAGAGAAGGGAAGGGGCCTATGTATTTGCATGACCCCTGCGGATTTAACCCTATCTACACCCGGAGCCAATCCCCTATCGGTCCTGCCGCCACGCCGCAGAACGGGAGCTCGTGTGGAACCTTTAATTTCTGGCGTAACTGCGGTGGAACGTAACAAAATATTACGGTCGCGTAACATAAGGGCCGGAGGTACGGTAAACTCGGCCAAAATATGACACCCAAAGGGCCTGGCGCGCAAAATCCTATCCTATCCGAGTCCGAGTTTGCCCCTTGCACTTCGGACAGCCGTCCGTAGCATCATAAGGAGGACCCCCCCTTTCGAGGTAAAAAAATGGTACGGTACAAAGGAGGCAGGTCTTTCTCAACGTGGTGTATAGCGCGAAAAACCTTTCGATACAAGATAGGGCCGTTCACATGAAAGAAGAGAAGAACTCCTTTCTTTATTCTCTTCTTTCTCTTACTCGAGGGGGAAAGAAAAAGAGGGTCTTATGGAGGGAGGGGGAACATTCGGGCGCATTTCTCAAAATCCTCCACTGCATCCAGGATCACAAGTAGAACGCTAAGCAGGGGTGGGAAGGCAGCGAGCTCCCAAAAGCGAAGCGATCCCCTTACTCACCTCTCTCTACAAAGCCCTATTAGTCAAGCTTGAAAGCCGTTGCGCGCTACTAGCGCGCATCCGTTTTTCTGCTGGCTTCAAAGTGCTAGTTGTAGCACGCTAGCGCCCCTATAGAGTCAGGCTCTTCTGTGGAGTCGCACTCCACGAGCCTTGTCTTCCCTCCAACGACTAGCTTCCGTTCTTGTTCCGGTCCGACAACGGGGACGCTGCCCTTCTCCTGCCGTGGAGGGACTTCAGCCTGTGGTGTGGTCCAACCCATGGGCGGAGTCGCCCTCATCCCCCCATTGCTCAGTGCTCCCTTCTGCTTCGCTGGGCTTTACCCGTCCCCGGCGTGGACGCGGGCTTCTATAAGAGAATGAGAAGCTCTCAACACAAGAAAACGCGAACCGCGCGGAGCCCACCCGAGTTCGTTTTCTGCCGCCACTGGCCGGCCGCTGGGGAAACACAGCCCGGCCCCCTCTCGGGAAACGGGGGTGGGAGTCCGACAAGCACTTGCAGCAGAGGGGGCCCACAAGCACCCGGCCCGCCCCTTCTTCTTCAGTAAAGCCGACCTCTTTTTCGCCAGTGCTGACGCAGTGCGCACGTAGATAAGGAAAGCAAAATCCCAGTGTGTGTGGGGGGGGGGAATGGGGGCCGGTGCCTTTCTTTTACGGCCAAAACTCCTATTTGTCAGCCGAGGGGAACTACAGCTCGGTCGGGGGGAGGGGAAAGGCTTGGGCCTACCTATCTCGATAGGACCTCATAAAGGAACGGGAGCTGTTGAGAGGTTCCATATTGCCGAGCCGAAGGGCAGCACTTCTGTACGTGATCGTAGTATGTCACGTCGTTTCGTCCCCGCAGCATTGAAGAGTACCTATGCACTATTTCCGGTTCACTGATAAGGAAGATAGAGTTGGGGTGGGGGTCTACGATGTGATACTCAAGTATGACCCGGGGAGATACATGCTTACTATGGGTAGGAAGCAGGAACCATTATGTAAATTCTTTCGGGGGGTTACAGATCCCTTATACTACCATCGATCGACAGAGCGGAACGACTAGAAAAAGAAGTGCTGTTAGAAAGCCGTATGATAGGTGGTAACTATCTTGTACGGTTGGGGGGGGGTAATCGGCGTACTCCGATCAGTGGGGGGGAATCTTTGGCTCTATCGAACATACAGGGAATTGGAGGTAGCATTCTACCGATGTTAAGTCACGGACTGGTTCCTTCAGCCCTTTTTCTATGTGTTGGTGTTCTATATGACCGACATAAGACTCGACTTGTTAGATATTACGGAGGTTCAGTGAGCACCATGCCGAATCTCCCTACCATTTCCTTTTCTTCCACTTTGGCCAATATGAGTTCACCTGGTACTAGCAGCTTTATCGGGGAATTTCCCATCTCAGTAGGAGCTTTCCAAAGAAATAGCTTAGTAGCCACATTAGCTGCGCTTGGGATGATTTTTGGCGGGGCGTATTCCCTTTGGCTATATAATCGTGTGGTTTCTGGAAATTTAAAACCCGATTTCCTCCATAAATTCTCCGATCCAAATGGCAGAGAAGTTTCCATATTTATACCTTTTCTTGTTGGAGGGGCGACCGTCCGTTGAATTACCAAAGAAAAAAGGGTAACCCAATGTGATCATGACATTGTAGGTGCTTGCGATGGGACGGATGCGACTTCCCTCAGTTGGTTTGGGTGGCATAGCCCGTTGCGGAAGTCCCCCCTTTTTTTGATCCATTTCTTTAGTCTTTAGGGAGCCAAAGCTTGGCTTTACTAAGGCTCGCGCAGGGGCGCTCACGTTTTTTGGCTGAGCCGTATCTTGCTGGGTGGGACCGAGATAAAGAAAGGACGGGGGGCAACCATGCATGGTACTTCTCGACCGTGTCTCCGAGGGACAGTTGAACGAGCGATTCATGAATGCTGCCGGGTTGGACGAGCCAATAACTCGAACGCGTTCGGTCTGTTTTTTGAGCAAGAATCACAGCGTTACCTTACCTTCACCATGATACGGACTCCAAGTTCTTATGGCAGAGCACGAGGAGATTTTTATCATCAATATGATGATGGGAATGGAAACCAGAAGCACGACCGGGGTCTTCGTGGTCCAAGATAATCAAACCCTCAATAGCAGTAACGTAAGCATGAGACTTTTTGGTAGTACCGGTGAACCAGATGGCCGCGGCGATGGAATCTGGGACGGAGGACTCGTAGTATCTCTCTAGATCTGGCAAAAGCGAAAGACCCCCTAACGTAATTCGAATGGGGGCTAACCTGACCGCTGAGCCCACTCTGGCCTCGCAGGGCGGGCCCTTGTGGTTGCGAGCTGGAGCTGCCATAGCTTATGGCTAGAGCAATGGGAGGGGACCCCAGCAGAGAGAACTGTAAGGATAACGAGCGCTCCGCCCGCTTTTCGGGCGGCAGGAGCTGCGGGCAAGTGCTTGGTAGGCCAACAGCCCAGTGAACCGGGCGGGGCACTCGACGAAAGGGGAGCACACTGAGCAAGTACGAGAAATTGGCCCCGCTCCACTTTATTAAAAGCAAGGACCACTACGGGAGGTCAAACCAAGGACCTATGGAAGTCGGGGCTCGTCCCCGGTCAATATTGGATCAAACAATAGGGGGCCGTAGTACGGACCTCTTTTTTTATTGATTCAATACAATAGGGGAAAAGATCTTACAGTTCCCTACCGAGACAACAGAAACTCTCAACGGATCCTCCGCGCGCTGGGCATACCGCTTCTGTGCGTCTTTCTCGTGGCGGGAACAGAACAACAGGGAAAGACCCGGCCGACCTGCCCAGGGCGCGAGGGCGAGCTTTATTTAAGAGAGACTGGGGAGTGAATCGAAAGGCTTCCGTTTCCGTTCTTGGTTTGGGGGCTTTCGGGCTCCTCTCGATCTTATTCGTAGTTGGGAAGGGGGAAGGAGTCTAAATCAATGGACATTAATGAACCATCATTGATGGACGTTGCACATGACACGATCAATTCGACTCAAGGTCCGGCGCTAATAGAAGTTGCTGACTCTCCTAGTAGCGAAGGAAAAGGGCAGTACTTTTTTCGTAGTAGTAGTGGGCGGGTTTCATGAGATCTATGCCGGCCGTCGGAATCAAATGAAGGTCGAAGGACCATTCGATTCATTAAGGGGCATGGATCTAGGCCTATTTGTTTGGTCAATCACCAAAGCCGGGGGGGAACCACTATGGTCGAGACCCCCCGGCCTCGATTCTTTTGCATAGTCCGGGGGCCGGCCGCAGCAGAGCAGCGGGGCATAGCGGCGCCCTCGCCTGGCGCCATTCCCGGACCTAGCAGCAGACGGGCGGGCCGGGCCTGAATTCAGACCAGACTCTTCTTTGTTTGAGCAGCTCCCACGCACGCAGACCGGAAGATCTCAGGTCCTGGACTGGACAAGTACGTAGAGATCTTCGTGGGACCGGGGAGGGAGTCTCAATCGATCTTTTCTAGGATTCCTTATCACGCCGCGCACGGAGATCTTTCCATTGATAGATAAGAGGGCTCGGCTCCTCCCTTGAACAGACTCTTAAAGGTTAGGTTACTACCTGCCTCTACGGAAGAGGTGTACTTTGTACCGCCCGGAGGTCATATAGATCGGAACCCGGAGCGATAAGAACGAAAGCCCTACCCACAGCTACAACTACTGGCGCTTCAAAAGGCTTAGATTCTAAGGGCGCTACTGAAAGCCTTTTTTTAGGTCGTGTAATAGGGAGGTGTAAGCCTCGAAAGCCTTTGGTATTTCGGTAGGGCGAGAAGCCCTTAAACCAAAAAAAAGGTTTGGAACCCTTCCCCTATTTCTGCATTTCATTCTCTATTCGGCCCGCCTCAAACAAAATGAGAAAAAAGGGGAGGCCTATGGATTCGAAGTCGCTACGAAAGGGTCGGTCAATAGCATAGCTCTTTCTTTCCCCGGTCTCCTTTCGAAGGAAAGGCCTTCGCATTCCTAATCCGGTAGGGGGCCGGACGGCTTTGTTTGCCCCAGCTTGGCGAATCGCATCCCCGCGCAACGACATTGTTTGTGCGCCCCTTACCGTTCTCGCTCAGTGCTTGCAACGGCTGGGGAGGCAGTCGTAAAAGCGAAGCCTATCGCCACGCCGACCATCAAATACGAGATGGGGCCCCTTCTCAAAGATTTGATGGAATGGCCCAGCCCACCCAAGAGCGCTTATGTCATATGGGAACTCATGGCTGGAAACAATCCTTATGGTTTTGATATCCGGTAGGAATAATAAGAAAAAAAGTCCAGGTTGGTTGGTGAGCCTAGTGATAGGAGACTATCTAGCTTGGTTCGGAGAGCACTTGTTGGGTTAAATCTTTTTTTGTTGCTAAATGTTACGGCCTAAATGCTGAACTATTGACCCTACTTGTTCGGATGGGTGTTCACCCCAAAGTGTTCCCGGACCGCATGCATACATCCGTAAGTAACTTAGTGCAACATGGCAAATTTCATTGAGAGGAATCAGCAAAGAAAAGAAAAACGGGTCAACATCTTAATGTGTATTTGAGAGATTGTCCTCGGGCTTAGGAGTTTCCACATGAGTTCGTTGAGGTGTCTACACAGGAATAAAAACCTCTTTTTGATTCTGTCGAGAGTTCGGATTACTCCACCCAAGTAGAACGAAAAGGAGGAATTGGAAATTCAAAGGGGGGCCAGAAGCTTCGCTTCCGGTAGCTTGCTGACTCTCCTAGTTAGAAAAAGGCTCTTTGGCGAATTCTTTAGATCTGGGTAGAGTCTCGCTCAGTAAAGAAAGTTGTAGATTCGTAAGATCATGATAAAGTCCCCTTTACTTTTTCTTATATTAGTAAAGCGCTAGCGCGCTACAACTAGCATAGCAGCCCGCGTAAAAGGCTCTAGAGCCCCTACTCCTAAGTTGGAGCAACAAGCAACGGATTGCGCGCATCTTTCCCCTTTCTATTAGTAAGGTTTTCAAAAGGCGATCCTAAGGGATCCTTCCTTTATTGACTAAACTAATATAATAAGGGTAAGGGGGCGCTAACGCGCAGCCGTTTTCAATAAGGGGTGCCCGAACCTAGGTGCCGCCCGGACCGCAAAGCGGCTAGGCTTGGCTTGTTCCTTCGGTAGCTCTTGCCGGCGTTTCGCTCGGGCACCACCTTAACCGAAGGTGCCCTTCTCTGCACTCACTCGCCCCTTACTGCACCTTTAGAAAGGAAATGAAGGTAGCTACTTTTGTCTCAGCTTTAGGCTAGGCTTGATGACAACCTACAGCTGCTAATGAGGACCGTTCCACTCGTGACCCCCTTGGGTGGGTCACTTTGTTGCACTCACCTTAAGGAACCTACGGCCATTTTTATATAAGTCGAAGGCGACCACTAGTTTGAATAAGACGTACTAGTCACTGACCGAAGGAGAAAGACTAAGACAACTCTTTTCGGGTTATGCCATAAAGAAAGACGTGTCTCTCGGTCCCCTCGATACACTACCTTAGACAGCTTGCGTGAACAAAAAGGAGGCGTACGTAAGGAGAGCACCTTTAGTATTTTAAGATTTTTTCTTTGCATTGGTAGAAATGAATTGGGCATTGGCTTCAATCATGGACAGGTCAAGGATATCTTCTCTCCAAAAAAAAGACCAAGATATTGGCAGGGGATTCATCCGAGCGAGATGTTCGACATTCATCCATCCATACGCAATCTCCGCTTCCATTTTGATACATAGTTGGCCCTTCTAACCATTGGTTCCAGGATGACAACCAAAGACTAAAGCCCGGTCCGAGCAAGATCGTCGAGACGCCTACGCGTGGGGCCATTTCTGAAGCCCCTTGCATTCCAAACAATTGCAATTGTGGAAATTCTGGAAATATAGTGGGATGGGGCCTAGCCCCAAGTTTTGATTGTTCCCTAGTAGTCGCGCTCTTACCCAGGTGCTGCCATTTGTTTGCCTTGTTCGGAGGCTCCGGTTTAAAATCTTTCTCAAAGATAGAGATGATTGTGGGTCCTGAGAGGAGCTATTGGATTCTTCATCATGATCATTGGAATGAAGAGGCTTTGAGGACCTTCCTTCTAAGGAAAAAGCGCTAACTTGTCTCTGTATGGCAACCACTAAAAAAAGAGGGTTAACCGTCGGTTCATTGGATTCCGGGCCGAATGGATCCAGTGCATGATCCGTAGGGGGTCTTGATTATCAAAAAAATTTCTGCCAACTAGTTCCTCTTCCTGCTGTCCCCGTGAGGCAGAGCTACCGCCGGTATTAGGGGCTGCGTTAACCGAAGGCTATTTTCAAATAGCTAAAGACTCCGGTTGTTGAAGAACAGGAGCTTGGGGATTGTTATCTGGTTCAAGCTCTTCGCCCCGAGGACCATCTTCAATGGTTTGCATGCCAGCAGCAGCAACATCTGAATCACGAAGGCTAACTTCAGTGGTAGGTGCTGGGGAAGAAACAAGAAATAGAGAAGCATTGGATTCGGAATGAGATGAGTTTGCCTTCGCCGGAAGAGGATAACTGGGCCTAAAGCCCGGTCGGAGGGGGAACAAGCAGATGGATCTTGAGAAATGTATAGAGATGGAGATGAGTTCTTGGGTTCGGGTCCTAGTAATGGAGTAGATGGCTCCTTCTTTGCACTTCCTTCTGACGATGGATGGGACCAGGAGAGCTAGGCAGCTACATACCAGCATCGATACAGACACTACCAGGCCTAAGGCGGAGGAATGGAATGCGGGTGTGGAGGGAACGGAACAAGAAAGAGAAGATGGTTAGTTTGGGTCACCAGTCAGTCGGAGGTTCTGAGCAGCGTTCGGATGGATCCCAGGATTGGATTCGAGATCAGGGCGGGGCGGTCATTCGACTTCATTTCTTCTTCCGGAGCCGGTCGAAGAGAGGAGGAAAAGAGATAAAATCCTGCTTCAGATTCCCATTGATGGGTGGAAAGGCGGGGCCCAGCCATCACACCTAAAGGAGTTAGCAGGCCCAGCCCTGGAGTGAACCTGAACCGTGCGAGTACCCTTTATATTCATTCCGTTCCGTCAGGGTCATCCCTCCCTGGTCGCGAGTAGCTCAACTGCTTGTAACATGTAGAAGTCAAAAGGGACAGCTCAGCTCCCATTTGAGCAGTGGTGTCCGGCGAAGAACCGAAGTCTATAGTAGCCCTAGGGCTGGAGTAGGTTTAGGAGGAAAAGAAGATGAAGATTCGGCAAGTCATTTTATTGAATGTGAAAAGCGAGTCTCGGATCCAGGAACGGATACCCCAATGAACGGTGTACGGTGGATGTATATTCCTTTCTCTGGACAGCATTCCCTTCTGGTGTAATAGAGACTCCCTGTTTACCACCTTCTTCTTTTGGGATTCCATCATCCGGTGACTCTTGCTCCACTCCTGGCTCCTCTGTCATTGGTTCCTCAACTATGGCTTCAGTGGACGGCTTCTCCCCTACTTCACTCCCACTTTCTTCACTAGTAATCTCCACAACCTCAGGAGTGGCATCTTGTGTCTGAGAGATTGCTGCAACAAAGAGGAATTTATCAGCCAATGGAAATTCAAAGGCAATGTGACTAACAAAGAAAGTCGGACTTACTCTTTTCCGAGGCCTTTCCCTTCGGGGTCGTAGGCTGACTTGACTCCTTCTTCCCATTTGCTTTGGGATTCTTCTCGAAAGAGAATCCCTCTAACACTTCCGTTACTGGTTTATGAAAAACCTTAGCCGCATATCCAGACCACCAAGTGTGAAAATCCTTAGTCACTAGGCAAGAAAGCTCGAAGGGCAACAAACTCAAAGGAGCAAAAAAGTTCTTCATTAATTTTATCCACTTCCTCAATCTCCTCCTTTTGTCTAAATATCCTCCTCAAAAGAAATTTATTATTGCTCGTATACATGATTGGGCATGGGACACCCTGAACTAAACCGAACTCTCTCGCCGCAAAATGAGGTGAATACAATTCAACCCCACAGGTCTTGTTCGGTGAATCCATAGATACCTGATAATGTAAATCCCAGGCCACTAAGTAGTTGGCCCAAAGAGTCAGGAACAATGGATATTAAGGAGTCTCACTAGAAGGAGGATGAGAGGAGTCATGTTTAAACAGAGGGGGACTTCCCAAAAGAGTGGAGTGGACAACCTGCTATCAAAATGGATGCCCCTCGATGAATTTACCATTTATCGTCCATCATCTTTTTGAAATGCAATACCGAAATGAGAAGCATATAGCCTTTACCTATCCTACTCACCGACCTCGTCCAGACATTGCATTTCCAGTTAGCGCGGTCGGCCAGTTTATGAAGACCCCTCGAGTTCTTCACTGGGAAGCTGTTATACGTACGGTATCTGAAGAAAGCTCCCGGACAAGGACTGTTGTATAAGCTCCATGGGCATTCGCGTATTGAAAGTTTGTCAGATGCTGATTGGGCTGGTTCTCCATTAGATAGGAGCTCCACTATCGGCTATTGTACATTTTTGGGAGGGGGTCAAGGTGGAAAAGTTAAAAGCAAAGTGTAGGTGCTCGTTCTAGTGCTGAGGCAGAGTAAAAAGCTATGGCCCATACTGTTTGTGAATTTTTGTAGCTTAAATCTTTGTTGCAGGAATTGAAAGTTTTGGTTGAAGAGCCCATGCGGTTATATTGTGATAATCGGGCCGCTTCTCATATTGCCAGCAATCCAGTCTTTCATGAGCGGACCATACACATTTTCTCTCAAAGAATAGGGCAGTTGCTAGTGCATAATTAGAGTCAGATTCATCTTCTCCAGGTTTTCTCCTTTAACCCTTTTAGCAGCAAATTCAGCATCAAAATCCAAAATATAAGTCTGACCAGATTCAATCTACCCGTCAAATCAACCATTAGTGGAGAAGCTTAAAACTCCAGTGTGCCCGTGCCTTCTCTTCCTCGGGGAATGGGTTCCATAGTGAGTGAACTAGTGGGGGTGGAAAGTGCCTCTTCTGGGGAGAATGTTGGGGAGAAAGATCCTTTACTCGTGCACTGGATTCGAAAAGTACCAGATTTGAATTCGATTCCAATTCGAAAAGTACCAGATTTGAATTCTAGCAAGCTTCCTCGCGCCTGAACGTAATTCTATCTAAGAGGTGGAGGGAAATGAAGCAACTAATTAAAGAAGTAAACCAGTAACAAAATAAGGTAATCGGGAAAGGAGATCTATAATCAAGCTGAGCTGCTAAGGGAGCAGGCTCAGTCTCAATTCAAATAATACAATACGTAAGTCGCTCACTGAAGCAAGTGGGATAGTGATTCAAGCCAAAAGAAAAAAGAGAGCGAATTGTGAACTAGTCAAGTGAGAATTCGAGGGAGTAGTCCACTTTCAGCAAAGCGGTTTCTCGCAGGCTCAACAGGAGCAATTGAATATAAAAAGGAAGGAGTCCGTGCTCAAGTCAAGGCTTCTACGCCCTGGAAAATACCCCCTACTTTTCAGTAAGTCTATAGGGAAATATAGCATTCCCGTTGACACCCTCCTGAAATATCGATCCAAGGCCGGTCTTTCTCTACTATGAGTGCTCAATTAAGAGTATAGGATATTTCCAACTCATTACTGTTAGAGAGAGTGGATCAACAAAAAATGAATAGAGATCCAGGGTAAGGCCCAGGGGGAGCAGGCGTACTTCATAACTATAGCTCATCATACATAACTATAGCTCATCATACGTCTGTCAACAAATATGCTAGAACAAACATAAAACAAAAAAATGTTCACTATATTTTCCATCGGGAACCTCACAAACCTTATAGGCCAGTCCTGCAAGTTTTTCGATTTCAATTGACTTTCTTAGTGATTAGTTAAATCCGATGTAGGCGAATTCCTCAACTAAAACAGAAGTAACGGTATGAAGAAGAAGAATGAATAGGCACTTTCAAGTTCCCTCTCAGGCGAGTAGGGCATGATTGGGCGAGCTAGACGTTAATGATGTAATGCAAGAAAGAAAAGTTATGGGATTTGGCATTCCTAGCTTTATGTTAAGTTAAATAGAAGATCTGTCTGCTCTCACCTTTTGCCTTAGAAAGAGTTCAACCCACTTGAAAGAGGAAAAGGGAGTAGGCATAGTACCGGAAAGTACGGATTCGGGGTTCATCCCTCAATCAAGCACTACTTGAAAGTCAGGATAGACTCAACTCTCAGTTAGTACGTACCTTTTATTTAAAGCAAGAACTCTTAATCGTTCGTATCCCATACCCATGGGCTACTTCACTGAGACGATGGTAGGAGTTTACAAGCTGGTTTGATAGAATCAGGTTAAGAAAGATAGCTGAAAGTGCTAGCATAAGGAAGAGATTCTATGGATTGAAAGAGGCCCTTCCTTGCTTTCAAGGTTTCGGCATTCAAAGTCAAACGATTCTTTTATAAGAAAATAAAGGAAATCGGCCTGCTCTTCTCTCTTTTCTCTATTGAACTATGGAAAGCACTTTCTAGTAGCGACACGGATAAAAAGCACCAGTAAGGTAACAGCCTCAGTTCTGATCGGGGTTCAAACTCTTACCAATAAAATAATGGTTGCCGACTCGCATCCACAAGACGGCACTGATGGGATTACTCCGTCGGATTGGCTATCCTTGGAGTGTCCGAAAGCTATAACAAAAGGTATCACTTTCGTGATTTCCTGTTATTTATAAACGGTCCCCTGTCCCATCAATCAAGTGTTCAGTGTTCAACATTCCCATTGATGGGACTGAAATGTGGAGAGGGTTACTAACAAAAAGAAGGATAATCACACTGTCTAAACTCCCCGGTTTGTATGCTGCGAGGCGAGTACGAGCGTATGCCCAGTTGTTGACAGGCTTCAGAGTGAAAATATATATATAGAATATGAACTCCTTTTTTCGGGGGTTAGATTCGATCAAAAAAGCTCGAACGGGAGGTCCCCAACTTCTGGGGTCTCATCCCCCATCTAGGATGATGGAGCTGGGTAATTGCCGGAAAGCTGGTCCGATCGAGCTCGATCGAAGCTGCCCGTGTTGCTATAAGTAAGATTGCCGAAGGGACTATACCAATCAAACCAAAAACCAGAAGAGGGATGCGCCATTAACAGCTTAAATACTGCCTTACGCATAATTTGATCATCGGCAGGGCGAGTTGATGGGCTACCATGACAGTAAAGAGCTCACATTTCAAGGGAAGATCGCCTCTGGATTCAGGATCAGACTTCGGAGCTTGTGCTCTACTAACGGAAGTAACCATACTTAGGGGTTTTCCAGGAGGAAGGGACCAGGCCCTACCTATACCTTGAGAGTGGGCAACGAGATGGCCTACTAGGTCCTACCCAAACCATGATTCGAATTTGGAATAGAGAAGGTCGGTTTATCTATATGCGGAATCGGCCTTCAATCCAGAACTTTTCTAGTTGAGTTGACTACATTCCCACCCTTCCGCAGTCATCATTGACGAATTAGCATCAACGGGGTTTATTCAGTTTTACGACTCCGCATCCGCTCGTGACGGACTCGGGTCGAGGAACTCACTCAAAAGACTGACTTCGAATTCCAATTTTGAGTTTTAAAAAGCTGTTTTTCTAAGGCCACTTAAAAAAGAAGAGATTTAGCCCTGATCATTAGTCAAATCAAAGGGAAGTATAGGACTCTTGATTCGAAGTTACAGCCGTACCATAAGTATCTAGAATCCGTGGTATCCCGATTCGAAGATGTTGAGTTCCACTACCTACCACGAGATAAAAACTTTTTTTAAGATGCTTTAGCTACTCTAGCCTCTATGGTGGATATGCCGTCGGACGCGGATTAGCAACCCTTGCCTTGATAGTGCAAAAGAGATAAATACCAACTTTCTCTTTTTTATGGATCTAACGGCAGAAGAAGGGTTTCCGTGGTACTCAAACATAAGAGCAATCAGGCAATACCTGACGAATACTACATACACCCGTAGATAGGGTAGCACTAAGAAAGATAGCAGCCCGAGGGAAGTTTTCTTTTTATTTTGATAAGAGGCACCACAGCGGAATCTACCAGAAGTGTGTAGATAAAAAGGCTTCTGACGGAAATCCATAGTGGGGGGCCTAGATGAATGGCCATGGATGAAGACTGTGCTCAGTTTGTTAGGAGGTATTACAAGTGTCAAGTCAAGTTCATGCCAATCCTATACAAAGTAGTATTAATAAAGAGGATAATCATGCAGTAGCTGGAATAAATCTAGATGAAGTTGCTGTTATAGCACATCTAAAACGTTTTGAATGCTAAAAAACGAAGATAAGACTGCCGTTAATAAGGTTTGAAATTGAAATGAGTTTAATGTCAGTAGGCACACGTTAATTTCAGCTACAGTTGTTGATGGAAACAAGGGTTTACATTGAGCAAATCGGAATAGCGTGGAATTCCTTCATCATCATTTAGGCTTTTCTTGGTTTGTATTGATGAAATTATTTCTTAAATACACAAAGGTAACTTTACTTCAAGGAACTGCTATGAGAGCCGAATCCCTTTAATTCGATTCATTAGGGTGGGAATAGTCCTTACTTTACTGAAAGCATAGACTGAATTAGGAAGATCCCAGGTATTCTTGCAAACAGCGTATTAAAATGAAAGGAAGATGCCCCATCGATAGCTATCTGTATGGAAGGAAGAGAGAGAGCCTTGGATTGCTTTGGATGCTTCTATTCTAATTCGATGGGAGAATAGAAATAGTGAAGGGTGAAGAGGATAGGATCGGTAACGATTAACATTCGATTTCTCTTTTGAGATGCGAAAAGGTGCTGATGAAAGAAGAGAAGAGTTTATGGAAGTATGAAAGAGTTTGCAGTCCAGCTAACGATTTAAGCACAGATCTCTTTGCGTAAAGGAATTCGCCTTCTTCAATCGACATACTTTCCCTTTCTCCCTCTGTGGTATGAATCCAGGTGGCGGTAACATAATTCCGGAATCTCTCCATTACTGAAAGCATTCTTGACATCAAGTTGGTGAATAGGCCTGTGTTTGTTGACTGCAATGGAAAGGACAACGCGGATAGAGTAAAGTTTGGCAACAGGAGCAAAGGTCTCGAAATAATCGATACCGTATGCCCGTCTAGTTAATGGGTTAATCCCTTTGCAACAAGACGAGCTTTATATCTTTCAATCGATCCATCAGACAACTATTTGAGAGTATACACCCCCCTCCTATAGGTCATCCTCTCCCCCATCATAAGTAAAGTAGGGCCTTTCCCTTCAAGCAATAGAACAAGTTCCCAGGTACAATTCTTTTGGAGTGCCTCCTTAACCATAGCCCTTTTCCATTCAGGATGAGCAAGGGCCTCCCGTAGACTTTTAGGCTCTTTTGCAGAAGAAAAGATCGATGAACAATTAAGCGAGACTTTGCCTTATAGACCCATGAAATGCGACCGAGAATGAGTCCTTCGCTCTAACGGAATCAAGGAGTGTAAGTGAAAGAATCCATTCCTGGGGGTGATCCACGGGACTCATAGGATCTTCCTCTTTCTTACTAACCAATTCTGATTGAACTCACCTAAGGGGAGACTCAACTCGGCTTCATCTTCTGGGTCACTTCACTCGAAGTCCTTTCCTTTTTCTTTGAGGAATCTTCCCAAGGAAAGGCTATCCCAATGAATAGAATTCCGTGTGACTCCTGTTGTTCACGTTCTCGCCCCTTCTCATTCCAATAAATGGCAGTCCAACCGGAAGGTTTCACTCTTTTTCTTTCTCGCTATCGGATGAGAATAAGGCTTCCACTTAACTGCTATTCAACAGTAAGTGTAAGCTGAAACAGCCGCTAACACCCCCCTGGAGGGTTCTCTTTTCCCCTCTCTTCTGAACCTAAGCAGTAGTTTAGCTTCTTTTCATGATGTCCTTCCACCCTTTGCAATTTTCTCAATCTTCAATTCATGGTCAGGGTAGGAATCTTCAACCAATCTGGTCAACCTATTTCGAAGACTTAACTGATACCCTACCCCCTCCTAAAAGTCTTTCAGCCCCGACGCTCCTTATCCTGGTAAGGGTATTGGCCTTTTCGGCTGTTTTTTTCCTTTTTACGAATGAGATTGCCCTTTCTCCAAAACTCGCTTTGCTTCTTCTTCACTTGCACAAAGCCCTTCTGTCGCGAATACAGTGCAAAGATTTCTATCTCCTTTGTGTCAGTTTAAGAATCCGTAATCGGATGCTATAGAGGAAGATTCTTAAAGTTAAGATATACCAACTAGCTCAAGTCCCACAGTTGATTCAATAGCAGTGTTCTCTTTATATCTATCAATGAGGGATTTCCGGACACCAAATGGATCAAAGAACTAATTCTTTTAGGTCTGACTCCCAGGTTCCCATCTTTTGTCCAGAGCTAAAACGAGTAAGACGGCCGCAGCAATAACCACTTTTTCAACCATCTGAGAGGCTATCTCTAAACCCCTACCTAGCGATTAAATGCAGGAAGGACGTACTCTAGTTGGTTTCCAACGCATCTCATTTTCCCAGAAAAAGAACCCGCGCAGGAAGATCGGGGTGTAGTAACAGCAAGAAAGACAGCGGCATTCGAGGAGAATTCGAAGAATTAGATCCGCCGGAAAGAGAGATCAAGATGTGGAACAAATGAAATAGCTTTACTTACGGCATTGCCATTCCTCTTGGGGAACTATACCCCACTCCTGAGCCAGGATCAAACCCTCTTTTTCGAGGAAGATTTATAGCTCTTCGTCACCCTGGTTACGAGCCAACGGTAGAGCAAATTCCTCAGCTTCCACACATGTCAAAGAATGCATTGATTTCGCATTTGTCGACCAGTGGATCGGAGCGGAACTATGTGTGCCCGATTGACACACTGAAAAACCAATATCAGCCAAGGAATATTTGTACCTGCCATGACTCCTCGAGGGCTAGGATGTCTTGAAATGATCCCTTTTGGGACTTCAAAATGGATAAAAAAAAAGAGAGTTTTTAAAATGAGTTTATTGCGCTTTAGCTCAAAAAAAGCTCACTGGAAAAATTATCCCCTTTCCCGTAGGGGAGGGAATCCTAAGTACGTCATTTCACCAAGCAGTCCTTCCTGCACTGAAAGGGGGGAAGCATCCAATTCCATGCCTCCCTCCCTATTGAATGGGGTTGCCCTATTATTAAAATTTTCTGAAAGAAGTCCTTCTCTAACAAATCTACCAAGGAAAGATGCCACAAATAGGATTCTGTAACTTACTACCTTCGGGTTACTTTCCTTAATCCCAGAAGTGACGGAACTATCTTCCCTTCCGAAAAGAGCTAAATCGACTGGGGATCTTAGCAGCATCGCTTATTCCTCCAACGTCTTCTTCTTCTTAAATAGCAATACAATAGCATCGGAGTCGTTCACAAGAACTGCCTATTCTATTCCGAAACCTAGAAAGCTAGAAAGAGAAGTCCTTTAATTAAGCAAATCAACGAAGACCTAAGAGCGGATGGCGAATCCTTTCTCTCTTGGCTTGGGTTTACCTATATTAAAGAGATGGGCCTTGAGCCTGATCTTTCTTCTTTATCGCCAGGGTAGGCCTTGACTTTTGCCGGGGACTTTGTTGCCGGGTCTCCTCTCCTACTTATCTTTCTCCAATAGCTCCTTTTCCTCACAGACTAGGGGATGAATCTCTAGACCTAAAAGCTGTTATATAAAGCACAGCAGCCACTTCCTTTGCTACCATGCGAGGACTTTGAATCCTTCCCTCGCTTTCACCCACATCTCATTTGAAAACACAGATCTCACTTCCTTCAAGCGGCGCTCCACTTGTTTCTTGTATTTACTGTCTACCAGCTCTCCATCTTATTCGAAAAGACAGAAACATCATCCCTTCCTTTGACCGTACCTGTCTGATGCTTTTGGTTGGATGTATTAGATTCGGACAGATTGATTTATAACTCTTTCTTTCCCTTTTCTTGCTGAAGACTTTGCGTACTAAGATGGAACCTCGATTTGAATTAGGCTGTAAGCAGAGGATGACTGAAACCACCTTTTAATTGGCTACTTCCTTCGAGCTTCTCGTTCGATTCCAAAGCAAAGCTTCACGCTCTACCGGATCGGGGGGAGAGGAAGGTCTTCTAGGATTGAGTGGAATTTCCCATATTGAATGAATAAGCCAAGGCCGTCAATCCCATTCTTTGCGGATAAGAGTACACTACCCCTTCTCTTCTCATAGGCCTAGCCCAGTAAAGGCAGCTAACCCTCACTCGAACGAAAGATAGGGATTCACCAACTACCGGTTTCCGGAAGAATGAAATTAGCTTTTTACTGAAAAACAGCTACAACTACAAAGACAGGAAATTTTTTCTAGATAAAGAGATAGAAAGGCTGCGAAAGTAGCTATAGAAGCTATACTCACAGGATATCCTGAACCAGCAATTTCCTATACTAGGTTCAATGAACTACCGCTTCTAGCAAGCAAAGACTCCGGAAGTAAGGAATTGGCCCTGGTACTATCTCACCTTACATGGAAATAAGGAACTTGATCTCGATCCAATACCATTGGCAAGTACGGATGAGGAAATAGACACTGCTACCAAGGAAAACAAGCAAATAAAGGCCTTCCTACTTACTTGAATTGGTTTCCCAAAGAGTGACTCTATAGTTGTTGGATTAGAGGGAAATCCCGGATCAACCAACTCATTAGAAATGGAAACACTTCTTGTTGCAGATCCGACTACTGCAAATAGAACACCAAGCATAAAGGCAATTCCCCTAGTTTCGGTGGAAGACTGACCTTTCTGGTCAAGAAGTTCCCTGCCTTATTCTATATTCATTCTTGGCCTTCTTTTCCAAGAACAGCAGATTCAATAGCTAAGGCACCCACCACCGGTTACGATCAGATCTGCACCGGATATGAACTCACCAGCAACACCGGTAATTCAGTGATCTTTAACCAATTGCGATTCCGCGCATCTGAGCTTTCCTGGTATTCAAATGGTTTATTGGCGGGCTGAGACTACACAGGGGTAGAGGCCCATGCCAGTAGCACCAGTGCTTGCCCTTGTCTTCATTCACTTTTGAGCTCATCATAGGAGAAATCTCCTTATCGTTGGCTATCCCCATATAAATCGTCGGTATAAAGATAGATATATTCCACCAACGAACGGGCACATCATTAGAGGAGACCAAAGGAAAGAGGATTGGAATGGATTGTTTAATGCCTCGACCGGATGAGGCTATGGAATGAATAGGTTTAGTCCGTTTAGTAACTCTTAGCCGGTTCCTTAAGTTTCCACCATTGAACATGTGAATCCTCTAAGATCAAGTATCTATCTCTGGGAGGGCTAGTAGAAGGCTAATTGAAGACTGACTACTTAAAAGGTAAACTTCACACTAACTTACGAGTCTATAGAAAAGATAGAACAAAGTAAGCCTTAGCTAGCCTATCTAAGAGAGTAAGCGGTTAAGGCAAGTGGAAAGAAAGGACTGAAAGCAGAGGCGGAAGGTGCACGGCTAGGGAGTGGATCTTTTAAAACTCCCACTTTCTCGTTGGGATTGGGCGCAATAGGAGGTGCTTCATCTGTCAAGGCAATCTTCCCTTCTTCAATCAGATCTTGAATCTTGTGTTGCAGATTCCTACAGCGATCTGTGGGATGGCCTTCATTCTGATGAAATTCGCAAGAGGCGTTTGGATTCCGGGAAGAGGCTTTTCCAAGGAGCAACTTCCTTATTAGTAGGTTCCCCTATTGATATTTAATCACTCTCAAACAGGGGTGGGTACATAAAGACTAATCCAATCTTTTAATTCAACAAAGAAGTAAAGTACCACCAGTGTGACCAGTGTGATAGAATGCGATTCCGAGTGATAAGACGTAGGATAGAAGGTATAGGATGGAACCGAATCGAGCCTACGGGGAAGTTGCTCCTTAGAATGCCAAACCAAATTAGAAGCAAGCAAGGCTTTCTTTTCTTGTAGTCGGGGAAAAAGAATCCCGGGGTTGATGCTGAACCAATTCTTCCATTCCAGAGCCCAGAGGAAGAAGAAATAACATTCCATGTTGCGAGGCATCGCTGATAACATCGCCTGTTGTACAGTTGCTTTAGCCTAGGAGCCAACCCAGCTAAGGCAATATCCCAAAGTAGGGGCACTGTGTAGATAGATGCTCTTTCCTCTTGCGGGAAAGCTATTCCTTGAGTTGAGATACTACTGCTTAGATTAGATGGTTAGCTTAGTAGATGCTTTATTGTAGCTCTACCATTTAAAAAGCACTTCTCTTGCGTTTTTGAGTTTGTTTTTTGTCTTGTAGCTACTACCGATCGATATGCTATGCAAGTGGTAGAAGTGATGCTATTAATTCAGTGCTAAGCACTCAGCGCGCTCAGGGCTTGGAAGACTCTTCGCCAGCTAGGCAGCTATTACAGAGGAAGAATAAGAGGGAGGGGTACCAAGGAGACAAAGACAACTATGTAAGGCTTAGACCTTGCGTATACTGCTTCTCCTTTGGGTAGCTTTCTCTTCAAGCACTCTTGCCTTAAGAAGGGTTAGCTATGTTTCAAGCACTCCTTCTTGAAAGAAAACAACTCAAAAGAGTCTTCCCATTCAAGCACTACCTGTAGCTACCTATCCCTACAACTACTCAACGCTATGAAAGTCATTTAACTGCTATACCTGCAATGAACCTGCTATGAAAACGAGACACCTGCTCTACTGACCTGCGGCTCTACCATTTGTAGAGAAGAAAGAAGTCACAACACAAAGGAAAGCTTAAAAGAACAACTACTTGATAAGGTGTTGCTAAGAGACAATACAAAGTAATAAAGCTGTTATTCCAGTAACACACCAGCTATGCTATGAAAGTGGATGTATAGGCCTCCTATCCCATACTCAACCCAAGAGAGCATCCTAGTGGGCCTGTTTGTTCATTGCGAGGTTAAGAAAGGGCGCCAATCCGCGGAGTCAGATTTTTCTATTAATTGGATATTTAATTTAGGTAATGCCAAGGTTGATTCACCGAACGGAAGGAAAAGGGTGCTAAAAGCCCCAATTGTCTATGTCTACGGGTCAATCAAAACCTTTTGAGGTTGAGAGAAGGAGCTGCCAAGAAACTTCGATTCCGTTCAAGTTTTCGGCGGGTTAGAAAATAAAAAAGAAAAAGAAGGCGCTTTGTTGTCGATCGCCAGATGTTTTTGGTTTCGAATTTGAGGTGCGGTGAATGGTCGACTGCTTGGTTCCCTATTCATCGAGTTGTTCGGGGAATAGCTAATAGCCATTACTGAAAGGGGTAATGCAATAGTTGAACCTATGACTGACAGGGAAGACCTCATTTCATATATAAAAAAAATGAATCAAGAAAGTCATCGCTTTTGCCCGCATTCATTCAGTCTTAGTGGCGGTGCTCGCGCCATTTCCTATTGCTTGCTCCATTATTCCCTCACTGGCACATGCTCCGGGCTCCTGCTTTGCCTCTCACCCATCAACAAATGAATGTGTTGCGACTTACTTAACTTAATGAACGAATCTTTTCGATCAAAGCAGGAACATCTTCTATATATGAATATGTAAACCACACCCTTGAATTAATATATTAAAATCGGCTAAAAACTCTATCCCCTGGGTGCCACAAATGGGTTCCCACTTCATCGCGGCAGCTAGCAGGGCAGGCATTGCTTGGTTCCCGAATGGGTCTGCTTCCTGCGAGTGTGCGCCCCCCATAAGCTATAAGGGCGAGCCTTACGTGATAGGGGCGAATTCTTGCATCGTTTCATAAAACCACTTAAAAATTCAACATTTCTACCCCACTGCTAATGTGGATTACTTTTCTGTAGGATAGGCAAGGACTATTAGCAGGTTTCTCCCCCCCATTCAATACTATTCGAATCTCTCTAGGTTGAGAAACTAGGTTGAACAATCAATCTTGAATCTACAGGCGCAGGAGATTCAATGCAGTCCGGTCAGAGGAAATGCTCGAACTGGCCAGTAAAGAAGAGTATCGGATTGGACGGTCGAAGAATGAACAACCATTCTTGTCTTCCCCTTCTTCCTCAGGCAATTACAAACCTTCTTGTCCGAACTATCTGTCTTTTATCCCCGAACCCCCCTCTCGCACAGAGAAACAAAAACAAGCAAAAGATGAGTATTCTACAAACAACAAAAAGACAGCTATGACTTAAAGCCTTTCGCTCGAGCCTCTTTCATAGAGTCCCTTCGCTACACTTCTCGGAATAACAACCTTCGGAACATCTTCCGTTTCCCTAAGTGACATGGATAACTGAAAGGGAAGATTCTTTAACAACGGATTTCGCCAACAACAAACTCCTCCTTCTTTGAAAGCTCTTTCAACTGCTCGCACACAAATAGCGTATAATGATCACAGAAGGTTTGCAGATCGCTAAGGATAAAGGAAACCGATTGATAAACTTGCATGAGGCTGGCTATTCACTCACTTTTTTCTGCTAATGTGCTGCGGCGAAGCGCCGGGTTGTTGGTAAGGAGCGTGAGCGGGCGGGGGCTCACACAAGTAAGTTTAGGACCCCCGTAGGGCCTTTCTGAAGTGTGGCCCACACACACGGCCAGGGGGGAAAGAAAAGGGCGCTGGAGATGATTGAATCTCTTTGTTCCCCGTTCCGTTGAATGAATCTGAATAGCTGTTCAAACCCAAAGTCTTAGGGATTGAACCGGGCGCAGGAGACTCTTCCTCTTGGGAGTTCCCCTCCCTCCTTGTTGTCCAATCATCTTAATAGCTGCTCGAACCTTAACCTTGTCTTATTTTTATTCTAATTATAGAACATAGCCTTAGAATCTCTTCTTGATATTATAGTAATAGCAGTTGAAGAGCTAGCCTAGCCTGAGAAGCCATAAGATACCAGAAGACCACTGTTCACCTCTAGCGTGGATAAAATCCATTATGCGAGGTATAACCCGCAAGTCTTCTCTTAATAGGCGGCAAAGCGGGAAAGCATGACCTTATCGGCCGCTGCCCTCCCTTTTTGGGGGTCCGTAGCGAAAGGTAGTGGTTTATCATCTCATATGTAGGTAGGGACTTCCAGGTTGGCTCCCAAGCAACCCCCTGGTAAAGGGGGAAGCGAGGAAAGCCAGGGGCAGTACCTCTTAAACAGACTGACTATCTCATTCTTCATAGAGCCAACTGTCTCAAGGACCCTATCCGAGTTCTCCCACGGTTGGATAATAGATGCGAAGTTTTATTAGTTTATACTCGCGAGAAGCGACCAACCGCAAATCCTGAGTGGGTGAGGGACAAGATCAATAGGGAAAATTCCTCTTTTCTAAAGGAGTTGATAGGGCTCGCGCTTTCAATCCCTCTCTTTATTGGTCGAGAAAATCCCTTTTTTGTGTTTTTGCCGCCCTTACCGGATAGCTAGAAAATAGATTAGAGGATCGAAAAGCTTGACTTACATAGAATTGTTGAAGAGCGAGGCTTTGCCGATTGAGAAGCAAAAAGCGAAGCTACGACCTTGACAAAAGATCTTCACCTTTGATAGCTGCACTGGGGCCCCACCTATGAGCCAATGTACTTACTACTTCCCGCGTCATGGCCAATGCACTATGATCCGTGGCAACTACTATCTATCTTGGAAACACTGCCTGTTTCCTTGCCGAACATCTCTTTTCCTTATGAGACTCGAAAATAAACTGATTAAATCATCAAGAAGTAGTCTTTCAAGCCCGGCGAAGACATAGTAAGTAGCAGCAAAGCAAGCCGGATAGACAGTTCTTGTCTCAGAGCTGGAGTTAGCGTCTTCCCATTACCCATGTAAGCTGTTCTTTGAGTTTGATGCTTACTTTCCCTCATAGTATAGGAGAACGAATGTAGTTGAAGAAGCTACCGAGTGAAGGATTGACTACCGTACGAGCGCTCAAGCCCTTTTTGCCCTGCATTTCGGAATACCTGAAGAGAGTCATTGAGCAAAAGAGAGCTATCTATTTAGAGACTAGCCTTTGCGCCCTGAAAGGAGTTCGTTAGAGGAATTTCTTGCGATGTGCATCTCCACCCCAGACTAAGAAGAATCAATCTGTATACAGCCCCTCTCCCTATCGGTCGACTCTCTCCTCCCCTGAAGCAGGCGTCACTATAGAAAAAAGGATAGCCGTCTCAATTGACTCATCCAAGATCACCAGGTGAATCGCCCGAGGTTTCCCTTCTTCCGAAGCTGGCATTACTATAGTTTTAGTAAAAAGAATAGCCTTTGCCCCTCTTTCTATGGAAGCAGCTCTTTCCCTCCTCCACTTGTCAGCAGAGTGACTACGTTCCTGGTTTGCACTTTCCTTAAAACTTAAAAGGCGCCCATCAGCCTTCGTAAAAAGCAGACTACTTCATTCCTGGTTCTATCAAAGCTGCTTGGAAACTCCTGGAGTAAGCGACAAGGTTGTCTGCTCGAGCATGAACCCCTCTAAGATCAAAGAGGGAGCAGAGGTCCATGCAGTCAACTATTTCGGCGGGCTACGCACCTCTATGGGTGGAGTCAAGTTCAATGCGCATCATCCCACCCAGAGGCAAGAGGATGCACATGAACAGAAGCCCAAGGCCGTCTATGGGTAATTCCTCGCTGGCGGATCTCATTTTCTTTCCGGGATCTGAATCGGGATCATCAAATGTCGTAGAATGACAGCGAAATAACTCACGGGCTCTTGGTTATCAGTAGCCCTAGTCCTCGGAACCTAGGAATCCATGTTAAAAAGAAAGCCCTCTCTCGAAGGGGATTGCCCCGAAGTCACTTGTCCCGAAGCTGCATCAGTCTATGGTGCAGTGGGAATCCGGTTATTCAACTGCGCAAATCGCTCCTTTGGATCCACTTTTTGAGCGAATTTTTCTTCATTGCTAGGATTTCCAGAAGAAGATGCCATTCGTTTGATGAGAAATAAAAAGGAATATCGAAAATTCGAGTGGCTGAAGCTGAAGCAGCTACTTTCGAAGTAACAGAAAGAAAAGCTACGACTGGAGTGGGAGAGTCAGAGTCGAAAAGAGGATTCCTCACTTTTATCTCTCATTCAAAACCGTGCATGAGACTTTCATCTCGCACGGCTCCTAAGTTATAAAAGAAAGAAGAACTCGTCTTCTTTCCTTTTTTTATTACCTTCCTCGCGTATGTATAAGATAAGATCGAATCCATTCGATTTCTAAAAAGGATTACTAATCCTTTACTTTTCGAGGAATCCTTTCTCCGTGGTTGTGAATGACCTATTTTTCTCAATCTTTTCGACCTTAGCACAAGCGCTAAGCGATAATAATACCTTGCCATATTTATTGGATAAAGCTACCTACGGGTATATTGAAGAAGGGTATATCATTAGTTATAGTTATATGTTATAAGTTTTTTATTGTGAATCCTCCCGTAGGGACCTTTTGAAATTATAACAAAGATTTTTATGCTTTCCGTAGTCCTGTCCTTACCAGAAGTAGATCGGTGCCCGCACAAATGGAAGGCTCTTCGAATGAGGAAACTGATCGAAGACGGCCAGACAAAATTGACCGACTTGAAGCCCAGTTGAAAGCATTGACTGACATGGTGGCCTCCTTAATGGCCGATCGGACAGCTCAAAATCCAGCGCCAGTGCAACAGCCTGCCGCGACAGCTCAGCCTGCACAACTTCCTCAGCATGTTCAACCGGTGCCTCCCGCCCAGGACGCATCCCAAGCCAATAGCAATCCCACGGTTCCTTCAAATAATCCTGTTCTGATCACAGTTGCTGACACTCAGGAACGAACACATGAGCAAGACAGAGCGAAGAATAATGTCGAAGACAGCAAAGTTGCTAGTAAGCTCGAAAGCCCTGAGGAGAAGCTCCGAACACTGCAGGGGATTGATTCCTATGGTAGCACTAGCTTTTCAGACTTATGTTTCTTCCAGACACCAGACTTCGACAAGTATGACGGTTCAGGGTGTCCTTTCACACACTTAAAGGTCTATTGTGTGGAGATGTGTTTATATGGAGACAACGAGCCGCTTCTTATTCAGCAGTTTCAGAAAAGTCTTACTGGTCCCGCTCTCCGTTGGTTTGTGGAATTAGACAGGAGCAAGATACACAGCTGGACTGATCTAGCAAATGCTTTCCTGACCCAGTATAAGTTCAACACAGAAATAGCCCCAGATCGTATTGATTTGCAAAGAATGCAAAAGAGGAACAACGAATCTTTCCGAGCTTACGCAGTGTTGGAGGGAATTGGCGGCTCAGGTCAAGCCCTCGATGACAGAAAGGGAAATGATCGGAACCTTCATCAATACGCTAAGGGAACCGTACCTCTCTCATCTCGTTGGGCATACTAAATCCAGCTTTGCAGACCTGGTCATTGTTGGAGATAGAGTGGAAGATGCACTGAAATCAGGCCGCTTGATGGGTGTTCAAGCCTTGCAATCCCTTTTGGAGCAGCCTGGGGCAGGAACCAGTCACAAGAGGGTGACAGCCAAGAAGCAAGATCCAGGCTCGAAAGAAGTGCAGATGATAGAAGCTTGAGTCTGCAGCACCTGATAGGGAAAGAGTAGAGACTCAGAAGAACTACTCAAAGCAGGGGAGGAATGAAAACTGCTAACAGGAAAGCTCACTAATAGCAGAGGGGATACAGGCACAGACAGCTCTGGAGTTCCCCCATTGGGGAGGCAATCAACAGCAAGTCAAAGAATGAAAGCCTTTGGGATATAGCACAGAGAAAGAAGAACCTATTAGATTACAAATGCAGTTATGTACAAGCCTAACAAGAAAAGAGATTCTTATACTACGCTCGTCAACTAGCTACCATATTCGATTACTCGATTCCAGGAACAACCAGCTTGATCGATAGAATTCGTGCTAATCTAGCCTATCTTCAAACCTACAAAGAAGAGAGCTACAATCCCATCCATTAAAATCCGTCCTAGCTCTCAATCAAGGGAAGAAAGAAGCCCGGCCTGGTGACAACGTAAAGTAAGGGTGACTAATCGAGCACTCATTCATCATAGGTAATATTAATTCAAGCACTTTTCTCACATGAACCCATTGATGGATGGAACAGATTGGAAAGATAAATCTTTTTCTAATAAAGTACCAAATTAACATTCTCGCCGTAGGATAGCAGCAGCTAGACAGACAAAAAGATAGTGATGGTTCCTCTTTGAGAGCCCGAAGGGCAACGTACCTAATAGATAAAGGATTTTTCAAACGGGAACTCATCTTGAGTAGTTCAATTCGTTTTGGCCAAAGCGCAATTGGTGACGAGCACGCACAGGAATCTAGATAGGATACTATCCGTGTAATTCCATTCTGCCAATCATCCTTTTGATGTACCACTCTGCGTCCCTAGGAATAAGAAGTGATGGACTTGGGTCCGCTCTTCAAATAGGTACCTAAAATCTTTATTATTTGCTTTTAGCCACCGATCGGTAAAGTCTTCTCATTCAAGACGACTGGTTATAGATGGGGCTTATCAGGCCACCACAAATGCACGATCCATCACCTCGTCATAATCTCTATTGGAACTAGTCTTGAGTCGGTGGTGGAACTCGGTGTAACCGCGAGTAGAACTGGTCAGACTCGCTCGTGGAACCCACTGGAATCCATAATAGAACCGGTCAATCATAATTTAGAGTTTCGTCAGAATTTAGAGTTTCGCTTGCAAGATCCCATCCCACCATGTCCGAATTGTTGATAGTAACCTAACCTCGGATCCAAGTACAACATCCGCTGAAGCTGGGCCAAGTAAATCGAAATCGAAGTCGGCCAATGGATCAAATGAGACCGAACCCCTCTCTTCTTGAGGATTGCTTCCTTGCCACGGCTTAGCCTGAGACGGGACTTACTTTTCAGTATCATAGGAGCCTCGGGCTGACCATAAGATTACCCAACTGGATCCTTACTTGCTTCCTTTATGGTCTATCTCGAGAAAGAGAAGAGCACTTAATCTCATCATTTATATTGATTCTTTTTTGCTTAAGATTGGCTTAGTCTTCAGTCCTTCCACTGGCGGATCTCCTTGTAACTGATAGGTAGATTTTTTTATGATTTATTCAGTGTTCCCAGACGAGCTACTTCTTCAATGCCAATGCCCATAATCCTGTAATCAGCGCCCCCGTCCTCATCCTTTACCCGGTGGAACCTAATCTTCGGCAAGATCATCTTCGGTCACATTCTCAATGAAAAGCTAGTGCCCGGTAATTGTACTTCAACCGGCGTGGATTCCTCTGTCTCATAGGTGTCAAGAGGGAAAGAGAATCACTCCTCATTGTCTACATTCATCTACAATCCGAGCTAGTGCCGGAGAAAACATCTAAAGAGCTAGCCCGCCTGGACTCGAGCCTTCACTTCAAGCACCCCCCGTACTTCTGCTCATCCTAGAGAATCTATTTGATCAATAACCGGTATTTATCTTTCCCAAGCTCGATCAATATCCACTTTATGAGGGAAAGAATCTACTTTCTGAGCTCAACGGTCTCACACTTTCTAGCACGAGAGAAGGGGTCTCAGAGGCCAATAAAACACGTTTTAAGGCATAGTTCAGGGGGAAGACGAGTCGGATCCCATAGACAGGCTTTGAAAGTGGATAGATAAAGTACTATCATAGAATCGACATTTGTTGCGGTGATATTTATTGAATTGAATTCAACTCAAGTGGGCAAGGGAGGGTTGGTAAACGTAGAGAGATAGTCGCTTTTAGATTTGTTAGTAAGGATCCACTGGGAATAAAACTCAACGTTGCGAGCTCCAAAAGTGATCCTGGAAGGCCCACGGGTAAGCCATTTTCAGTAGACAGGGAATTGGATGAAGTAGACATGGGATTGGACAGCGGCTAAGATAGGCCTGATCCAGGAATGGCATGGGAGCGGCATAGTCTTTAGCACAGGGCTAGAAGGAACAATACGATACGACAGACAGAAGTGTTTTGATGTTCGGACATTGGACCGAAGCCTTTGCGCGTATAATTTCCATATATTGAGATGGATGAAGGGCTTCCGGCAAAGCACCAGGGGGTCGCTCCCGCATCCATTCCTGTACACATACACATGTCGGCGTGCGTAGCTGTGTCACGCTAAGTAACTGATAGATTCTCTCTCAATGGGTTTCCCTTCCTCTCTATGGTGTCTCTTTGGCAAAGAGGTTTGTTTTTTCCGGTAGTCAGTACTTGGGATCTTAGTTCTATATGATGCCGGAATTGGATCTACTATTAAATTAAGGATTTTTAAAGGACAACTGGCGCAAGTCTGCAAAGATGATTGAAGCTTTCGTGAGTGGTTATGCCGGATCTCTCATCCCGTTCAGAGAGGAATCCTTCTCCGAATCTTTCACCATTGTGACCCCCCTTGAGAAGGAGGATTCCCACTTCCATAGTAGCAGGCATAGCTATGAGGTACTGCCCGGTTCTCTTCTACCCTATACACACCGCCCATCTATGCTGATCGAGAGTCCGACTCATGGTGTGCTAGTTCCAGGAGCTAATGACTAATAAAAATGAATTGGAAAGAGTACAACGGCCCCTTCTAGGAAAGGTCATCGTCCTGACAGACAACACAACGGATCGGTTACCCGAAGTGAAACTTTCCCGTTACGGGAAATCTTAGCCAAAGTATGATCTCAGTCAGCAAAGCACGAACGGTCAGAGGTAGCTGCGACTAGCCCGAAAGGGCGTACTCCGGGCTGGGAAAGAAAAGATGCTAAAGAAGAAACTACCAGTAAATAGCAATACCACTAAGTTCTCTTACAGGAAAAGCGAAGTGATCCATAGGACTAATGGAGCACGAGCGAGAGGGAAGAAAGAGAGAATGGCTTATCAGTACACAATAGAGGAATAATAAAGGAAAATCCATAGTCTAACTTCTCATTCTAAAAGAGATGTAATAATACAATGCCCAAAAACTAGCTAGAAAGCCCCTTTCGGCACCCCCTTCGTGTCCTATTGTCAGGCTTTCGTAAGTTCCTTTCGGACGGAGGGAACAGCCCCTGCTGAGCTGAGTGAATCCATGGTCTACCAAGTAGCATGTTAAAGGCCGATGTGATATCCATAACCTGAAAATGAACATTGAAGGTGCATGGGCCGATTTCGAGCGGCAGCTCAATCTCTCCTTGGGATTCTCTGCGAGTGCCATCAAAAGCCCTGATCGCCATGCTGGTTTTCCTCATGTGAGTCTGATCTATAGGTAGTTTGTCAAGTGTCGCCCTTGGGCAAACATTTAGGGCTGAACCATTGTCTATAAGAACCCGTGCCACGATCATGTCTTTGCATTTGACAGTGATATATAATGGGCGGACATGCCCTGTTCCATCTGGGGTCATTTCCTCATCAGTGAAGGTGATGTAGTTTGTCGCTAGAATCGATCCCACGAGGTTCTGAAATTTGTCTACAGAGACATCCTTGGGGACGTGAGCATCATTCAAACACTTTCAACAGGGCAGGTGGCTTTCAGAGGCAAGCAGCAGAGAGAGGAAATCTTCGAGGGCATCTTCTCAAGTTGTTCCACGATATCATATTCACTGCGTTTGAAGCAACTCAAGAGCTTCTTGCATTGCACATAGGGAGGGTGCGGAGCGGTTCTTTATCTTATCATTGCCCTAAGGCTTGGAACTGAACAGCAAGTATATAAGAAAGAATCTTGCTAAGAGTCTAGCAGTCAAAGGTTCGAATCCGTCATTGGCCTGTCTAGATGCGGAAGGCCAAGGGCTGGCAAAGTGGAATTCTTTACTCCTCGGCTCACGGTAGTTCTACCTTTTTATGGATCAAAATTGGATTCTTTCCATCGGAGCGGGATTGAAGAGATAGGGCGAGAGAAAGCCGCTTCTTCGTAACCACGATCTGCAAATGAGAACTATTTGTTTAAGGCCTCTCTAATTGATCAAGGGCCCTCTGAGGATCGGAATCTATCTGTCTTTCTACGCGACAAGGGATGCCCCGGAGATGATTCCCAAGAAATGCAGCAAAGCAAGTCGTCTTTGGTTTGGAGCTAAATTCCCTCAAACTCAAAAGGGATGTATAGGCTTCATCGAGTGCCTTACCGGAAAGCGACGATCTAAAGGAAGGGCTCTTTAGCTTGCTCCGACAGAGGTCCCCTTCTCCCTTAGCAACGAGACCTGCTCAACCATAAGATAAGGGGATGTAGGTCCAGCCGAGACTATGTTCTACTGACCGCCTCAATAGAAATGTTTTCCCCGGGATCAAAGACGGAATCTTTCTCATTAGATCGGCGAGGATGCCTGACCAGGGTTTAGATCTTTGGTCAATCCATCATTGGCTTAGCCAATGCTTTCTATTTCTTTCGGACTTGGCCGATGCCACGATTCTTCCTTTTTGCTAAGAATCAAGGACTGAATCGTCAATGGATAAATAGGATTTTCTTTATTCTCCTTTATATAAAGCTATTCCAGTCATGTCTCCCAAGAGCCCAAAGTCTTCGACTAATTGGAGCAAGAAGGGGTTATGTACACGCCGAAGTAACTTAACTTTACTTACTTTGTGTACTAATTTCGTCCTTTGGAGGTAGCATATATGTAGCAGCCTCTTCCAATCCACGAGTGGAGTCCGGATCCAAGCTAAGGCTATCTGGGGAGGGCCAACCTTAGTGAGCAGCTTATCTAACCTATTCAGATAAATAAAAGTGCTCATGGCGGAAAAACATCAATACGTGGATATAAATAACCCAACTTCCACCGGCTCCCCATTTCTAGATCATTCATATTGAGTGACATAGCCCATTTCGAGGAGTTTTCTTTGCGCCACTCGAAGACCCACCAGGAAAAAGCTCCAAATTTACCCTTAACAGTCAGAATACCATCACCTATGGTAGCGTGACCAAGGTCCTTCTATCTTCCTAATGTCTCATTAGAGTGATAGGGGGCTTGAATGAAGTGATTGGCGGATTCCTTCTTTCGTCAGCTTTACGCCCCTTCAACAGAATCTGCCGTTAAGTCTTGCATTGATTTATCGACAGGACCTAAGCGTTAAATCGCTTTTTCATCCCGTCCCCGACCCTTTTCTAGTTGTAAGGGAAGGTCATATTCTCATTTTCTAGTTGCTTCTCGAGGAAGTCCAACCATTTATCTCGCTCCAAGGATTACGCTCGTTCCCTTCGACTCAAAAAGGTACAGTAAACTGTATAAACTTTACTTTATCGCCTTGCTCGCTTCTAAGCTTCTAATCTATTGTTTCTAGCCCCACTATCCGAGTCAGCAACCACCGAACGAGTCAATCAACCTGGACTTCCCATCTGACCCACTCTGGGCTTCCCTACCAGTAAGTGTCCTGCCCACGGGACCACTTCCTTCTGTGAGCTAGCCCTGCTTCTGATTCCGCCTAAACAAAGATATGAGGGCCTTCTTGAGCTAAAATAGAGAAAGTAAGGTTGAGCAAGAGGTGTGCGGGCTGATTTGACTCAAAGTGAAGGAATGAAGACCATGTCTTTAGCTTTCAGTCCGTCCTATCTGCTGTCTTGATGCGCGGGCTGCCTTGACCTAGGCCTCGCATAAGATTCTGCTTCTGGAATGGATGGAATCGGTTCACTGGATTGAATTGGATTACTTTCTAGTCGCTAGCCCACCACTTTGAGAATCAGCGGAGATTGAGCCTTCCTCCAAGACAAGACAAAACTCTCAATTACCTGACTACGGGGATTGGGCCTTCCTACGAGACTCGATCGAGACCTCGCTTTGATAAGATTCGGGGTTTTTTCAACCCTGACTGAATGATTGCTAAAGCCTTCCTTCGGGCTACTATCTCTTTCCTGGTTCGCTACTTACTTCAACTGGGGCCTTACTGGAGCTCTATCTTTATACAGCCTCTGTTCAGCGCCTAAGACCTCCTTGCGAGGTCGCAAGTGATGAGGATCGGCCTCTGCGTGTCCCCCCTGTGAAGGTTGCTGAGTTACCTTCGGATTCCTTTAATAATGAACGGCAAAGTCATTTCAGAAGCTGTTGGTGCAGCTAGCGCTAGAGTTAGGAAGGAACGAAGGCAAGGAGTTCGTTTACAACGTCGAAGTCTGAAAGCAGAAGGCTATAGGAAGGATATTAACGACTAGTTCTGAAGGCCAGGAAGACCGGAAAACCTACTTCGCTCATCAAGTCAGAAAAACGTGATAGACGTGCGTACTCGCGCGATATGGCTTTTCTTTCAGCACGGGGGCAAGCTTGTTGAGAGCGGAATGAACTATGAACTCCAGAGCCTCTTCAGCGGATTCGGATGCTGCTTCTCGAATTGAAGCTGCTAATGCCCTATCTTTCTTCTCTACTGCCTTTAGTCTCGCTTTTCGGCTGATTCTCCTGTGGTATCCGCTGCTTCAGATTCATGGAATTACCTACCCGCCTTTGAAAAGAATCAAGAAAGCCGAGGGTAAGTTGCCCTAGCCGCACAAGAAGCGCTAACAGCAAGAAGCAGTAGTCCGAACATAAGACTACCCTTAGAGATAGAAGGAGGGTACAACAGAATAGGAAAGAAGAACCTATTAGATTACAAATGCAGTTATGTACAAGGATCGGTGATAGGTTGGTCCATAGTAGGGTAGCAATGACAACTGCTACTAGGAGAGCTACCTTCTCAGACCAGGGGAGCTCAATAACTAGCGTCTGAACGCCAGAGACTATAGAAAGACCGATACCGGGATAACTAGATAGGGCAGCACTTAGACCAAGTCGGGAGGACTTACTCAAAGAAAGGAAAGATCAGGGGAAAGATTTCATCTTGGCAGAGTGACCCACTTTATACCCATCTGCCTATACGGGGCAAAGTCCTCACTTTAGGTTTAGGAAAAAATCCCGACTTGGGAGCTAAGCTTGGATCAGAGGTGGGCGGACCTTTCTCTTACTATATTTTCTATCATATGCATATTTGTGCGGCCGCTCTGACTTATATTGAGAGGCCCCTCGGGGAGAGAGCCATTATTGGGCATATAGAAAGACTTACTCTTCTGTGCCCCGACGAAATCCTATTTATTGTAACAAAAGGCCGATACTCTAAGAGCTGTTGGCAATACTATTCTGGTAGACTAAATGCCTTATAAATATAGTATGCTAGAATGGTATCACTTTCAAAAGAGCAAGAGATTCTACTTCTACAGATTTTAATAGATATGCATTCCAGCTCTTGGCGGCTAAAAGAGGAGCTAAACCTCTATAAGGAAACTCCTACTAAGTTGAAGAGAGAGGAAAAGGCCTTTTCACTCGCTATCTAGATGGAAGGAAGGACGGAGGTAGCATAGGAGTGAAACTTATGCCTCTGAGAGCTATACCCCTCATAGAGGAAGGAATTATTAAACAACACTAGAGAAAGGAGGAGCGACCTAGTAGGGTACACAATCCGTTCAGTAAGACAATCGGAGTTACCGGGCTTGCCTGTACGTCGGGATATCCTAGGAGATAGAATACCATCTTACTTATTAGAAAGAAAGATAGTATGCACAAATGGTATGCTACTATATCTAGGCCCAGTTACCTGGAAAGGAAAGCACTTGGAACAGGCCTTTGGAATCGAGCGCAGGGGAAGAAAACTCACTTATTGAGCTAGGAGCACCCATCTACTCAAGAGCGGCTGGACCTCTAAAGTTGATGAATTTTTTGAAGGTAGAGTCTAGTCTTATCATGCCAGATGGTTCAGATTTCTGAAGAAATAGCCCAAGTCAACCAGATGGAGTTACAATCTGGCAAGAAATGACCTCCCGTTTCGTCCCAAAAAGTCACAGGAAGCATGGTGAGCCAGCCCGTATCTTATGCCAATTCAAGATGAGAGTTCCCCCCCACTTCGCTTTAAAGGTCTTTTCAAGTGCAATCCAGCAAGTATCTACAAAGAAGATTTTGAACCCCAACGACAAAGGAACGGGCATTTTCGGGGACTAGCCCGCTACTTTGATTTGAACCAAAGAAGTGTTTCGCTAATGATGGATGGATTCATTGGCACGGAATGGATCAAAGAACTGAACACGTTTCCAATAAGACGACTCACTGTCTTAGAAGTCATCTAAGAACTCGGGTGGACTATGGAACGAATCTGAACCAGAGGAAGGGGGGTCTCACCTTCATGCGGGCATCCTAAACGGAGATGCCTCCAAGAATACTGCCACTAAGAAAATAAGGCAGGTCCTCCATGAATGGGAGGGAAGAACACTCGATGTGAGATTTCATCGGAATTGGACCTCCATCTGTAAATACCTACTAAAGGAAGACACACAACCTCTTGTGTGGGGAGAGTACTCCTTAGAAGAGATACTTGCGATTGCCGCCGGGGCTAGTCAAAAGAACAAAAAGGCTACGACTAGCACCCCAGCGGAGCAACTCCAAATCATGGAGGCGACTCCCCCTGAGATAATCATCGAAAAGCTCGAAAGATGTAACCATTGGTACGAGATTTATAATGATCCGATCTTAAGGAAGCTCTCCGTGCATTCCTATCAGAGCTTAAGGAATCTATACGACGATCTCAAAGTGCTTCAAGAGAGGCAAAGCACACTGGGAGAGCTATTCATAGATTCTTTAGAGAGACATGATCAACCGGATGAGTACGACTTTGAAGAACTCCAGGAGAAGTCTCTCTTACTGGATTGGCTCGTTTGTCAACTATGCTTTCAAAGCCCTAATGTTGTAAGGCAAGGGCAAAGCAGCTCCGCATTTATGGAGTGCCAAATACGCAGAAGACACTCCTCTTCCATCTTCTATCCCCTGTCTTAAGAATCCATTTTACCAGCTCACCAGGAGATTATCTCAATGGGGCAAATAAGAACTATGATCTATGTGTCTTCTAGGAATACCAAGAACAATATTCACGGATATTTCACAAGAAAGGAAATCCGCCTATCGTAATGATTTCCAACAACCTAACAGCTAGCACTAACGGCAGAGATCAGAGACCCTTTAGAGCAAGATCAGGATCAGATTCTCCTCAAAAATACATGATCTCGATAAGGCGAGGATAATTGCCACGCTCTGGGGATGGATTACCAGGGGAGTCCGCTATTCGCCCTTTGCCTTCTTTTTCTTTAGTACGACACCCAATGATCTTACCCTTAACTATCAGGATTGCGAAGGATATTTCATTCAAAACCAGCTCGATCCAGAAAAAAGAAGCTGGAAAAAAAAGGATGGACAAAGCCCTATTGAGTAAGGGTTCGCCCTGGATAGAAAGACTTCAGAAACTTTTTTTACTGATGCCTATGATTTATTTAAAAGGAATTTTTTACACCAAGAACGGGTTTTATTAGACTCTGTTTCAGAAGGAAGTCTGAGTGAACAAGAAAAAAGCCTATCTTTATCTCAAGCTTGATTCGAAAGAGCTATCAGTTCAAGCAGGAGAGTCCTTCTTTCTTTGTTAAAATGCCGAATTAGTAACACCCATAGAATGGATCAATCCAACATTCGGCTAAAGATAAGCAAAGGAAAGATCAGAGTAGGCATAAGAGGTATTGGAGCCGGCTTCGTCTACTTATCTATGTATGGTAAATGAATCTAACCGGGACTCTTATTTGTTAATACCCTTTTTTTTTCATGGCGTATAGATTGCATCTATTCATGAATCGGGGTAGCTCATTTGGCCACGTCTTTCTGAGCTCTTCCGATTGTTTTCGCTCCTTGCTTTTATTCAATTATAAAATAAGTAACTCGGATTATAAACTATATTTCCATATTTCTACCTTAGCCAGCGTATTCTATTTTTGTCTTTCCATCATTGTTGATGAGAATGAAGCCACCTGAGAAAGGGATAGGTTCCCCTCCCCTAACAGCACGTTCTAAGGTAGGCGAAAGTAAATAGCATTTATTGAGAATCTCGTTCAAAGCTTTGTAATAAGACTGTTCTTTTTCTTTTTGATAAATGGGAATGAATATCTCATCTTGATAGCGAGCATATTTCAGTTTAGGCAATCTTACTTCTATTTCCTGATCAATATCGTCCAAAATGATATTGAATAGAATTTCAGCTATTAAAGTCAGAGGATGATGACCAAGAAGCCGTCTTTCTAGTATGATCGCAGAGCTAGAGTCGGCTCCCCAATTCATTTCTGGGGAAGGGGCCTTGTGCCTCCCTACATGCATAATCTATCCCGAGCTAGGTCTCACGTGCCGGGACCTCCTTATGAAGCATGCTTATCAGAGAGGTCGAGGGAGCATTTCTTGGCAAGTTTCCGGCCAGCCGATGAGAGTTTGCTTAGGAAAACTGGTAAGAGATTGAAAGGCGTATTTCAAGCAAACCTGTTAGCGATGTACTTCTAATTAGATCAGTTAAGCCATCCGTAAAGGTCAAGCCCTGTCACTCGACTTGGGAGAATCTTTCTTTTTCTCAAATCTTCTTATTCTCCTGGCCAGTTCCTCTCCGCGAACTATTAGATCTATCTTAGCTTTTTTATGAGAATACTATCGAGTTACGAAGTAACGTAAGAGCGATTAAGCGTAAGAGCGTAGTTTACGTAGCGTAAGAGCTTTTGAAAAGAAAAAGCGATAGCTAGAGCGAGCGGAATACTTGAAGCGAGTATATAAAGAACTAGAGTAGAAAAGCGTAAGAGCGAAGTATACGCTCGAATAACAAAGTCCCTCCAAGGACAAGCATTTAGTAAATAAAAGTAAATCCTTTCCCTTATTCTTGGGATTTGAGCTCCTGCTCTACTAGACAAATAACCCACTGAGGATTCCAAAGGCGCTTTCCTTCCACTTCTTGATGGGATTATCTTAGCACTGGTTCGAGGGCAGAAAGAAAGACTGGAAATGGATTAGCTTAGCTTACAAGTAGGCGGGCTCTAACAGAAGTCCTAATGGTAATGGCTGGCTTTACTTTGATAACATAACTGCCTGGCCTGGAACTGATCCAGAGAGAAAGCCCTATTCTCCAGTCGCCGTCCTCCCAGTCTGAGAATCTCTAGCTTTTGGGACCGAGACCGCTGAAACGGGACTTCTTTCAAAGCTTGAAAGGAAAGCAAGCACAATTAGAACAGGCTCACTGGAACTCGCTGAAAGGGAACTAGTTCGAAAAGAGAAGCAAGGAAACTGCATGGAATGAAACTGGCTAGCAACTCCCACTCTACTAGAAGAGAATGGTAGAGCTAGAATACCTGTAGATGAGGCTCAACCAACGACCGGGAGAGAAGCGGAAAGCAGAATACTGAGCTTAGGCAGCTAACGTATAGGTTGCATGAACGGCGTATGTAGGAGCTGCTTGTTAACTCTTTTACCAGCTCAACCACCAAAAAGATCGGCCTATGCCCGAATCCCGAAAGAAGTCGACCTATGGAAGTATAAACTGTAACATTATGACAGAAAGAAAAAAAGGTATAGATGACATTGGATTCCTTCATTCTTTGAATCGGTCTGAGCATAGCATCCTGAAATATTTCCTCTCCTCCGTGGTATTTGCAGGGCGAGCACATGTCTGGCCATAGCTGCAGTTCTTCCTTATCTTGACTCATGGCGTCTTCATCAGTGAGTAAATCCTCAACAGAATCATCTGCCTCCTTAAGATAAGAGATAAGAAGGACGAGAGCTTACTAAGCTTAGAAATGAAAAACCCGCTTTCTTTTCCAGATTGACAAAAGATCTGTAATGGACTTTATCATACTTGACAATACACCTAAAGTCCCTAATTGACCTTTCGGAATATTGTCAAAGAGTTTTCAAACAGGCCTGCTCGTAGCTCTATAGCTTGACTTCTTTGCTTGTTCATCTAGCTATCATAACAACAAGTCCTATATTAAGGCTCCTTAGTTCACTATCTAAAAGTCTCTAGCTTGAATCTTATAGCATAGCGACTCGTTTAGATTCCCGCTCACTCTCATAGAAAGACAGACGGAATAGACTAATGGGCTGCTTCGAAAGCTTAAACTACTGGAAAGATTGCAACGAGGTACACTAACGGAAAAGGCACTTGCCTCTTACTATAAAAGAAAGTAAAGTCAGTTATCATACAAAGGCATATCCTTCGAGTGATCTTCCTCAAGCTAAGCTAGGTGGCTGTAATGCTTCTTGCTCGCTTGATAGCTGGCATTCACCACTGATTCTTCCCAGCGAGGACTTCTTTCTTTGGCTTAGGAGTTAAGCCAGAACTCTTGGAAGCCTTCTTTCATTCGTCTTGAACGATGAAAAGTCTTCCCTTGCCCCCGCTCGCATAGTTTCTACGGTCATCTACGCAACCCAACTGAGAACATTGGCCGGTGTAAGTCGCTACTCTCTTGTCTTTTCAGCTAACCCTCATCTGAGGCGAAGAGGAATGAATTGGATCTTGAACTTCATTAAGACCTTAGCTATCTAGTGAAATAAAGGGCAGACTTTTCTTCCAAAAAGAGAAGGTATCGGCTTAATTGTGATTGAGATCAAACTGCGGTACGGAGAGACCGCTACAGCTCGGGTGGGGTATTCACTATGCCTAGGACACTAATAAGGTAAAAAGAAAGGATCCGGGTTGATGGAAGATTTTTTTTACAGGGATCTTTTACCACGTAAGGAAAACCTGCGGTTCGAATCCACAGCGTGGTTAGCCAACGAAAGGTTACACCAGCAGATAGAATGCTACTTCTTTCTGGTCTTACTACTTACCCATTACTTAGATTATTACCTTATGTTACTGACACTGAATAGAAAATCGCATGTAAGCCAACTGGAACTTCAACGATATAGTCTTCGGACTCCCCAGGCAAGTAATTAGGACTTGCCCTATGGCTTTCAAGCAGATTTCTTTTTTGGGACTACTTGATCTCCTACTGGATCGAAAGGAGAATAACTCATAGGGCGAAAGACTAGAACGGGATCAAAGGCCACTCTCACTGGAAGAGCTTAGCTTAGTACTCCAACTTGGCAAAGGATACCTGATAAATAACATAAAAAATGGCAAGATGGAAAGCTCACACCCATAAATCTTTTTTAGAATCTTCTCTTCCTCAAAAGGCCTTTCGAACCCCGGCACAGAGCACCTGCACCACGACTCACGGATGAAGAAAGATATTTTCCCTCTTACCACTCCGTATTCTAAGTCTAAGAGTTTTGACCTTTTATTAGTCTTTGACACTTTGTCTTTCTATTGCTTTGTAGCTGATGTAGGCGACAAAAAGGAGCTTGGTCTCGTGGACTTATTACGGTTTGATCGCTCGGTACTTTCTTCAACTTAAGCAGCCTGCCCTCTCTCTATCTGCTCCATCTGAGGGAAGGAGGGTTTTACTATTTAGAGGAAGAGATATAAAGAGAGGAAAGGCCAATACGGGCAGATGAACTAGACAGTCAGCTTTTCCTGCTGATGGTAGACATAGAATGTCCAGATCGTTCTTAGGAGAGCCTATTATAGTTAAGAGAGACTTTCCTATCGGTCAGTGCGAGTGTGAGTACGAGCCGAGCCAAAGGTGCCAGCTTGAAAGTCTTGAATCCGCTCTTACTGCTCTCGTAGCAGCTCAACCAGTAGCCGGTGTTGCATATAAAGAAGATGGCATCTCATGGGATGAATCTTCCTTCCGTCAATGGTTGAACCTTCTTTGAATTTGTATGCCTGTGATGTTGGATGCTTCCTGGTATTGAGAAAGGCCAGGTCACAGGAATCTTCAAATTCCGAGTCAACAACCGTAACTCGAGCACTTAGCCCTAGCTCTTTCTCTTTCCTTCCTTGAAACGGGCTTCCTGTGTGCCTACTAATATTGACCTCAATGGTGCGCTAACTTGAGAACTAGGATTTGCCAAATTCGTATTATAGGGAACCAGGCTATGCAGCAATTCGACCACTGTTACTGTACTAGATATCTCAGGCTTATCCTACTGAAATTCTGGCTTCGCTTCTTCCTGGTGATGGATATAGTCTCGATGACTTTGCCCAAGTATGGCATAAAAAAGACATTGGATATTTGTTTAAAAACAGGGAATTTCATGTGTGAGCACCTTGCCTCTTTAGGGAAGGCTATTTACCAAGTGAGTCTGCGCAGCATGCTCCGAAACAGGGGAATCATTTTCAATCCCATTTGCACCCGGATTCCGCTTCTTTCGAACTAGCAAATGCACTTTCTGAGCCAACAACGGATCGGCTTGGCCCATTCCTCAGATGAGGAAGAAAGAGTACCGAGATCTGCATCTCCTAAGTATGCCAAGAAATTCATGTTCTGATCCGGTCTTTCCAAAGGAAAGGCTAGGGCTTCTGCTCTAACTCTTTCTGACCCGACCGATTCAATCTCATATGAGGTAGCAGGTCAAAGATAGGCTATGTCGACCCTTTCCAACAGTTTTTCCATACCATAAAGGAGAAGCTTATGGCATTCACCCAAGCATACAGAGGAGAGCTTGCCAGCGATAAAGGAAGGTTTTGACTACGAAGCATACGAGTCCGCATCAGGTGAATTGAAAGGGATATTCCTCTTTAGGGGGTGGGCGGGAAATGGATAGCATAGATGGTTTGAAAATACCAATTAGGCCAAGATCCGAATCTTCCCTTCCTATGGCCGATAGATCGCTCAACAAGTCGTCCCGTTTGGAACCCTCAGTGAAACATTACGTTTTCTAGCTTAAAAGAATGCTCTTAACAACGAAGCATGCGATGATTCCAGTTTTCGCGATCAATAGACACAGAGGAACCTACCAATATCTTCTCTATGCGACCCTCCCACCACCCATTCTCAATGCGGCTTACTCACTACTCTAGAGCCCTGCTCGAGTTTGTTTTTAGCCCTATTGATCCTGTTGTATCCAACAAGCAACATCTTCTTGCTGGTCGGAACTATGCTAAGCAAGCCGTACCACATTCTATATACCCTGGTCATCCATCCAACCAACCCACAGGTTTAGGGTTCTAGCATCAAAGCAACAAAAGAGCTTTCTTTCTGAATCTGCTTTATGTAATTCTCCATCAGGGAATTTCCTCAATGATGCAAGCTGACTTCGGCCTATATGGTACTCTGTCCATCGTCCGAGCAGCTTTAGTGACCAGCTTGGCCGAGATCTTGGAATTCATTTTGCCACTAGGCCCAGCAGCTGTGGCCGTGATCCCTGTTGGACGGCCATTCTTTCCTTTGCCTGTACTGTAAACTGAACTGTAGTAACATGATCTTATCTTCATAGAGAACTGCTTCGATTGCATGTGAGTCCCAGAAAAAGGGCCGTTGGTAAGCCCACACTACTGAAACTCTGTCTTCATGCCAAAAGAGAAAGAGCTGGTGCAAAGAGGATGGAACACACCCATTTCTGTGGACCCAGTCTCTTCCTAATAGGACGTTAGAACTTGAAGTTCAGTGTGCTGTTCATCAGTTGAGTGAGCCGCAGGAGCTGTTTTCACACCAGAAGCTGAAACAACAGAATCGGGAGAAGGATCAATCATTGTCGCTACGGGCGTTCCTGCTTAATCTAGCGGTTGTTGCTCTTCCTCTCTTTCCTTCGGAACCGGAAATTTGCATTCATTGAAAGAGTCCTCCTCCGCCTGCTAACAAGACAAGACCCATCTTTGCTTTTTTTTTGCTGCTGGTTCGTTACTGTCATACCTAGTTATTCCTGCCTTAAAAAGAGGCTGCAATAGACTCGCTCAGTCGACCCTTCCCCCGCCATAATAGCACCACCTAGCTTCGAATCGGGATAGTAGTAGAAAATCTCTGTATATAGTGATCGTTATAGGCCATGAGAGAGTTAACCTAGCCTAGCGACATCCATCCCTTGTCTCCGTTGTCTCTGAAAAAGGTTCTAAATAGTGGTATACTCAGGCTAGCGAAGAGGACCACTAACTGAACCAACATATGTTGAAGTTGTTAAGGTCTAGGTTCCGTCTATATTCATAGAAGGTGATGTCGAGCTTTTGTTTTCATTTATTAAGTTATAGGTTAAGAAGAATATCCTTGGCTAAATAAAAGAAAGCCGAGCACGACTCCTATCACTTTCTTATTAGTCAGTTGGGTCACAAGCGCTAGCACATCGGGCTTCTTAGCCTAAAAAGAAAGTGCTTTCAATTGCTGCTGTTGCTGGTCGAAGATGAACCTTGCTGTTTAGTTTGTGACAAATACACTGGATTGTGTTACGCGAAAATAACGCTTTGTTGAACCGGTTTAAAGAAAGCTTCTCCAATCCTAAACCGCACATAGGCTAGCGTGGAGAGAAAGAAAGCATTTAACATCGTCTGCATCAATTATTGCAGCTTTCCGAAGATGAAAGTAATCTAGCATGAGGAACTAATCCTTTAGGCAACTCCTCCTCTCTGAGAAGAGGACACTGACTTAGTTCAGTGCAACAACAAAAGAAAGGACCCTTACCCCCCCTATATCCCTTTTTGGGGAAGATCCAACTCTTTGACTTAATCTACTACTATACTGTTCTCACTCATTTACATAAGTAACAGCTACAAGTTACTTACTCAAAGAACTCGTACCGGTACTCTTGAGTTCACAAGTCCAACTCCCTTAGATTAGAGTTGCAACTCGATCCTACTAATTACGTAGAACCATGAACCATCGATCGAGCGAGTTCGAGGTGGTTCATGCTTTCTATATAACTCGCTGTACGCTAAGGCAAAGGTTGTAAACCATGCGTCATGCGTGCCGTAGTCATACGTCAAATTACAGGTCAGTTGGTGCTTACTGAGATAAGGAATCTGATCGCTCTGTCCTAGCCAGAATAGTTGGTTTTGTGTTATGTTACAAGTAGGTTGCCTTATTCTAATAACTCAGTATCGCTTTACTCGTTGAGGGAGGCTTCAAGACAACTGGTCTATAATAATAGTACTTCGTGAGTAGAGTTTTGGATTTTCAGACATGAGACTGACCTCTTACCTGTCGGGGGTATTTGAGTTTGGCCCCATGTCTACTTATAAGCTAAGCCAGATCGGGAGAAACGGGAAAGAAGAGGTGGGTGTAGTAAAGGATTGAAGACCTTATGTTCGAGATCAACCGAGGAGCTGATAATGCCATTCAAAATCCAATTTCAGTCCAAGATCCCGGCTAGGAGAAAGAAGAAAGAAAGGATATATCTCATGGAAGAGAATCCGCTTCCTTCTTGATAGGGGGTAGCGTGCTGAACCGAGGGGAGGAAAGATCATTCGTAGACCTTTGGTGGTGAACAAGTTGCCCCCGTTGGCTAGCCCGAAGTAACTCCCCACTTCGAACGCGGGTCTCTGACAATGGCAGATCTCTGTCTTCGATCGGAGTTTGCACGAATCTGAGGAGATTCATACATAACTATTCACCTAGTAGTCAAATACGAATCGAATTGAGCGCGCCACGCCAATGAGTAGGCGATCGAGTCATCCAATTATATAATTGATTAATTTAGTAAGCGTATTCTAACTAAATAACAGAGCTGCTGAAGGCAGAGGACTCTGGGCCCTATCACACAATAGGTATAGAGTTTGAAGTTCGCTTTGAAAGAAGGTTAGACGATGAATCCAGGGCAGCAGATTACACTGAAAAAAAGAAGTAAATCGGCTTAAGCAAAAGAATGAATACCAGGCGCAAGCTCAAGGCGAGACAGAACAGAGAGTACAGTAAGCGATCGAAAGCAGGATTCCTAAGGGCATCTAGTTGCCTTCTTCCTATTGTATTTGCATTCTCTTAGAGGAGTCTTTCAAATGGCTGGGTAGGAAAGTCTTGAGATTGAAAGCTAGCAAGTGAGAGAGCTTTTTCTAGTCGCAATCCGGGTAAGAAAAAGAGTTCAAGCATTTGGTTATTATAGAACCAAGGCTTTTATCATGATCAATGAACCTACCCATGTCAGAGTTCCTGACCTCAACGGTTTGTCCAACATGAGCCAATGCCAATAAGTGCTCCAGGGATTGAGTCTTGTAATCTCTGGAGCCCATTTTCCTTCGGGTCTGCTCTCTTAGGAGAATAAGTCCTCTTCCAGCCCAGCCGCCTTCAACTAAATAAAGCAAGAGACAGCTAGCCTTTAGCAGGCATAAGGCTCTTTTCGTTAAAGAAAGGCAGTAAAGAAAGCGAGTACGAGTTCGTGACCTAATAGAATAGTCTTTTTTGATCCCGTGGAAAGCTATCATACGTGATTCCACTAGACTTGAAAGCAAATGAAACAAACCGGAAGGACAGGGAAGGCCCTACTGTAACCTATAAGATCTGGAGTTGCTCCCTTATCTCATTGCTTACTAAGCGCAAACAAAGAGTTCAAACAGTCAGAGATCTAACTCGAAAGAAGCAGGACAGAAAAAAACTATCACTCGAAGGTGAGGTATGTCCGTATGCGCTTTCCTTGAGCTTAGATGGATTGAGATTGAATTGAATATGAAAGCCTAGAGCGAGCTGGAATGCTAATCTATTTTAGAAAGCCCTATATTCCCCTGTGAGAGATCTCATGTGCTCTGATGTAAGTGATCCTATATCCGCTGAAGTAAGTGAGCTCTCCTACTCCCAATAAGTCCAGTCTGAGGAAGTGATTGGACCCCCTTGGATCAGGTTTAAGGCTAATCGCTCTAAGGAATCACTTTCAAATCCCTTTCCTCAGGAACAGTTCTAATGGGGGAGAGGGCAAGCCGAAGAATGCCCTAAGAACCCTGCAGCCAACTCAAGAGGTTACCATCACCCCTCAATAAGCCCTTTTGAGAGAGGAATAGGGACAGAGAGCTGGGAAGGAGGCTCGGGACCGGGGGAAGGTAAAGAAGGAAGAATGAATTGAGTAGCCCCACCCCTAAGCCCTAAAACAACGCACTAGAAAGCAAAGAAGGAAAGGCCGGAAAGAAGAAAGAGAAATGCGGTTATTTTATTCATGCCAAAAAGAGGAGAGAGATGTCCTCCCCCTTCCGCCTATTATACCTACACGCCCTCAGCAGAGTGGTCAGTAAACCCTTTTCCAGAGACACGGACTCTTCACCACGCTCTTTAAAAAAGAAAGAACAGGCGAACTAAAGACTTTCCGTGAGCAGAAAACTCCTGTATGGTCTTTACCGCTTGGGAACCTCAACCTCGCCTATCCCCTCGAAGCAGCTCTATGGCTCGCTTCAGGTATTACACTCGCAAGAGTTAAATCAAGCTTTTTCAAAAGCTGCCCTACGTATATAAAGAAATTTTGAAACCTACTGGTAAGGGTCGAAAGAGAAAACAGCGCTTACTTCTATGACACCACCACCGGTACCGGTTAGGAGAGCCGCTTTTTTGCCCACTTCTCTTACTGATGTGGCATTTGGCCTTCAAAGAGATGATTCAATAGCAGTAGCACCAGTCATGAACCCAAGAGCTCCAACTCGTACTCATAGTTAAGCAGCGGCAAGACTCACAGGGGCAAGAGCCAGAGCTTCTATTTACTCAACGGCTGATTCAATTGTGACAACTGCCGATAAGCAAGCAGCTTGTATTCGTATAATAAGAAGAATGCGGTGCTTCCTGCTTTCAGGAAAGTGAGGCACTACAGGTATTGGATTCCGCTTGAACTAATGAACCTGGAGTTGTTCCCAGTGAAAAGGAATTTCTAGAGTCCGACTTCCCTATGTAAAGCATATAGCACATGAACCAATAGAGGAAGAAGTAGATGGACCATAATAGGATGTGGGAGGATATCTCATACTAAAGAAGGGGCTCCGCTCTCTCTTATGCAATAGCTCAGTAAAGAGTTAATTCTTTGACTCCTAGTATGAGTGTGAAAAGGCAGTCAAGCAAGGTGCGAAGCGCTAGTTGAGCTAGGAGTTTCAAGCGCGTCGTCCTTTCCTTCGGGAAGTAATTCCGGGCATGAAAGCATTCTATCACACGGTTTACTTTGTTTACTTTAATGAGTTAGCAGGCGAAGGGCTTAGAGGAGATCAGCGCTTTGGTTAACATTGGAAATGAGCCTAGCCCTCGTAAGGCAGGCTACTGATTAGCTTGATGAGCAGAAAAGCAGACTGACCACAGTGAGGGAGATAATTTCTTTGATGAATGGCATTTTATACTCTTTAAATAAGATGAGATAGATTTGACTCTGAGCTACTCTCTAGAACCGAAAGAACCAAACCAATAGGCTGATTGAGTCTTATCCCAGCTCTCCAGGAAGCGAATGAGCCATTGGCTATGGGAGACGAGGGATATAAGATAAGAAAGGAGTAAGGATTCGATTAGCTTAGCTTTTAGCTTTCACGTAGCGAATTTCTCCATAGGATTTCGCCGCTTTACCCAAAGCATAGACGAAAGAAGAGGGGGAAGCTGACATTATTCAAATAAGTATCGATTCGAACAAGCATATGGAGAGAAAGGCAACTCCTTATTCTTAATAGCACGAAGAGGTGATAACCTAATTAATGGGCTAGCGAAACTCACTCCATTCTATAGCAACTGCTGGGATAAATAGACTGAAGGAAGTGGGATCGGCTTTAGAATATGCTTACGACGGGGTTGGATAAAACTGGCACGATTTTCATGGACAGTTACGAAGGAAAAAGGCATGCAGGCCAAAAAGAAGCTCTTTCTTGCAAGTCTCACGATTTTCAGTGGACACACTCTTTTACTTTAAAGAAGAAATACCTGGCGTAAATTCTTTTTCTAATAGGCCCCACTCCACTCTTCCATCAAGTGGAAAAACAAACTAGTGGGGTGGAATCTAGGGGGTACACGGAGAGAATCATAAGGACTTTATGATCTGACCCGGCTTGGCTTATGGCTTTTCCATTATGGAAATTCCCTGCCTTCATTTCTTTTCTTACTATCGGGCAATGGGGGAACTGAAGAGGTAGGACTTCAAACAAAGGATCTCAAGCTTGTCGATTACGTGATCAAGAGGCTTAGCTGTACTTGAACTTGACAACTCTAGCTCTCCCCGAGTAAAGGGAAGCAGGGTAATTGGTACAAGTCGATCAAGCTTTCAGGGCTTTTTAAATGTCAGTGAAATTTTGAGTGTTCCCGCTCTCGTGAATCAAAGATAAAGTGGGGGGTGGTATGTCTAGCGGATGGTGAATCCTACTCAGGATCGGAATTGGATATTTCCTCGGTTTCCGAGAAGTGTCTTAATGACGACCGGACTCCTCTTCTCTGGTAGTCTAATGGTTTGGTGGACATCGATTCCCTGGATTTTCTGGCTTCCCTTTCCCTTTAACCAGCCACTCTATTAGTTTACGAAAGATCTATAATTCATTTACGCTTTCTCATTCTATGAGCGACAGTGACCAAGAAAGCGGATGATGATGGTCCTGCCGGTAAGCTAGCAAGCTTACGAAATGAGCGAAGGGATACCCAGTTGAAAGCGAAGAAAAAACCTCGGATCGTACATTCTTATACGCGTACTGAAAAGTAGACATAATATATAGACTTCACAAAAAGATGAGAAAAAAAGAAGAAGGCCTTCTCTATATCTCAGAAGCATGATATATTGCCAAATCTATGCTGACAAGATTAATGCTCCGCCTGTCCCCCTCATAGTCCATTAGTGGGTAGGGTGGTCCACTTAGAAAAACCTTTTCCATTTATGGAAAGGGGCTCATATCTCCAGGTACCACTTAGTTTGATTGAGACAAGCAATCCTAGGACTAGCCTTTCACGGGACTACCTCATCTAGAGATGTTGCCTCGAGCTGGAGGTCATGCAAAAGCGCTTTAAAAAGAAGAAAAAAGTTCCGAGACCAATGCTATCTGCTCATCTTTCTTTACCTAAGCTAGATAACTAGCTAGTTAGAAATGCCATACCTTTCGAGAAGTCCCTTTCCTTATTTGATTAAAAGCTAACTTGCCATGCTGATTGAAAGAAAGCATTCCTTAGCTAACAGTAGTGCTTTTAACACTCTCTTGCCGCTGCTAGTTAATCTGTTGGAGGGAAGCTGCTAACAGTGAAGGATGCTTTGACCGACAATGCCGATTCCTAATTAGTGAGCGGAGCCTGGTCTGGGATCAAATGAATCCCTTCTTTCTATTAATAGGAAGTGACTCGCATAAAGAGAGCGGATGCCCCGGAGTTAGACAAGTGACAGGTAGAGCTAATAGAGCTAAAGGAAACTAGATCCGTAGAAGGAAACCTCCGAGAAGTGTCGATTGTATGTAAGAAAGAAGTATGCATCCTCCCGGACACCTAATCCCTTCTGACCCATGAGTTTGGGCATGTTCCGAACTTAGCTATTCGGGAAACAGGTATTAGGTATTGGATTCCGCTTGAACTAATAGACAGAGGGGCCGACTATCTGGATCTGGTTCGAATCTGTACTGGATTGACTGTCCAAGCTATATAGCTGATAAGCTTATCTATCTTCTATAAGATATAAAGCTATAGATCTAAAGCTATATATTTAGAATAGATATGCTTTGAAAGGTTTACAATTATTGTTGGGGACTGAAATGGTACAGAATTCCCTTTAGGCAATTAGAAAAAATTCCAATCAGAATCCAAGTATGAATGCCCGCTTTAACTTCTAGCTTTGAAAGACCGGGAACCTTGTCCGGAGCTGGCATGACTGTACGAGTTCCTTTCCTATTTTTACACAAAGAGCTTTTTCTATTTAATATAATTAGGAAAGATTGGCTTCATTCCCCTTCTCTTCCTCAAATCCCACACTCGCCTACTTAGTTAGGTCAATCAGTTCTTTGACGGATGCCATACTTCACTAATTTAGTCTTTTCTATTTGGCCTTAAAGAGCAATAGACTTTTCCTAGTGTAGCAGCTAAGACGAGATTCGTTCAAAGCAAAGATAGGTGCCTCCCACGCTTCCTCCTGTTCTCCTTCGATACGTGCCTAAGCTCAGTCTTTGTCTTGATGAATGCTAGATTTCTAAACAAGAAGGGGAAGGGTTCAATCTTCTTTCTCGGGATGGTGTGGTGAGGTTTAGCCCTTCCGTCCCCTGAGCGCCCGGACACCAATAGCGCACTAGCCGTAAGAGCAAATAGTAGACAAGAAAGAATGAAAGTCATGATAAGGCTTAGGAGGTGTCGAATACGGCCACTCTAAGCCTCGACCAGTTAGACAACTCCCTATTTATAGCATATATCGCAGTGGTAAAGATGAGCTGGGTCAGTAATCGGCGAGACGTGGCATGTGAGTAGCCCTTCACCCAGAGGATTGTCCTTTCCGACGGTGCTGTGTGCCCAGAGCTCGCGAAATGGCCTATGTTACGTCCTAACTGGGTGTCTCATAGCGAGATATAATAGAACTCCCCCGGTTAGAAGAAACCTCTCGATTGGCTGATCTGGAACTACTACCACGTGCTTCTTTTAATTGTCTCTCCACCTTGCCTTGCTTGAAAACATAATATTTCTATCTTTAAAAGATAGAAAGAAATATGTTAACCTTATTTTCGAAATTGACGTCTCAAAAACGTGAGATACGAAATGATCCTACATGTATGATCCATTATACAGTTCGAAATGTACCGGTATGGGGAGAATTGAGAGTTATTCGTAATAAATTGCTATTAAAGAGGTACATTAATTATGATGAACATAAACAGGTTATCAAGTCAGTGATGTGGAGTTCACCATATAATGTAAATAGTATTTACCATAATAATGATTATGGTTCAGTTAAATATACTTATGCACAATGGGAACCTTTGACAGCTAAAGAAAGACTTCCTTTCAAAATAGATGGGAAAAAGTATCCCATACTGCGGGGTTCACCGAATAAGAAGATAGGGCTTACAGATGTATTAATGGATACGGGGAGAATCAAGAGTTTTAAACTATCGGATGCTATTCTATACTCGTATGGCTTAGATATTCGCTTTGTTCTCTTTCTTTCTATCTTCTTAGGGTTCCAATTATGGATGTTCATTGCCCCCGAACTCCTTTTGAATAAGCCTTCAGCACTGTGCTCACCCAATCTCAAATACTTAATTAATAGTATCCAAGATACTTATGTAAACAAAGTTTGTGTCACCCACCCAGAAGTGAGTAGTCCATGTGGATGCGGAGAGCCAATCAATAAAATAACTAGGGAACTCTTTCCGCTTCCGGAAAAGACCTTTGACCCACTCCAAATAGATAATAAACCAAGCGGTAAGATGATAAATCTCTCAATCATGGTTGCTACTTTTATTAGATCTATTGCACTTACAGAGTCCGTTTCGAAGTATGGTGTTAATATAAATATATGAAAGAAACAGTAATGAAAATGATTATGATTAATAGAATGATTAGCACACATTTAAAGAGTAGTTTAGTTTATACTAAGAGTTCGTCTTCTCTGTTTCATCCTTCCCCTACCATTCTTTTTACTAGAGATTATTGTACTGTAGAATGTTCACTTGTGCAGCTGTCTGATGATATTCACTTTATCTATAAGGATTTGACGGAGAAGCATCGATTTAGTATGTCATGCTTCCGATTAGCTGTTATTCAACAAGAGATTCTTTCAGGTTTATATGATCTATCTCCGCTACAAATAAGGGAGATAAAGATGAATGATCTAGCTCAGTTTTTACTGGATACTTTACCCGCTTGTCCCGATCTCGCTATTATGAATTCCTTAGATCGTGAAATGGTTATAGCTGTTATGCCTGATAAAGAGGATGTATTGGTGTTAATGGGCTTATCCGTAATGTTATTACGTCTTTCTCATGGTAGCTTGCCAAAAAGTGGTTACCGAATAGAGAATCCGCTTTCTTCCTTTTATTACAGTCTTCAACAAATGGGAAAGGTGGATAGACTGTACAAGATTGACTTAATGGAATCATTAAGATATCTTCCTATCAGTCTCGTTTTAGATAAGATCAAGCATTTTGTTGGAGATGGTTCAGTTTATAAACTCATTTCATCTTTCCTTTCTCTCCCTATCAATGATAATGATGGAAAGAATAGGAAAGAGATTATAACCTGTGGTATCCCACCAGTGGGTGAAATCACAAGGGTCTTATTCAATATAGTCTTAATGGAAATCTTCGATCAGGAGTTTACAAAAGGGTTCCCTGGGGTAGCATTTAAGAGATTCGTACATGAGGTTTATATTACTACTAGAGGAAATGATAAAGTCATATTCAACGAAAAGGTAGGATATACCCTATTGAAGAAACTAGGTCTGGTTGGAAAGATAGACTCCATTGGACCAGGTGATGATCCCCTTCTCTGTTATTACCAGAATCTCATTTTCTTGGACAATGAGTGTAATGTACGCGTATGCAATCCTAAAGAAGAAGAAGAATGATGAAACCTGTCAAGTCATAGTCTCTTATTTGGCTCTTTACTTTAGCTGTCCAGTACATACAATGTCTTTGATCAGAAAATGAAGTCCTCAGAAGAGTTGTAGCTGCAGCCAGTCTTAGAGCGGGTCTTATCCTTGGCGGGAATGAGAGTCCCTCAAGGCAGAGAGAGAGAGAGGGACTTCAAATGCTTATTTCTGCCAAGATTCCAGCAGAGTTTCACCTAGACTTGTGCAAAAAGGGACCCAGATACGAGCTCTCAATCAAAAGAAGCCGCCCTTACTCCTTTCAAAAACAGCAACGACTGATTCTATTATAAGAATTATTATAACTTCTTTCTTCGGGATTGAATATGCGACTTGAGGACCTTGACCTCAGACATTTTATCCTTACCTTAGTGGAAGACTCCATAGGATATAGATCTTCCATATTCAAAACCGGTTCGAAGAATTGATTCAATCATCCTTCGTTCGGTACCTACCCGATGCTATTGAAGAAGAAGCATTTCATTCCCATTTTCCATAATAAGAAAGATCTTAATCTTGGAACTTGAATCCATACTCTTACATTTGGGCGGAGTGGTTCTCTTTCGGGTAAGGAGGTTTCCTTCCTCTCCCTATCGGTCGAGTACTTCCTTCCTGCATGAAGAATTTGACTTTTCTTTCTGTAAGTTCTGTAAGTAAAGACTAGTTACTGCTCCGTGGGAAAAGACCTTGCCTCCACTGGAAAAAGTAAGGACTTAGCGCTCCGGCGAATAAAGATAAAGAAAACCTAGAAAAAAGAAGCCTAAGCCTTTTCTTTCGAAACTAAAAAATCATCAGTTGGAGAATCGTTTTGACAGGGCGGGCACGGTTCAGGCAGAATGGAAATATTTCACTACTAAATGACTTAGTCTTGCCTTCTTCTTCCTTTCTGGAGACAGGGCCAGAGCCCATACTTGGATCACTAATTCGTAGATGGAAAACTATTAGAATAGAAAGGGCCTTGCCTTTTTTCTCACTTATGAATCTTTCTTTCGTTCACATGGTCTACGAAGCTTCCGAAAAGGGCTTCCTAACCAAGCTTTGGGAGAAGGTTGTACCTTTATGAGTTCCCCTAGCAGCGATCCATGCACAAGAGGTTCTCCGATAAGAGTCAGGGCAGCGACGATGGCTCCATATGGGTATGAAAAAGTATGGTGTGGAATGCTTTTTCTCTTAAGATGGCACTTTTTTATAATTTGGATATGGATATGCAGGGAGGAGGATAGGACATCTGAAAGAAACCTTAGGGGAAACTGAATCTTCCTTCTTGTTCTTAAAGGGGGGATTCTTTATAGAATAATAAAAGACGAGTTCGCTAGTTAGAGTTGTGCTCTTCCTGAGCGGATTGCGTGCGCCTAGAGCTGTGTTGACGGAGCTACTTCTGTGTGCCCGGTGCCCACCAAAGCACAGACTCTACTCATCCACTATTGGACTATTCTACGGGCTGGTGAGACTATTCCACTACAAATTGATGGACTTACTAATTTGCTGACTGATTCAAGGCAATGATAATTGACGGTTCGGTGATCGAGCGAAGATAGACGACAACTGTAAGCTCTATTGTGCTCGCTTGTTTAGGGTAAGGGGTTAAAAATTCCCATTACAGTCAATCAGTCATCCCAAGATAAGTCCTATACATAGCTAAAAACCGGGCTGGTTCCTAATACGCGAAGGATGATCACTCTATTTATGTAATTATTTCAATCTATAATATATTGCTCTAGCCTAGCTAGAAGAACAGAAACACAAGGAGACATGATAACGAGGATCGCCGACGGAACGAAATCGAATGTCATCAAGCAATTAAAGGATTCCAGTTTCACAATGTGAAGAGCTTGAAAACTTCCTGCTTTTTCTTTTTCATCAAGGAATTATGTGCGCGTTGCGCCCCTTTGGTTGGAGCGCTTTGCTTGACCTGATCGTTGTGCCAAGGGCTGGTGGTGCGTTGAGCAGCTCTGAGTTCCGTTTGCCGGGCCCTGTCTTTTCTTTCTTCCTGAGTAATGTTATTCATCTCTTTCTATTGAGCAGCTATTTCAATTAAATCCATGTGTAGCTAACTTATTCGAAGAGTTGTTATGACTGGGGAACCCGACCGAAGGGGAGGCATATCCGACCGAAGCGGCCTGCACCGCGAGGGAGGGGCCCCGAAGGGGGAGGACAACGGCTAAAAAGATAGGTTATAGGTTGTCGTATCACATAGAGCAACCTAATCCCATAACAACCTATTCTTGTACAACCTCTTTTCTGCATATAATAAGTTGCAAAGCGAAGCTGCTACTGGTCCTGTCGAAAAGGTCAAAATAAGTCACTAATCTAGAAGAAGTAGAAGCACCCTAGGAACTGCTCTCATTTATGATATTCGCTGGCCACTCTCCTGTATCAAAAGATGTAGTTTCCCACCTTTTACATTATACAGTCTCAATCAGAGTAACAGGCCTTAAAGGGGCTTCTAACGGGCAAATCAAAGAAAGACCTCTACACATCCACTCCTTTATGCCTTCTTTCCGAAGATTCCTTTGGCACGGAACCTTCACCCAATCTTCAACCAGGTCAGGCATACTTTGTTTGATGGCTTCAGCATCCCTTCTCTTATAAATATAAAGAAGACCGTTCGAAGGTTGGATTTGCTTGCCGTTCTTGGATTCAAAGAATTAGGATGGCGTTGGTTCTGGATGTTTAACCCTGAGGCAAGAGAGCTCTGTCAGCTGTATCTGATGAGGATGAAGCCTCCCTTCTTTAGCTAGATTCCCGGTTGAATGAATTGAGTGGCCAGGTTCAAACTAGTAGCCAGTCAAGGAATTTTCCAGCTGCTTAGCTTAGGGCCCCGGGGTCCGAAGCGAAGGAGATACAATACGTTCTTAGTCGGGGAACTATGGCCAAGCCAGATACAGAAGCCTCATTGGAGTATAGCTTATCGTGGTCCAACCTCCCTGCTGACGATCTCGCACAGTCCTTCTACTTAGTGGTTTGAGTCGACTCGCTCGATGCTGACCAAAGAGCTGCCCGAACAGCACTCTCTGGAATTGACTATTCCCCGCCCGAACAAGCCAAATTGTACTCAGAATCTTAGGTAACTACTGGGCGAGATGGGGCATTTCGAAGATCCGGCGGGTAGCATCCAATCCTGTCTCTTATTAGGTCGGTGGTCCTGACGATGACGAAGGAACACTACTCCTCGGAAAACGGAAAGCCAGTGACGGTTCAATACAAAAGGTTAAAGAAGCTGGATGAAGTTGGGGCCCCTGTCAAGTGTGAGACATTAGAGCCACATAGGCATTCGGCTTAAAGTAGAAGCCGGGCTAAGGCTTGAAAGCTGCAGGTAGAGATGGAGAGAGTGCTAAAGTAGGTTTAGAAGATTACTTTTCATGACCAGATGGAGGTGCTCTTTGGGTGAACAATTTCCGTAATCCAACTATTATGCCCACCAGTTTGTTTGCCAGACAGTCCATTCGTGGAGTCAAAAGCCGCCTACCGATTCCCTATTACCGACAACCAACCAGTAGAAGTTCCAAAGAAAGAACGGGGAATAGAAGAAGGAATGCAAGATAGCTTCAGCTGCCAAGGCATAGAGACCGGGCCGGGTAAGAGCTATTATTGGTCCATGGCCTCCCGTCCTAGGAAGTGAGCACGCACCTTCATCGCGTACCCGCGCCATGAATTGAGTTCCGCTTGGTAACGATCCGAGAGTAAGGGTTTCACATCTGTCTTCATTGGTCGAAGAAACTCGGTCCATTGGTCCCATGGTCCAAGATCTCCTGGGAAAGAGGGAGCAAGAGGCATATACCTTACCTTATAAGATAAGAGTGAGCTATACTTATTCGATTCCCCCATTCTTTCCCGATCGACCAGCCCTTGATCCTAACGTTTTCTTCGCTGGTTCATTCATTCGGTTTTCAAGGTGTTATTCTAAAGCAAGAAGCAAGCCTCCTCTCATTTAGGAAGGAAAACAGAAGTTGAAGTGTTTTGTGCGATAGTAGCATCTTTAGTACCGTACCCCCCTTCCACCACAGTTTTCACCCGTAGAGCTCTGCTCGATCGCCGAAAGGACGAATCCCGGTCGTTCACGCGTACAAAAATGCCTTCTAGCAAGAAGCATATTCATCTCGATCTGCAACTATAGAAGGATCTTGAATTGGCTGTACCCCCACCAGAGAATTTTTTACTTATAGCTTTGCCGCCCTTTTCTTGGCTTGGGCTTGATATGCGAATCTGAAATCTGAACGAAGGACTGACTCGAACGGATCACAGGCCCCTGCGCTCCAAAGGAATCAGACCTTGACTTGAATAGTGAATGACCACCTATACCCGTCGGAATGGAACCAAAAAACAAGGAAGGGAAGCCTCCATCTGATTTGTTTGGCGCATCATTGACTGGATATGGGAAGGAGCTCGCCTAATGGCTCAATATAGCTAGCGCCCCAGCATCTCCGGTGCTCTCTATCCCATCCTGTCAGAATAGAGCTTTATTGGTGTTCTGTTTGATGTCCGATGCTCGGTCCTATTTGTGAATTATGATTGATTGGTTCGATTGGCTCGAAGGTTGCCCCTATCACCCCGCCTCAATGCAGAAATAAATTAAGGGTTTCTTTTCCGCCTACACTACCTTCGACTTGCATGTGTTAAGCAAAGAGCTTCACGCACAATTGAACAAAAGAAGGAAGATAGTCGAGACTTTGCCTTCCTAACAAAAAGTCTGGTCTGTAGCGAACATAGTTCAATTTGAGTCCGGCTAAGAGACTAATTGACCTACCCGACGAGCAAGGCAAGTCAGAATGGAAGCTACAACGAGTGAAACCGCACTGACTTCACAAAGCCAAGAACTCGGGAAAGCCCCTTGTGCCAGTTCCAACATTGATGATTTCTCACCTTCTGACCCTGAAACCGAGAGGAAAGAAAGCAGAAGGAAGGGACTGATAGCCGTAGACTGTCTGAGGGATCACATTAGATTGATAGGGGGAACCTGATATCATTGATTAGGGAGACCTGTAGATATTCTCTTTTATTGATCAAATAACAGCCCTTGGGGAACGGGCGGATGAAGAGGGAAAGGCGACAACTTAGTTGAAAGACTCTGTCTGGGGCTAATCGCTTGGACTCTTTCCCTCACGATTGCTTCTTCTGCCGTCAACTCAGGTAGCTCAAGCAGAAGCAGGCATTATAGAATCCTACTAAGAACCGAGAATCCTCTCCAATTCTCTGCCACCTGATAGGTGAGACCGGTAAAGAGACCTCCGCTTTCATTTCAGAGCTGGCACCGGGGAAAGCAGCCAAGCAGCAAGGCCTACCAGTAAGAAGAAGGCGAGTGAATAAAGAAAGTAGAAGTGAAGTTCCTAAATCAAAGTACTCCTCTTTCAGTAGATGAGCTGATTGTAATAACATATGCATGCTTCCTTTGTAATCATGCTTCGACCTTTTGCTTGCAAGCTATAACTATAGCAGTCATTCCAAGACTACCAGTCGTGCTAAGATCAAGCCCAAGCCCTGGTGTCTATGAAGAGAAGCTTTTAAGCTAAGCCACTTCTTTCGTTCGCCTTTAGCTTGACAGTAGGAATGTGATCTTTGCCTTTAAGCTTTGAGCTTGGCAGTCTAATCTATAGAACCGGATAGGCCAGGCCAATTAGTTAGTGTGGTATAGCTGTTAGTAAGGCGTAGAGCTGTCTCGGTCAACACTTGTCCTGTTACAGAATCGACTCTGAACGCTGTTCATGGCACGGTTAGCGGTGAAAAAGAATTGCGATTGTTGAATCCTTATGCCCCAACTCTATTATATACCTTCGGCTCGGGTGCAGCTTGAGAAAAAACAGGTGGGCTCCATCGGCAAAGCTGAAGAAGGTGGAAGTAGCCTGTGACTGAGAAGTCTTTTTCTTTGCAACCAAGAGGACAAGCCTGAAAAGAAAGTATGTTCCAGCAAGGACGGATGGAGTAAGGAACTTAAATCCAAGAATCCACCTGCCTTAAGCGGAATTCTTCAAGAGAAAAGTCTTGGTTATATGATAACTGCTGTTAAAAAGAAACCAGTTTCTCTTTCCCGTAGGAGAAACTAAATGCATTTCTTTTCTCTTTTTTATTCTAACCTCCTTTTTTGTAAATGATATCCTTACACAGTTCCGACTCTGAGAATTGACAGCCGTGACCGAGAAGCTTCGCCCATTATGGCCTTATTGTCCTAACGGACCAGGCCGGTCTCCGAAGTCTAAGGTCTGTTGTCTGCCTCTGATCTTTAGTAACGTAACAAGGCTTGTTCAAAGAAAAAAACCACGTCCAGCGTGAAGATAAAGAACTCTTTTAATATGGTGCAATGAAACCATGTTCATCATGGCACAAACCGTCTGCCAAAGAAAGAGAGGGAACTCCATTTAAATCTTGCATCTCACGTGTGGAAAGAAAGGAGCTGCCAATGACGAATCCATGCTCTTTCGACCCCCAACCACCATGATAATGCAGCTGTCACCTCTTTCTGGTGTGCCGAGCTACACGGATGAACATGCCAATCCCAGGAACTTCACAGTGGCAAAACTGCTGCACGCCCTTCTGTTATTAGCTTATTCAAGTCTCACTCGACTCGAGATAGCCTTTCCGTACTAGCAGCCTCGTCTTCGATGCTATCTTTATGCCTCCTGTTCGGGATGGGGGAAAACCCGAATATCCCTTTTCACCCAGTAAAGTGAGGCACTCTTTCTTATCGGCTATTTGGCCTTGAGCATCAATCCCATTCCTGGATATCACGACTCTTGATTCAATTGGCCATTGCCGGATCTCAGCTTGCCCTAATTCTCCTCACACTTTTTCCCGGACGATAGCATCAACAACTTAAGACGCGACAACCCTCAAGGCGAAAGAACCTATCACGCGCAGCTACTTTTTTCGATGAGGCCCATCTCTTTAATATGGGCATAGACTTGCCTCGCTACACTACCGTAGCTGCACTCGTAAGGCAGGCTACTGATTAGCAAGATTCGCAGGGGAAGCGAAGTCACAAACGAGTCTTCATGAGCTTGTAAGGATCCCATGCGTTGATCAATGTTCAAGGAAAGGAATAAGGAAGGGTAAAAGATGAAGAAGAGCTCTTCTTTTTAAGAGCTAACCATGCGTTCACAGTCGACTCAACAAGAGCTATCGGGTTACTCCCTGCCATAAGCCATGCCCTTACTAAACTGCTACCACTCACGGCACACTTCCTATATTCCTGGGCAGACCATTATATTATAGGAATCCCGGTCTGGGAAGAAGGAAGTTGAAAGAGAGAAGAGCGGAGTCGCTCACTTGAGTAGAATGAAAACCAAGGCAATCCCGATTAAAGTGCCAATCTAAATTAGAAGGAAGGAAAGCAAAAACGAAAAGCAGCCTTTCCCTTTAAGAATATCTAAGATATCACACCAACTACTACCGAAACATATGATATAGCACCGTCTTCTTCATCTGTACCTGAAACGGATTCGCTCACAGCTTCAATCTATTGATTGCATCTTCTATTGACTCTTCAATGTTAAAATTTAGGGTAAAAAGAAGGAACTTTCATTCATGGCCACAGATCCGCTGTAGGAGAGGATAAAAAAAGGTATTCTAAATTTATCGGATCGATGCTGTTTGGTTATATGATGATCGAAGGGAAAGCCTTGAATGCAAGAGATCCTATCCAGCCAGTCCAGTACCTGTAGCGAACCGAGCCAGAAGGTGATTGCAGCGAGCATAACAAAGATTTTAGGACCTGTGGCTACCCGACTCGAAGACAAGGGAAGTAAGGAAGGAAGCTAAAGCAAGCCTAGCCCTGAAAGCGAGAGCCCGAGTCTGAAGTAGGACAGGAAGAACCGGCTTTGGTTACAGGAGAAAAGAAAGGACTAAAGTCCGGCCTTTCCCTCAGCCTCTGTAGCTAGGTTTTATCACCCAAGTCTTGCATTTCTTCAATATAAGGAATTCGTAACCCTTCTTGTTTTTGTTGTTTAGGCTTCTCGGGTCGCTTAAAGAGCTAATTTAGAATTCAAATAAGGGGTATAATTCAATCTAAACTCAGCTCTTCGACTAGATTGCTCTAATTCATAAATCCATTTCTCCAGGTCACGACTTATAGAAAAAGTACGCACAATAGTTCACAATGATGATGACTTAGTCAAGTTGATCTCGTCTTTTTGCAACTTGCCTTCTTCTTGTTAGTAGCCATTCAGAGCGGACTGGCAAGGAGAAGTCCAAATGCTTTCGTTTCAGGCTAGAAACAATGGATTCTCATGCGCTTGAACGGGAGATGTTTCCTTTCCTTCTTGTGAGAGTTTCAGATTAAGGGGATGTCTTTTTCAAGGATTCTATATGAATTGATATATGAAACCGAGATAGTTATCTGTCATTTTCTTTTGGGTGGATCATCTATGTCTTTGATGCGCTTCTTCATCTGTCCAGGATTGTTATCCATTAAATCAGGAAACATTGTCCATCTCTTTAAAGTTGGTTTCTCCTCGTCTGTCTTAGGCATCTTCTCGTCTGTTGTCTGAGTTTTCTCGTCTAATGTAGGGTTAGTCTCCTCTGTTGGTTCTTCTTCTTTATCTAATAGCGTTCTGTCTTCAGTAAGACTAGTCTGTCTCTCTGTATTGGATTGAGTGTTCATCCTTTTCTCTGTATTATTCTTATCATCTAACAGTGATTTCATCTCTTTGTCTCTCTCGTCAATCTCTCTTTCCTTCTGATATAATTTCTGATTGATAATGAGATTTTCATTCATTAGTTGTCTGACTGTATTCTTTAGTGATTTGACAATTAGTTTTCCAATGTGATCTAGACAAGACAAGTCTTTGATATCAATTGAATCAGTATCAACCCAGGCATCTCTGTGATATACTGGTATCCTCTTGTTCCCCATCTTTATGCCAAGCCTGATCAATGTTTCTTTCTTGATGATGTTAAGATTGTGCCAATCAATCCGGAAGTTGGCATCCACCGATACCCGTTTTGAACGAGATGGGTCTGCGTACTGTAACTCAAACCATTCTGGATCAACCTGGTTTTTCGCTGGTCCCTTGTACTTGAGTACATTTTTTCCTTCTTTTGTGGTGTAGAAATAGGATTTAGGTGCTAAAAAGTATCCTTTCACTACTCTGTCCTCTAGCTTAAACTTACCTAAGACAGAAGAAGAAACCACTTCATTAGGTAGTGGCTGACCAAGCACAACTGAGCCCGTGTCCGTGTAGTAGCAGTCCTCTCTTGAGATATAAGGGTACATATGGATCCTAGCGGAGGCAGTGATAGCTGCTGCTAGTTGGACAGCTGAGTTCTTCGGTGGGTTCCAATGTTCCGTGTCCTTCCCTGTATTGATATGGTATGAAACGATGTAGTTGTTCTCGCTAAGCATATCACCGAATATCAACTCACTATGCTTGATCAAATGTTTGTATCGATCCTCATCGCATACCTCGGTTGTGGTGCTTTTAGGGTTTACGCCAAATCTACCGTATAACGAATTCATAAGGATCTTGTACACATATGCCATGGCCTCATTACCTTCTTTCCTTGCCTCTAACCTGCTATCAAAGAGTGAGCTAACAAAGTCCCTGAATGGGCTAACCTTCCCCTCAAAGAGGTAGCCTGAGATTGGTATCACTTTGTAGCCTAGGCCTCTTGCATACTTTAACTCTTCGCTATAGTACACTCCAACAAATTCCCCTGTTGGAAAGATGAGTGTCTTATTCTTGTCTATATATGGAAGAAAGGGCTTATTGATGGTCTTCGGACATACCACATATGCCTCAATAAAGCCAAACATGCTATCCAAGTCCATGCCATCCAGATTTCCATGCCAGACAGGCACACCACCAGGCATTGGAAATTCCTTCATTACAAAAGGATAGAGAGAGTTCACATCGTAGTAGAATAGGTCCTCGCCATATGGCTTGTATGTATCCGTATGACCACCGTAGTATGCTCGCCTTATAAAGGTGTCCTCATTCTTGTTTGGGATGTGGATTGGCCAATTAGAAACATCGTAGTATTTCATACGAAAGATGCTTAGTGCCAGTGAGGGAAGGGTGATCTTGCTTTCTATGTCCACCTCGTACAGCTTCCAATATATCTCTTGAGCTTTTTGCATTACACCACCAAGGAGAAGGATGTCCTGCTTCATATAGTCTATATAGCATTTTTTATTACTTGTCAGATTTGACAGTCTCACCTCATCATATGGGATAGAGCCCTTCTGGCCAAGACCAGGGCATAGATTCTTAGCTAGGTTGGCAAGTTTGCCTGGGAGTAGATTCAAGGAGTCTCTGAAGCGGAATAAGATTTTCTTACCGGAATAGACTGCTAACTCGTAAAGCCTATTGTTCCTCATCAGGGGTTTTAGCTTGTAGCTCTTGTGATGACATGCTAGGTGCTTAAGCAAGATAATTCCATCAAATCTTGAGAAGTTGTGGAAGTAAATTGTTAAAGTTGATTGTTCTTGTCTAACAATCGTTGATATCCTTAATACCAAGTCATAAAGCACCTTAGTACTCCTTTCTTCAAAGGAATCCAAGATTATGGAGTAGTCCTCACTAAAGTAGGTATCAATCATAATCTCATTGATCTCTTCACCGGGACGAACCATCATGAGACCCGCTGCATAAGGCTTATGAACGTTATCGATCAGTATGGTCTCAGTATCGGCAACAATGAATGGTTTAAGCTCAGTCCGACGTGGTTTGAGTGCTGTGATATGGGATGGATGGCTACTCTTACGATTTCGGATCCCTCTAGCTGTTATTGGCTCGATCTCACTCAATCCGGCTTGAATGATTGAAGAAAGTAAGCCATATCTCTCCTCTTCGGATGGGGGAGGCCAATCCTTCTTTATCCCGTCTATATAGACTCGGATCATGAGTCGAATTACACAATCACCGTCGTAGATTTCAGCATATTTAAGAATTTATTGAGATATATGAGCATAGACCTCACTCATTGGAATTAACTTACAATCTAGATGTGTCAAGGGGATAGCAGGACCAATCGTAAATGTGATTTCCTCTCCGTAAGATCGCTTCATGGTAAAGGAAATTGTGAACTTTCCGTAACCAGAAAGGGATGGGTAAGCATACTTGATTAAGAGATCCATCGTTGCAAGACAGAGTAGGTCTATCTCATTAACAAGAGGGTAAGGCTCGGAGAAGTGATGTGAAGCAATGATTATCCCAGGATGTGGATTTAGGTCTGTCGTTCGTTCAATCTTTTGATAAAACCGATTCAATAACACGATAGTAGTAGCGCTGTTTGGGGTGTTTGCCATCATTTTATCCTTCATTCTTAATAGTGTACGCAGTAATAGGAGGATCCCTCCTCTTTCATTAACTTGAGCTGGAATTTCTCCCACTTTTCCTCATGAGCTTGCCAACATTTAACATGGTCACTGTATTGAACATTGCCGCATACATTACGAATATAGTTCTCATAAGAGCTCAGTGTTCCCGAGATCCTTTCATCCCAAGTTTCCCTCATCTTCTTGCTCATCTTCTCAGCGGGTACATTTGCCTTTAAGTAAGAAAAAATAAGATCTTTTGGGATTACCATATGGGCAAAGCTATCCTTAGTTAGTCCATTAGTTGGTATATCCCCCGTCCCTTTAAGGATGGGTTCTATAACATTCATATAGATTAACTCGTTGATGATTGATAGGGGAGGGCCCATATCACGAATGACGGTGCTATAAATCTTTGGTAATTTATGGCTATGTTCTGCTGTTGTTATAAAGTTGTCGTGGACTGTGTATATAGGCGCATCATGAAGAAGCATGTATTCTACAGCATGCATTGCTATATAGGCATCCCTCTGATGGATGAAGTTGACGAAGGTAGAGATTTCAGTCTTCCTACGATCTCTCTTAGAAGAAGAAACTCGGAGAGTGACCCGATGCCGCTTTTTATGAAGTTTATTATAAATCCATATATATATTCCCTCCATTTTCATATAATCTTGTACTGTTCTAAAGTAAGGTACTTTATAGATAACTGGGCTTCCCCTAGCGGACGCTATCCACCCTATATGGCGGATCAACCGGATCAGGCAATCCATGCCCAGATATTTAGTTCTCCAGAACTTAAAGCAGAGAGAGGCAACCTCAAAGCATTCCTTATACGTGATGTAGTGAGAGAGATGATCTTTTAGATCACTCGCTGTACTCATTACTGTTTTGCCATAGATAATTGGCATAAAGATACCTTTGACTATCTTACGAGTGAGGAGATTGCAAACTAACGATGAGAGATTCTTCTTTTCAACACACCATTCCTCTTGAATGTACTCCTTGAGCTCTTTGAGGATCATTGTATAAACATCTTGGATTTGATCCTCCGGAGATGGGAAGAGATTCGTTCTCTTTGCCATTATTTCATCCAACAAAAAGTAACTCATGATCTGATATGCACTCGCTGAGGCGTCTTGGGTAATAGGGGTTATCTTATGAGACAGAAATGAATTCTTGCTAATTGCAATTAGATTGGAGAGGAACTGAAAGGGTCGTTTAGCCTCCCGAGCGAACCCGATCGGATTCTCCCAAATCACCCATTTTTCGCTTAGAAACCAATTTAATGCATCATTAATTGAGTTGAAAGACTTGTAATGGAAGGCTGCAGCTGCGTAAGCTGTGAGATTGTAACTTATAATCTGATCATCATCGTAATTTGAAGTCATATCAACATTGTCATTAGAAGTCTTATCCGCAAAGACGATCATGCTTCTTGCTAGATCACGCTCGTGGAAGTGCAAGATCCCGCAGCGGTAGATTCGACCTCGAAAGTCGAGAAAGGCTGGCAAATAAAATTGATAACCATCGTAGGCTTTTGCAAGCTTGATAATCAATTGCTCATAACGAGAACGCTGGATGTTTTTACATAAAGTATGTAACAGTTCGCTAAAGCTACATAATTGACGAATAACATCATCCTTCATGTGAGACTCTCTAAGAGAGTTGGATACATCTTTTATATTCATAGAGGCAAGAAATCTTGGCATCAGATAACCATATTCCACTAACAAGTGCTCATTTGCTTGAATGTAGTTCAACCAATCACTGTTGATTGAAAATGGCTGAGACTGAAGCTTGTTCATTACTTGACACAATCTATCATAATTATTCTCTTGTCCTATATCGATGTAGAAATGATTAATGTCACCCGAACTTAACAGGCGGTAACGATCATATATTTCTCCAGCAGGACCACTTAAGTAACCCCCTGATAGATCGGACAGGTATCTAGGGTTTTGACCATCAGGGCAGGCACTCGTCCAATCAAGAGGTGGGTATACCATAGGCAGGTTTAGCTTGATCGGTAGTAATGAGATATCGAAGTTACAGAAGGCGCATACATTTTTTGGAAGATGATAAGATCCAACCTTATTCCGCACGGTTATTTTATCCCCTTGATCATTGATTATTGTGATCAAACCCCTTTGCATCATGAATTCAATTAAGTTGGAACCGAAGGGATACTTCGGATCATATTCCGTTATCATCTTCTTTTCTCTATCCTTACCAGAAAGATTCACTTTATTAACATCATCCGTGCCCGTAGAAGACGTAAGGTCTTTTTTACACCTGCGGTGTTTCAATAATGCAGCTTGTGTCCGGACACTAGACTCTAGTCGTTCAATCAAAGTTGCAACACGAACTAGTGAGTTATATTCAAGTGAGTTAAAAACCAGAGATAGTACATGAACAATTAATGCCTCAATCGTATATTGACCGAACTCAGAAAGCAATTCATTATCATCCTTTTGTTTGATTTGACTCCTGAGATAATCCTTAGCATTTTGATCATTTATCTTGATTAAGTTTTTTATTATGTTGGGAAGTGTCTTATATATGGATTCTTCATCGAATTGAAAGATCTCGTCTTCCATTTCTAATTGGAGTTTACGCAACTCCTCTGGCCCTAATGGTTGTCCATTTTTAGCTTTTTCCAATTTATCGAATACTTTACTTTTATACTGTTCTGATTTTGTCTCATTATTTACGGAATGAATCTGTTTTTTATCAAATTCAGTGTAAAAGTTATTCCAAAACCTAATAAGAACCGCTTTATCCTCATCACTTCTGTTCATAGAATCAATACTGCAAAACACCCAGTTCAAGTGTGGCCCCCTTTCAAACATGATTTTTTGTTGTTTTGTTTTTTGAGTAAAACCGTGGGATTTCCCTTCAGAATGGCGTGCGGTACGACACTGGAATGGCGTGCGTCACCTTGCATTTTTGAAGTTGTCTCTACCCTTGGCGGATCCAGTATCATTTCGACTATTCCTCTTGCATGAGAGGTATTCAGTTAGATTAGAATACATACGCATGAGGAACGGCATTCAATAGAGTGTACCTTTAGTTGTGATGTGGTCCATCTCTATCTTGGGATTTCCACGAACTGCATTCATCTTTCAACATTCGTGTGCCACTACCCAGTCATCATGTCCGGATCTCTTCCAACTCTAGCTTATGCCTTTTTATATTTTTACTGAGCTAGAGAACGACATTGGTTTTACTCTAAAGGGTAACATAACTGGGGGAGTACTTTCTTACTTGGCTCTGGATTGTTCTGCTCCAAGGCATATAGCTCCATCTTGATTTAACCTTCCAATAGAGATCTTTTTTTATTTTATATGTGGGTGACATTAGATTGACAGGAAGTCTTTCCACTTGACTCTCCTACAGTCTTTCGGAAAAACAAATGCCATGAAGGACTTAGGAAAGATTTTATTGGTATTCACGCTCATCGGACTGAAGTTGGTCTTCACTTATCTCAGCAGAAGTCTTTTCATGATCTTTTCATAAAGTTGAATCTAGCCAAAGCAAACTCAACTCAGTTATTAATCCTATATTAATCGTTGTCGCTGCCTTTATCCAGAACAGAACTTCATACCCAGTCCGACTCGCCGGGTCAAAGCCGAGCTTGAGTTAAGCGAGTCTAAAAGGAGAAAAAGAAAGAGCTGCCATCAGTACAGCCGTACTGAGATACCGTAGCTACTGTTATACCGTTGAAAAAGGTAACCGACCTCTAAGATCTCTCCTCTCATGTCTGGAAGCGTAAGAACTGCTCTGAAACGGCATGAAATACCCACAAGGACAAGGCAAAGAGAAAGAGACCGTCCAAAGGCACATTCAAGGAAGTAAGCCAGTTCAGAAAGCCCATCTTCCTTCCTCTAGGAGAATGCTGCGAAAGGGGACGAAGCATGGCACGAGGACCTTAGCAATACCTGTTAGGAAAGTAATCTCTCATCAAAAGTCTTATGTACGTCTTTCGTCTGCGCCTTTGCTTCTGAAGCTTGCTTTCCTGTGTCTCTTACGATGGCTTGCTTGCTAACGAGCAGAGGGAGGGCGTGCTACGAGCTTCCGGTGGACCAAGTTCTGATAAAACAGCGTATTTTCCGATCTACGTGTAGTGCAAGATGCTGGGTGGCATGGAACCACTGGTAATTAATCCGTCCGCGGATGGTATGAGCGGCACATACCCGACCCTTTCTTCACTGGAAGTGACATAAAAAAGAGAGCTGAATCAAAAAGAAAGATGTCAGGTGTTGATGAATACTTATTTTATCCCCTATGCGCACGGAAAGGGAAAGCTATAGTCTGATAGGCCCGGAAATGCTTCTTATTGGTTCCCTGCCCCCTATCGATGTGAATGGATTTTTAGACTAAACCCAAGACTATGCTGCTGCACATGAAAAGAATTTGCTCTTAGGTGCCTAGCCCGAAGAAGGGAAGACGAGGCATAGCAAAGGCTAAGGCGATGGAAGCAAGACTGAGTCCCTGTGGAGAAGGCCCATTTTGCTTTGATACGAAGGAGTTCATTAGCTGGTTGGTAGGCTGCTTCTTGTTCCGTATTTGTATTGGATTTGTTTTCTGCTTTGCTTTTTTGGGTCCTCCCCCACGAACCGAGAAAAAGGCTGAAATTTTCTATCTACTCCTAGCTGGGGAAGACCTACACCAGACTTTACTAGCTTATAAACGTCCAGTCCAGGGACTGCTCTTGATTTGATAGTCCACTTTCTTGAACTAGCGGAACTGGAACTGGCTTTGGATCTACCATTGCTTCTCCTGCTCTCGATTCCGCTTCTTAGCGGCCACCCAGTCTTTCTTTTACCTTATTAGATTAGGCCAGGACACCCTCGCTTATTGCAAGAGCAGGAAAGCTAAGAGACTTCAAAATGAAGGTGACGAAGGATAGCATTCATCCCCATATGGATGGGAAAGGGCTTATTTAGAATTGAAGACTTTCACCAGATGTCGTGGACCTGGCTTGCTTACTTCATTTTACGATAATCCAAGTGGAGCTCCGGTATTGGTATAACTACTTATTCATAAATTCCCACGTTGGGCGCGGGACTTAGAAGTTATAAGACTTGAGTGGGAAGCCAGTGCCTCGGACGTGGCCCTTCCTTCAATCAAAGAAGAAGCAAAAGAAAGAAAGGGAACCCCTTAGACGAGACGGGAGCATACAAAAGGAAGCCCATACCCTCCCTCGAAAGAAGAAGGCATTGAACGAATAGAACAAACCTTAACCCTTAGCGATCAGGAGATAGTAGCTGTATCGCCCGAACGAGAAAGAAGAGGGAAATCCACGTTTTTGTTTGTTAAATCCATGGTTTTGCAACATGGGAGTCTTAAGCATATTAAAACGACAAAACAGCCCCAATCCCTTTTGCTTTAGATGCAAGTCTTATAACAACTGCTAGGGCGGAACTGCTTAAGGGAAGGGCTAAAAGCAAACATTTACTTTTTTTTCTCTCTATGGTGGGAAGGGAAGTCCTAGAGTTTAAGCGGATATGCTATACTGGACCGGAGGTAGGACTAGCTATTGTTAAGCACGAGGCTTAAACCATACATGATGGATTATTTCCGGTGCTAGTGTTGAAGCGGATAGAGTGGGAAGGCTAGAGTGAATGCCTACCTTTCAATAAGACTACGGTTTACCTTTCCTAATCCTAAAGCAAGAAGGCATAGAGTCGATCTACCTATGACGCTTGTCAATGGATTTGCTTACATGATAGTGATGCTAATGGAAGACTTTTTTTAGTGGTTTAGGGGGTAACACCCCTGTCGACTGACTGGTTACCCAGAGCATTCCCCTCATCTAACTTCACTCACTTGAAAGAGGTATTCACTCTAATAAGGCATTCATGAGCTTACCTGTAACCTGTAACTGGACTAAGCTCGCCTCGCCTTTATAATTGAACAAAAGCGAGGAGCGTGTTTACAAGCTACAAGGGCGTCGAGTGGAAGACTGCTTTCAAGACTCGGGATGGATTGTAGCCTCCCGGAGAACGTTTTTGTCGCCGTTAAAGCCGCTATGGTTTGGGCTCTCACTCACGTCGTCCGTCCCGGGTTATATATTGTACGGCGAAACTCGCTAATAGATATCTGTTTTCTCAGGAACCAGACCCGCATGCACGAAGATATATCTCAGGTCATATTTTTGTGGAACTTCTGTCGTCCCGTTCATTGTGGTTCCTCGGCCCTGCTAGCCATTTGCTTGCTCAAACTGTACACATTCAAAGAGGGGGCAGGCTAAACAAGCAAGCCATTCAAGTTTATAGAGTCGGAGGTTAGAAAGAACTTGGAGGGTTCCCTGTGATTAACTTCCGGTGGTAGCCATTGGGCTAAGTATCTATAAAGAGCCATTCACATATTTATTTATAGTTCGGTATGAGATCAGCTAAATTAAGCTACGCTCATCATTTATGATCCACGGTTCGCTCAATTAGAATACTAACAACTACTACTTCAAAGCCAAAGACGCTTTGAATCGCTCTGCTGGGACGATCCGGTCAGTCCAGTCATCTCTTCTCGAAACAAGGGAGATATAGGAGCTAGGAACACCTACGGCCAACTTCCTTATAAGCGGTGAATACGACTTCTTTCCCAATAACTAGAGCATTCTAATATCTAATCTTTTTGAACTGAACGCACAAATTCCAATTTTAGGATTTACGAACAAAAGCATCCATGGGCGAGAACTAGAACAGAACTAATAAGACGAATACGTGACCAGAGAATGAGATGGGAGGCGTGACTACCGTGCTCTTATGCGGAAAAGTACCTATGCCCTAAATGCGATAATTGCAATGCAAGCGGCGAAACTACTCAATGAGGCAGCACAGCAACAGCTTCTCGAATCTTGTGTGTTCGGTTGCTAACCACTTGCGCTGCGCAAGGACCTTGTTATTTATTTTATAGGAGAGATTGGGGAGATGAGGCAAGGAACGGATCAAGGAAGGACCAGCCAAGAATTCGATGTTCGATGATAGAATCTTTGGAATCGTTAGCTAAAAGCCGACCTTTTCTTTTGCTTTGACATTTCAGATACGTTGCTCGACTTGCACCTTTGCACGCTCGATCGCTCTCCCACCCTATCGGCCCATTCTAGCGGGGAATACCCTCCATCCGTAGAAGCTGCATCCTCAAGGGCCGAGTGATTATGCCAGTGATCCAGTGTAGACGTAAACCCAGCTGTGACTGTTCCAGCCTTCCTTTGAAAACATGGGTCTAATGTAGATCCAGTTGAAGCACCTGACGGAACGGGCTTCGGCCTTGAGTTTTCTAGTTCCGTGACTAGTATGGCCTTTCGCTTATTACGAACGGGGCCTTAATCACCTGCAGAAGCGGAACATTTCGCGGGAGTAGGCAGTAGGAGACTCCTACTTTGATACCTATGATGATCCTTTAGATATCAGCTATACCTACAGTATCCCTCATATAGAGATTCCTGTGGATAAGGCCAAACGTTCGTTTTCGTCTACCAACATGGCATATCCCTTAAAACAAAATCCGGGCGAACGCACTCTTCGCTTATAGAGCAACCTTCTCTGCATTCCCCTTTTATGGGCTGTGGGCAGGTGGGTGCGGCATTTCAGTTGGCGAAAAATTACGGCTTTGAAGCCGCTGTTGCTGCGACGCAGCGACGGGGTTGTGTTAGGTTGTGTTCACTTTTCAGCTAAGAGCACGGTAGTACGGTAGGGCCTCGACCAATACAGAGCCACGAGACCAGTCGCCGCTAAAGAAGGCCAATCGAAGGGCGCCTAATGTTCATTTTGAAATCATTTACAAGGGTTCGGTACAACTACAAGATGTTGGTTCCGTTCTGTCATCTTCTTTAAAGGCTGAGCCGGGTCAACCTTCTGTACCAGACCCTCTCCCATCAACTTGCTCATCGGTAGCGGTAACGGGGTACACTCTCTGAGTGGTTGGTCCTGTCTTCTGGCTTGTCTCTGACCCTTGTTGGGCCCTTTCGGCTAAGGCTTTGGCACAATTACAATAGGGAAAGGGTGGAGATTGATCATAAACCTTGGCCAATTCCAGGGTTCACGGCATTCCTATTGCTTTGGGTGGCTTACTGCCGTAGTTGGAGCGAGTCACAGTTCCGATTCCATTTGAACGAGCATTCCTACCAATTCCATTTAGAGGGGTAGCAGTAGATCCTGTCGATTAACTCGGTCCAGCAGCTGTTCCGGGTCCAGCACCGACATCAGTAGCACTACCATGAGTTGACTAAGCGAATGTTGCACCAGTAGACCAGATCGGGATCAAAATCCATACCCACTTCTTCTGGATTGGATCCAACAAGAGCATCTAAGGCAGCTTTAAGGTAGGTAAGGGATAAAAAAGATCTCAATAAAACTACTGTCCCACCGGCGAGTACAAAACAAGGGAAGTTGTATGGAGGTTGCCAAGCGGAGGATTGAATAAATTGAAATGCAGATAGAATAGATGGTAGGGTTCCTCGCCTAGCACCGAAAGAGAAGGCCTTGTTCTGCAGGGTACGGCCCTGGACAGTGGAGAAATAGAATAAGATGGAGCCTACCTGCTTGGTTCGGGCGAAGTAGATGGATCAAAGGAAGAAAATCCTGGTGGTTCTTATGCCACTTTTGATGGTCTCGGTTCGGACGAGATACATGGAAAACCATTAGATCGATAGCCGGGGTCATTTCCTTTCCACTCCGAGGCTGATTGATCTGGATCCCTGGGAACTGGTCTTAGAGAAGTAGATGGTTCGGCTCCACTGGGAGATGGGAAACTATATGCGGAGCTAGAGGCAGAGGGACTTGTACTTGGCTCACCGTCAGAGGGATGGGAAGTAGATTGCTCGATAGCTTACCCGGGGAGGAGAATCTTTCTCATTGGATCGGTCGGCCACCATAGCACTAAGACGGAAAGCCTGGTAGGCAGTCTACACAGATGGGAAGTCACCAAACGTGGGAAAGAGTACCTATTACTCGAAGGAACCGCCACCATAGGATTTAAGACAAGGATGCCTTTTGACCCGCTAAGGCTCTTACTCAAAAAATCATGGAATTACAGAGTGCCTTCCATCCATCATATAGAATGATGCTCCTAGGCCGGGATTGATACAAGGAAGCGCTGTATGAGCTCTTTTATCAGGTGTTTAAGCGCTATTATCAGGTAAGCGCTATATCCTCTTTAGTAAGGCATGCTTAGAGTATGCACCAGTCCTTATCTTCCCAACCATGCACGGAAAGGGAAAGGCTTCATTCCCTACCAATGATGTCCCAATCAAGGAAGCATACATCTGGTCTCGGAGATTCTGAAAGCAAGGATGCCCTCCTTCTAGCCCCTAGCCCTAGGTGCCTTGATACCTAGGCTTAGCCACTGAAGGCCTCGGATGCCTTAGTGTTTGAACATTCATTAAGTTAAGGATAGGCCTAGGATTGAAAGAGTCGCAATAGATGGATAGCATCTTCAAGGGATTGATGGCTTCTTCAGGGAAGGCTTGGCCTCCAGAAGATGGGGAGTTTTGCCAAGCAAAGCAAGGGAAGGATAGAGTCATTGTATTCCCGAGTACTGATTCTCTTTTAGGATGGTATTCTATTTGATTGGAGGAGTGAACCAGCGACTCAATCCTTGATTCCAGTAGACTTGCTTGAAGTCGCTTCTGATTCTTTATCTTTTTTTTCTTTTAATGGCAAGGTTGCCTAATCTGAAATCGAAGTTTGAGATGCTTGACAGTCTAGATTTTGCTAAAGGAAAATATAAATAGAAGGAGATGTTGATCGGATGCTCCTAGAAGAAGATCGGATGAAGCAAGGATCTCTTGCCAATTAGTTCGGACTTCAATCAGAACGATCGGGTTGAGGAAGTACTATAGGAACGCACATGCGAGCGAGAGCTACCTTCAACCATTCCACGGGCTTGGCTGTCAGGCGCGACCCTTTGACTTGGTTTCCTTGTCGAGTCAATTCGTTCTTCCAGTATGGCAGCTGTCTGGCGCGTATGAGGTTTCGGTTGTTCCTGGGCAGGTTTTGAGCTTTGAAATCCCCTCTTTTTGATGTTCTAGGGTGCAAATCGAGGTTTTCAGTAAAGAAACTAGCTATTTCAGCTATTCTTGAAAAACAAGACAAGGGTTCGAAGTCGAAGTCTAGGAAGGTACGCATCCAGCTGACTTTGGATTCGAGTCTGAAAGGTCTGCTGCGCCTGATCCAACTTAGAGGAATGGGTCGAATCGGGAAGTGGACTCCCCTTTTTGAGAGACAAGAACAGCAAAGGAAGAAGGCGTGGGGAAAGAAAGATGAAGAGGCAATTGCTTGAGGAAGGTTTCTTTTCTGGAATCCGCTTTGATCGGATCAGGATTTCAGTTCATTTCCCGCTCTTAGGTTTAGGATTTATCTTGACTTCCTCTAGTAGTATCCTAGCTGCTAGCTGGTAGCTCTTCTTTCCTAGTAGCTCGGTTCTTAGCTAGCTTCCTATCTTATTAGCTATTAGCTTGTAGCTCTCTTCTTGTAGCTAGGTAGCTAGGCAGTTCGTTTTTCCTATCCGACTAGTAGAAAGCGTGAGGAGGAAGACTTCGATTCGGCCCACTGAACTTTACTTCTTTTCTTTCTTTTTTGAGCTCGAACCATGAGCCGTAAAACTGGATTTCTCCGATGAAGTTGATTCAATGAATGAGATGAAGATGTTTTCATCCTGGTGGTTGCAAATAAAATTCCAAACGAAATCTTAAATAGCGAGTACGAGCCGGTGTTGCCGATGAACTTCTTTTTCAGTTCGACTTGAGAGAGGTGGGGAATGCGACGTTTATCCTCGCTACTACAATACAAGAGAGGCTGATACTTGACTAAATAGATACAAAATGAGAGACTGACGGTAACATATAATAAGAGTTGGGCTTTCAGAGAGCCTCAACCTCAAAGGAATCGTCCACATGGCTACAATCACACTTGTGCTAAACAAGATGGTACTGGTGACGTATATCTAAGAAGTGAGTTGGCGTTTGCGGTCATAGTTGCTGTTTCTTTGAGATTGGCTTGGTGTCATTCTGGATCTACATGGATTCGTGGTACAGGAAAAGCTTGTTGATGCAGTTTCATCGAGATTGAGTGAGTGTTCCGTTTACCTTAGTAAGAGTATCACGGATCTTGGTTCGCGCTTTATGGCATTTCCACTATCAAAAAAATCCAATCCCGCAAAGGATTGTTTCTCACGAAATGACGACCGTGCTGTTCTTTTTTTTTATTTGGGTACTATGCTCTCACTTTACAGTGGCCGCCTGCGACGGCGACGTCCGCAGCCTGTCACCTCCTACTCTTTTGCCTCATGCGGCTGAGCAGATTCCACCGGAACCCGGGATGCCCCAACACGCACCCGGGCATGAAACCCTGGCTCCGGCCCCGCAGCCGGAGATCCCCCGGCTGGAACCCCCTTTAATCTCTGATCGGGAGCGCTTCATGGAGCTTTGCCAACGCTTCCATCTATATTATATAGGGCGCAACGAGATAGGGGACTTGGCGGCATTCGCCGGCCGACTAGAGAGAGCCGTTCCGATAGAACGTAGTGTGGAAGCTGCTTTGGTCGGCGATGGCTATACACCCGACCGAATCCGGCTTCAAATAAGCCAAATAAGGGAAATCCTGTTTACACACCCAACCTGGGTGCTCCCTCTGTCGGAGCGGACCCTTAACCAATATCTAAATAATATAGAAACGAACGGCACTCGGCGGAGCGTTCCCTATCTGCGGGTGGTACGCGCTATTCGTGATTATCATCTTATTCTTTAGAAGAAGTAAGGAGGCGCTTTTTAGTCTAGGAAGGAGTCCCTTCTCTTAATTAAGGGTGCCTGACTGGGATGGTAAGGGCGAGATATCCTACTTTTTTTTGAGAGCCTTAGCCCTTAAAATCGAATTCTAAACCGGCGTGGCGCTGCTGCATGCTTCTGATCAATAGAACAGGAAGAGGAGTCAGCCAAAAAGAAAGACCACCAAAAGTAACGACCACCAAGATACGCATAGTGATTCGATCTTTTGATCACCCCTTTTTTGAAAACCTTTTTTGGGGGCTTCCGCCTTACACACGGAAGATTGGATTGCCTGAATCGCGAGTCTTATATACTGTGTTACGCTCACCTCATATTGATAAAAAGTCCAGAGAACAATTTGAAATGGAAATAAAAAAAAAATTTCTGGTCATAAAAACAGAAAGGCATGAATTGCGCAAGAAGTTCTTTCGGTTAAAACGCCGTGCGACTTGGAGGACATAAGACTTCTTGGTCAAATTGATTGCCGACAGAATGCTCCTACCCCACCATGCCTGGCCCTTTACCTTACCTTAAGAAGAAAGAAACAGGGGGGTATGAAGCGTGGGAAACAATGCAAGAAGTGTATGATACAACAGGTAACCTTAAGGAGTGGCGGCAAAGCTCTTGATTGATCAGCGCGAGTGAACTGTGCTTAGACGCTTCGTAAAACCGCACCGATCTACGAGAGGAGCTGATGGATGAGTGGGCTTCCCCTTTCGATTCACGGAATGTGATCTGGGACACGATGGGAGTTTGCGTGCCTCGGTAGGAAAGAGATCACCGGAGTATAGCACAAGATCGCCTTTTCTTGCTGCCATGGGGTCGACCTGTAAACAAGGTAAACCCAATGAGAACCAAAAAACGGGAGGGTACCGCATTGGGCAGAAGACGATCCAAAAAGCGAAGGCTCACCCAGCTGAAGGAAGGAGCTTTTGAAGCTTACCTTATTATTATAGAGAAAGGGGAAAGGGGCAACCTATCTGACTAATAATAAGAAAGGGGGTGAGATAGGCGACAGGTAGCTTGATTCCAAGCCGGCCCGGCCGCGAGGAATCAAGAGATCTTTGCCGGTGCTGACTTGGATCTCGGGTGACGGAATAAGGCGGCCAGAAGCGACGAGCAGTCGCGGTCGAAGCTTGGCTCTAGCCGCCTATCGGCTAGCAGTAAGCTTGGCTACAGCGAAGCGCTTACCAAGCGCGAAGGAAAGGGCCTTCGCCACTTGAGCCGTATGCGGGGGAACTCGCACGTGCGGTTCTTAGGGGGGGAGAGCTAGTAGGAGCCATCCTATCCCAATAGCGTATATTTGGAGCTCAATATGAAATCCTATTTTCTTGCAAGACCCGTTCGGATAAGGGAAAACTCCAGAGATTGCTTCGAAGTAAGATCCTTGCGTTGACCCTTTCCTGAACCAGAACGGGGGGGTGAGAGGAAAAGGGGACAAAAATGTCCCATCAAGAAAGTGAGGGCTTTCCGGACCTTCCCCACCCCCCTTTTCAATAAAGAAGCCCCGCTCCCTAAGGGCCCCTCTCTGATAAGGAAGGAAACGAAGAAATCTCAATTTTATGACAAATCCGGTCCGATGGCTGTTCTCCACTAACCACAAGGATATAGGGACTCTATATTTCATCTTCGGTGCTATTGCTGGAGTGATGGGCACATGCTTCTCAGTACTGATTCGTATGGAATTAGCACGACCCGGCGATCAAATTCTTGGTGGGAATCATCAACTTTATAATGTTTTAATAACGGCTCACGCTTTTTTAATGATCTTTTTTATGGTTATGCCGGCGATGATAGGTGGATCTGGTAATTGGTCTGTTCCGATTCTGATAGGTGCACCTGACATGGCATTTCCACGATTAAATAATATTTCATTCTGGTTGTTGCCACCAAGTCTCTTGCTCCTATTAAGCTCAGCCTTAGTAGAAGTGGGTAGCGGCACTGGGTGGACGGTCTATCCGCCCTTAAGTGGTATTACCAGCCATTCTGGAGGAGCAGTTGATTTAGCAATTTCTAGTCTTCATCTATCTGGTGTTTCATCCATTTTAGGTTCTATCAATTTTATAACAACTATCTCCAACATGCGTGGACCTGGAATGACTATGCATAGATCACCCCTATTTGTGTGGTCCGTTCTAGTGACAGCATTCCCACTTTTATTATCACTTCCGGTACTGGCAGGGGCAATTACCATGTTATTAACCGATCGAAACTTTAATACAACCTTTTCTGATCCCGCTGGAGGGGGAGACCCCATATTATACCAGCATCTCTTTCGGTTCTTCGGTTTTAAATGGCCCTTTTCAGATGAAAATCTGAATACGCATTGCGCTATATGCTGGAACTGTCTGCTTAATGGTACTCCTACTATGTTCATAAGTGGTTTTCTAGTAAAACCCCGATCTAGTAAAAATGGAGTATCTAAGACACAATCAGCAGGTAACCAACGACATAAAAGCAGTCTAGTAGGAACCTCAGAGACTACACGCGCAACAACTTATCCTAAATCCTTCTGTGAGTGGCTAGCTGGAATTATCGATGGTGATGGAACTCTTCAAGTTAGTAAACAAGGATATACTTCTCTTGAAATTACTATGGGACTTGAAGATCTACCATTACTACGATATATCCAACATATGCTTGGTGGAAGTATTAAAATGCGATCAGGTGTTAAAGCTTATCGTTATCGACTACATAATCAACTTGGTATGATTAAACTAATTTATTGTATTAATGGTCATATTCGACATTCAGCACGACTACTTCAACAACATCGTGTCTGTCAAGTACATGATATCCCTGTAATTCTACCTATTACACTAGATTCTCAATCAAATTGGTTTGCAGGATTCTTTGATGCTGATGGTACCATTGGTATCGCTATGAAGCATCAACTACCTCAACTAAGTATTCGAGTAACTAATAAACTTCTACAAGATGTAGAGTCTTATAAGGTAGTATTTGGAGGAAATATCTACTTTGATAGTAGTCAAAATGGTTACTATCAATGGTCTGTACAAAGTCGAAAAGATGTTATCATGATGCTAGATTACTTTAAATCAAGTACTTTCCGAAGTCATAAATCACGACGATTCTTCCTTATTGAGGAATATTACAGTCTTTATGATCTCAAAGCATTTAAACCTGACAGTATTCACCATAAAGCATGGCTAGCTCTCCTAGACAAATGGAATAAGTTGATGATATAGTCCACCTTTCTTCTATTCATCCGCTTATATTAGTAGAAGAGAGAAGCATCCAGAGGTGTATATTCCCATTCTGCCTGGATCCGGTATCATAAGTCATATCGTTTCGACTTTTTCGGGAAAACCGGTCTTCGGCTATCTAGGCATGGTTTATGCCATGATCAGTATAGGTGTTCTTGGATTTCTTGTTTGGGCTCATCATATGTTTACTGTGGGCTTAGACGTTGATACCCGTGCCTACTTCACCGCAGCTACCATGATCATAGCTGTCCCCACTGGAATCAAAATCTTTAGTTGGATCGCTACCATGTGGGGGGGTTCGATACAATACAAAACACCCATGTTATTTGCTGTAGGGTTCATCTTTTTGTTCACCATAGGAGGACTCACTGGAATAGTCCCGGCAAATTCTGGGCTAGACATTGCTCTACATGATACTTATTATGTGGTTGCACATTTCCATTATGTACTTTCTATGGGAGCAGTTTTTGCTTTATTTGCAGGATTTTACTATTGGGTTGGTAAAATCTTTGGTCGGACATACCCTGAAACTTTAGGTCAAATCCATTTTTGGATCACTTCTTTCGGGGTTAATCTGACCCTCTTTCCTATGCATTTCTTAGGGCTTTCGGGTATGCCACGTCGCATTCCAGATTATCCAGATGCTTACGCTGGATGGAACGCCCTTAGCAGTTTTGGCTCTTATATATCCGTAGTTGGGATTCGTCGTTTCTTCGTGGTCGTAACAATCACTTCAAGCAGTGGAAATAACAAAAGGTGTGCTCCAAGTCCTTGGGCTGTTGAACAGAATCCAACCACACTGGAATGGATGGTACAAAGTCCTCCAGCTTTTCATACTTTTGGAGAACTTCCAGCTATCAAGGAGACGAAAAGCTATGTGAAGTAAAAGAAGAAAGGGTCGCCGACAGCTACTAAGAACCTAACAGAACTTTTCCAAATTTGGATTCTAAAACCACTTGTGTAGGTCGGGGTTGAGAATTGGGAGGCCGACGAGGCTAGGAGCAATGACCGGTCAAGGTCAATCAAAGTGGGGATTCACAGATTATTCTCAGCATAGAAGAGATCTTAACAAGTCTGATCACCATCTATAGAAGGATTGAACGGCGGATTGATCATCGACTCAAGCACGTATTGCCAGCTTCACACTACAAAATGTCTCCTGAAAGGTCAACAAAGAGCGCCTCCCTCCACACTAAACCGAAAAACCAGACCCCGAACCAACAAAGCATTCCATTGAATGAAGCCCACTTCCCTCCTAGAAAGCCACTTTCGGGGGATAACTCTTGCTCACAAGGCTCCCTGAAACCAAGAGACGAGACGGAAGATGCATAAGATGCAGAGGATACTATGGATTCAGAGTGAGCCTCTATCCTATGTCTAGGAGTAGAGAAGAGAGCACCTTCAACCGACAAAGCACTTCTTTCCTGCTCTTCCTGCTTGGCCAAGATGTGTTAAACGGAACCTTCTTAAAAAATCTCTCTAAAGGTGGATAATGGGACTACTGGTCTGCTGCTTTGACTTTTTCTTTTTAGTATACTTCTTTTGAGGAGGCACCAACTTAATGGTCCATTTAGACACGTGGGAAGGCAGTATCTTCTTCTTTTCGCTTGCCTTGCGCTTGGTACACACGGTCCATCCTTCTTCATTGTCTTCCTCATCGGAATAAAAAAAAATGAGAGTCAGATTCATAGAGATCCTCGAGCGAAGGGAGTGGATACTTTTTATCTTCCTCCAGAGCCACTGTTTCTGTCATCGGGCTTAAAGCGGATGTTGAGGCTTATGGTGAGCACATGTACGGCAGAAGAGGGAGCAGGAGGAGAAGCGCTACGGAGAACAAGAAGTTCTTAAGTTTAAGGATTCATTTCTACCAGGTGATGTCGAAGCGGACTTATTAAATAAGTTTCAGAATCTGAGACAAGGTTGTTTTTCTTTTGAAATCTCTATGAGAGAGTACATGGAGGAGTTTAACCTATTGTCTCTACGATATAGAGTGAAGGAGGGAGACAAGAGGCAATATTCGAGCTGACTTTTTCTGAGCACGAATTGCATTTGTGTTTGCTGGACGGCGTAGAAGCAGCATACCTTATTGCTTTGAGGGTCGAAGGACCTACTGGTTGGTTCAGCCAAGAACCAGAAACCGAATGAAGGAAGCGAAGGTAAGAGTCAAAATATGCCGTGGAGAAGAGCTTACTTACTTATGAGCAAAAAGGGAGGATCCCTTAAAAATGGCTCTTCAACAACTCTCATCTTTGGATGTAGGTTGTTTAGGGGATCCGCCGTGGATAGTAGGTTATATTCTTTCCATTTTCATCGAAACCGAAGCCATGCCACTTTTCAATATGATGAACCCCGACCCTATTCAAACTCGAGAATTTTTGTTACCGGTACCTCTCCATATCAACAACAAACGCAGGCATCCCCTTCTCCTTCAGAGGTTGTTCAAGAAGAAAGACCCACAGGACCTTCTCTGGGATGAACTCGAAAAACAAACAAGAAAGAAACAAAAGGGAGGAGGAGGAGCGCGATCTCATGACCTCGAGACAGTTTCGCGCCACAGAGCGGACCCTGGAGGAGTTCTACCACAGGGTAAAAATGAAAAAAGAGAGACCAACTCGTGAGGACTAGAAACATTCCGGTGCACGAGCCAGAGGACGTGAGCCGCGCAATAGATATACTTTTGGTGGAACGGGTGGGGGATCTTAAATTCCTCGCTCGTAAACGGGCCTCCATTGAAAATGAGAACTCCCGGTTCTGGGTGGAATTCAAAAACCAGCTCCAACAACAATTTCCACCCGACGGAGGGTTCATGTAGGTGGAGGCCAGACCGCTTGGTTCGAGGACCCGTTGGTCAAAGGAAAGGGGAGGTCCTGATTCCGGGACGGAGCCGTATGACGCGAGAGTGTCACGTACGGTTCCTTTGAGAAGGGTGTGATACCACCACCTATCAGGCCCGACGAGCGGTCCACGGAGCTGCATCCCTACTCACCTGGTCCATGCACATCGCTCTCTCCAGGAGGTTGGCCGCCTATCCTAGATCTTCCCATTTTCAAGAAGATCCCGGGCTCGATCCGGTTTAGTATCAAGGTGATTCTGTTTCTGTTCCTATATATATGGGTCCGTGCAGCATTTCCACGATATCGTTATGATCAATTAATGGGACTTGGCCGGAAAGTGTTCTTGCCTCTATCATTAGCTCGGGTAGTCCCCGTTTCTGGTGTTTCAGTCACCTTTCAATGGCTCCCTTAATTATGTGCGAGGAATTTCCCTCTTGAGTAATGGGAAGCGGGCTAGTCCCCGAAAATGCCCGTTCGCTTGTTGTTGGGGATAAAAAGATGACTTGCTCGTTCCTAGGTTCTTTTTTATTATTGCATCAACTAGGACTGCTAAAAGACTCCCTTAATTTACTGAAAGCTCTTAAGGTTAGTTTCTTCTTCTATTGATGTGATTCCAATAGGATAGGAATACTGGCAGCTAGGAGAGGATAAGAAAGAAGCATAACCGGACGTTAGAAAATGTCCCGATGAACTTTTATTCGCACTTTATGTCGCTAACACGTGGCGGACAGAGCTAACAGGTGACGGGAAAGGTCCCTCCACATTTCTAACCTCGGGAGAGGAGGACGTTGATCGAGCTTTTCCATGCCTAGTCCCAGTTTCGGTTAAAGACCCAGAGCGGGCTACGGATCTATACCAAGCCCGTTACGCCATAATTCATTGAGGTTGATCCCGAAGTTACGGGATAGACCATAGCTGTAGTCTCTATTTATTCACGCCAAGAATGAACTATCCTTTGTTTCACGGGATGGATTTCATTTTCACGGATAGACCAGAAAAGGTCTTCGCAAGCATACCGCTTTCTGTTCAAGAATCGGTAGCGGTTTTAAGGAAGACTACCGAGCTCCACGATAGATAAGCGCCTATCATCTCTATGCGAATTCTTACCTTAGCTTTTCGTCTTTGATTAGTATTAGCGAAAGCTCGCTCGACTTAATAATAGCTGTCTTACTCTACTTGCTTACTAGCTGCCTTTCTGACTAATATCAGAATTTGACTTGTGAATTTAGAGTTTAAACTGAGTACACTAGGAGAACAGTAGTTTCCTTTTGTTTCCTTTTTATGAACACGGAATGATCAGCATCCCTTCTCTGGAAACCCATCTATCTTCGTCATAACCAAACTTCATATCTCGAACCAAGCCCGAGGGAGACTGCTTGAGACCATATATCGCCCTTTTTCACCTGAAAACTTTCCCTTCCTCCCCCTGAGCTCGAAAACTTGGTGGAGGACTCCATGAAGAAAGGCCTTTTTGACATCGAATCTGATCCCAAAAAGGGCTCGAGAAGGCACATCTGTGGGCATTAAAAGGACGAGTTTCGGGGGTCTCTGGCCATTGAAAACCATTTCTCCCTTATAGCCTTTGAAAGCTGTACAATGAGAATTCTGTATATGTATATAAAAGGAAGAGTTTCGATGCCATCCTCATTTTCGATAGCATCCGAGTCTCATTAATCCAATCGAAAAGGCATAAGTCCCACATCGGATGATGGTCCATCTGCAGCCTCTTCTAGTCCGAAAGTGCCACATCTGAGAACAACCTATGAATGCGCAGCAGATTCTCCAACAGTCACACAGGGGGGATGCCGCGCCATAAAGCAAGGTAATTTTTGGCAGGCACGCAGAGAAGGCAAGGTAATTTATTGGAGGAGCACTAAGCCCTTATAGAGATGAATGTGCTAGCAAGGAAGCTAGCCCCATGTGCGTGGGTCTATCTTAACTAGGGAAGGAAGGCAAGTCGCAAGGCATTAACAAGGGCAAGCAGGAAAGGCGGAAGGTTCCCGCGTCTTTATTGCTTACTTTGTATATTCATGCCTATTCTTCTCTCTCAAATAGGGAAATGGCATAGAATCTCTATAGTAGCCTGCCTTGACACCTGAAGCTCTTTCTGACTGTCTTGACAACCTTTCCTATGAACGCTAGGCACCTTGGGCCAGTTAAGAGAGATATTTTTCAAGCATGTAAGCAGGGAATTTTGCGCTTAGCCAATATGCAGAAGTGCGGCATTAGCGCTCTTTTCAGGAATAGAATCAGAAGCTGCTGTTACAGAGTCCCTTTTGATGATTGATGCCAAAAAGACGGCCTTTCCTGAAAGTATCACCATTTCAATTGGCATTATAGGCTTTCCTGAAGCAAGGGACTGATTGCCCATTTTTCCATTTCCACTAGGGCAAGCTGCAAGGAAGAATGCGCTGTTAGGGGAATATCCGTTGTTGTCTCTTCAAATTCCAATTCCTTCTCAGCGAAAGATGCACAGAATAAGGGCTTTGAAAGGCAACTAGTGCTCTTTGAGGAGAAGGGCTTGTTGTCGAACGAGATGGGGGACTTTTGACTTACTTTCCTTCTTAGTAACGGAATTCTCCGATCTGACTCTAGAAATGCCCCCTTTTGAATAAGCTATTAAGGTTAGGAATCGACGAATAGGTTCTGAAAGGGAATGCCCAATTGAATCAATTCTGCCTTCAAGAGCAAGAGCTACGGATAAGACTGATAACAACTATGAAAAGAATGGCAAGACTAGCCAGGGAAATCCCCTCCCCTCATAATCCGATTGCCCCTTATCCGCCTGAGATGGGCTTGTTCTCGAATGCCCTGTTGCTGCAAGAAATGGAATAAAGGCTCTTGGATAAGGAATATGCCCACAATCTAAGCAAAAGAAAGGGCAGGGACTAGGGTTAGGAGCAATTCCATGCAAATAAGGTATTTAGCGCAAAGAACTTCTTCCACATGGGGAAGGGAAGCAGGCACCTATGCCAGTAGTAGACCTCCGACGGAGATCCAGCCCAATCCGCATCGGAGTAGGCCGATATATGAGGGTGTCCATGTGAGGCAAACAGGATGCCTCTACCTGGAGAGCCCTTGAGATGCTGAGGGAATAATAGGATATTTCAGGGCTTCCTTCAGTTCTCCTCACATTCCATCTTCACCAGTCTTCACACAAGCAATGTGTTGAGAAGCTGAAATGACTTTCACTTTCTGGCTCCTCTTATTCTCAGCACATAGGGGGGGCGGAGGAGGGAGAAAATAAAGAGATTTTATTACTTCTTTCCCTCGAGAAGGGGAGTTAAGTTAGCCCTTTTCCTTGGGAATGAACTGTATGTAGTTGCTTGTCCTGGGGATTGGCTTAGCAGGGAGATTGGAAAAGATGAACTATCCGCCGAAGAATGCCAAACCTAAATGCCATTAGCTGAATGCGTACTTCATGCCAAACAAGCTTTCCTTTAGTGAACGCTTTCCAGCCTAGTTGAAGATTTCCGAGCATTGCGCTTAATCAGTCCAGCTTGCAGCGGATTAAGCGCTTACCGCGGATCCGGCTCCTCAGCTAACTTCACTGACTTGAAAGCTTTCAAGAAGTATTAACTCAAGTTTCGCTAAGGCATTCATGAGCTTACCTGTAACCTGTAACTGGACTGACCTCGCCTTCTCCTAACTCTACTCTGGGCAGCTTCTTGCGTGCTCAAGTGACTTGAAAAGGGGATTCGCCGACAGCGGATTCGGTTGTGTGAACTCCCCAAAAGGGGAAGAAGGGAAGGCTTTCATTCACCCTGCGTACTTTGAGAGCTAACTAGTTATTTTCTGACCTTGCCGACCTTTTGGTCCTATAGGAGCTATAGAATTGACTTAGTGAATCTTCCCGCTACTCCTTGCTGGAAGGCATTCGGCATTCACATTCAGGTTAGGCATTGAGTAATTCGTAAGTAAGTCACTCTCTTGATCACCATCCCTCATCTACTGCCGAAGGAAGGGGGAATCCGTGGTATATAGAATATGTATGAATTTCTGAATAAGAGTTAATCCCGAGAGAAAGCACTACTTCTTTTAGTGCTGTTGGTATTCGTAAGTCAGCTGGGTACTATGCAACGTCTTCTTTCTTTCTGCTTTCTTTTTTTTCTTTTATTATCTTCATCTATTTCATTATTCTTCATTTACTACAAGTAGTAATTAAATTACCAGTGGAGTTCTGATCAGCGAATTACTGTGAAATCGAATTAGAATTGATGTGGCACCTATCAAAAGTGGGGTAATGGGTTGGTGTTCAACGTTCCAAGGATCTCACATTTTCTTATATTAAAAAAGGTCTTCAATGAGTGAAAGGGAGGAAGAGCAAGGTAAATGGATTTAGAAGTCAATGCCCAGACCAGGCTCAAGGCCTTGAAAAAAGAGTCCGGAGTAGCAGAAAAAAATTAGGAGTAGTTAAAATAAAGCCCTAGTTTGATCTTCTTCTAGAAGGGTAGGTGCTTTGGTCATGTGACAACTCCTCGAGCTCTAGACTTGGGAACGGGTACGTCATCATTTAGTTAGCAGCGGAAAATGGTGAAATTGACCTCAATACGCAGGTAGAAATATAACACTAAACTAAAGGCTTATGCCTTCACGACGTAAGGAGCGAAAACAAATTTAGCGATATTAGTTCCTTCTCTCAGGCTCAAGCTCTGTCTGGTCTTCCTCCCCCATTCCCCACAGGCTTCCGGGAGTGCCGGCTCTGTACTCTGTTCGGACCATAAGACTTGCAACACTGACTTACCGAAAAGACGGACTGCTTTCCGATTTTTCGTTCTGCCTCTACTAGTAAAGGGGCTTTAGCCTTACAACAAGCTTGACTTAAATTGAAAGAGTTTGATCTATGATACGCTTGAACTGAACTATCGGTCCTAGAAAGAACCCGCTTACCGTGACGGAAGAAAGAAGGATTTCTTCCAAAGTAAAACCTACCTCTTTTTCACAAGCATGAGTAGGACTTCTAGTGTTGGGAAAGTCATCCTTGGCATAAGCTCTAGTTGATCTCTGTTATGGCATTCCCATATGCTTACAAATTCCTATATGTTTCCATATTCCCTATAGTGCTATACCATTCCCTCTCTTTTCTTCCCACTCCCTCACCGGTCCCCTCTGTAAAGATCTTTTCCTGCTTAGGTTAGCTCTACTTCCTAGCCTGCCTGGTCTACGCTCATCAAAATAGAGCATTGTGTCTCGATGGAAATCTCCCTTTACTTTAGGTTGAGTAAGAAGCTATATCTCCTTAGGTTGATCGTCTCAACGCCCCTTTCTTTTCAGCAACAAGTCCTGCTTAAGCCCTATCATGTCAATGTAACTAGTTACCTTCAAATGCAGTCAAATGCCTTCTTTCCTGGTCTCAATTGCCCTTGTTAGCCTTCTCCCGAAAATGCTCTTTCATCGCTCTGAACTCATCAAGTGCTAGTGGCCTAGTCTGCCTGCCTGCTTAGCTTATCTCTTCTATTTCTCATTTGTAAGGCCCTTCCCGTCCCTTGAGTGAGTTAGATAGCCCATTCCTTGCTGATTGCCCAACTTCGGGTATTTTCAAGGCTCACACTACAATAAGAGTCCGAGCGACTAGGAACAGGCTTGAATACAGAAAGAGATTCGTACTGTTTGCGCTTACTTACCAATTTGCTTATTAACAAACAAACAAAGACAGCCATGTTCGCTTACCCCTTTGCCTACCAATGATACAGGAAGGCTTAACTCAGACCCGAACCCCCTATAATTGCTTCCACTTGAAGAGACTGATTTGCGCCATAAGTACTAGACTTTGATAAAGGAATGGGGAGGCGGAGATATTTAAGACTTGAATGGTAATTGTAAAAATATAATCAAACCCTGCTACCGGAAAGCACCTATTAAAGAAGAGGGACTCGATTAAAGGACTCATACAAGACTTATTCCAGACCTATCCCTTCGCATGCTTCTAACGCTCATCCCTTGCAGCTAACTAATGGCAGCCCCTTTCTTGCTCCTGTTTACCGTACAAGTACTCTCCAACTAGAGGATTGGTTAGACCGATGACTCGCTTGTTCAGTACTGCTAAAACTATTATAGGAGGATGCCGCCCCCTCGAGACTACCAGTAGTTTCGGTTCTTGAATCTCGTGCAAGTTAGGTTGTGGTTGTATTGGCTGCAAGCGGAACGTGGGCGCTTTAGGTGTGTGTTGACCATGCACTCTCGCGTCATGTAATGTCGTATGTATGATAGAGGTGGTGTGGTGATTGACCTCAATGCTAATGGTTATCCCCAAGGTTCAACGAATGAATGAAGCTATGATCGTACCCGGATAGAGATGATGGTCTTCCTCTGATGTCTCCAAGCCGGCCATAATAGAATAGATAGGCGAAGCAGCCAATAGCAGTCTGTTCTCGCCTATCGATAGATAGTAGGTTGCTTCCAAGCTCAAACCATTTGAAACGGAATTGCTACTTGATTCTTGTTATTGATAGAGTGGTATTCTCCGCCCCTGTCAAATAAAGTAGATAGAGGGAGAGAACTGGAAGAGAGAAGGAAAAAGAGCAAACAAAGGATTTACAAGTCTAATGGGAGAAGAATGGCTGACACGTTGACTGCCTTCGAGACTATAAAATATAACCCAAGCGGTCTAACCCCCGGGGCGGATCCCAACCGAAAGGCGCTAGACGGACTAAGGGCAAGCGAGATAAAGAAAGCAGCTGGCCCTTAGTGTAAAACCTTGCCGCGGGAGAGTCTTTCTCCAATGAGAATCAAGAAAGTTTTTGGGCAAGACAAGAAAGGAACTCGCCCTTTGACACCAAGGGATAAGAACTTCTTTCTGGCGATGACTTGGTGAAGGGAATCTATGAGAGAAGGTTCTCGAACCGGGTTCCGACCGAAGAGAGCGCGGAGCCAACGAGTTCAGTCGAACAGCGTAACGAGTCTAAGGGCGGGATCAAGCTTGAAAGGAATGGACGGGCGTAGGCTTAATAGTGAACGCGGACCCCCCTGCTTATAGATATGAGATCCATGACTTAAAAGACAGATGCCGAGAGAAACTGTTAGACTTCTTTATTGCGTTGCGAAAAGAGATCGAAGACGAAGATTTTCTGACGCAGTGCGGGCACTGGATGGAAAAGACAGAGAAGAGAACAACCCACCGGAAGGGCATACCTCAAGAGCGCCAATCTCCCCCGGCAAACATCTATCTGCACGAAGCCGACCTATGGATAGAAAGAAAAAATGCAAGAAAGGAAAATGAAATATGAAAGAAATAAAAAAGATGCTTGGGGAGTGTGAGATACGCGGACGGGGAGTACGCAGCCGAACAACCGCAGGGGCTTCCAGCAGTGATAGCTGAACTAACCAGATGGGCCGCCCAAAACCTGGAGCTGACATTAAAATCGGAAATCAACGTCGGATCCCGGCTATCCGAAAAACGCAGACCAGACTGAAGTGAAGCGGAGGATCACAAAATGCAACACAACAAGGGGCGAACCAAGCGCGAAGGAAGAAGCGAATCAATCAGAATGGAGACAGGGAGGAGAGGCGAAAGAGAGATTTCGAGCCTGCAAGCAGCAAGCAACAACGGCTGAAAAGCCGTTGCGCGCTAGCTTGTAGTTTAGGTAGGGGTATAAGAGGGGTGCCCCTTTCTAAAACTTATATTTAATATAAGGTAAGCTTTCTTTTTTGGAACCCTAGTTTTGGAGTTTTCCCCAACCTATACCTTACTCAAAAAAAGGGGCTTACGTTTTTCAGCTGCATCGCACTGCCGCATAAACAATGGATCCGCTGGGCTGGATGAGCAACCTTCTCTGGAAAGGAATAGTGAAAAGCCATGTCACTTGGAAC